>JAOWBW010000440.1:138044-638448 GCA_026119855.1 Campanula takesimana
GTCATACTCACAACAACTACCCACTTACTATTCTCTACCCCACTTTCTCTCTCCCACTCAACTATCTACACTCACAACACATCAACTTTTTCAATTTTTCCTTAAATAATGCGCCCAACTCAAAATTTGTAAGTTAAGAGGGACAGAGGGAGTATATATATACTCCCTCTGTCTTTTAGTCTGTTCACTTTTGGTCAACGGGAGTAACTTTTGACCAAAACATTTAATGTCAATCTAACAATCCTATTGAAATTTTAAAAACTATTATTGATAAATTAAATGATTATTTATCAATTACAATTGTTAGAATTTCATTAGGATGATTAGATTGACATTAATGTTTGGTCAAAGTTTACTCCTGTTGACCAAAAGTGAACAGACTAAAAAGACGGAGGGAGTATATGTGTGTGTGTGTGTGTGTGTGTGTGTAGGTGCTCAAATGAGAACCTAAATATCGTGAGAACCGTGAGAACTTAATGTATCCAAGTGCATATTGGATACATTAGTTTTTACCTAATATATCAAAGTAATGTATCCAAGTCAAGTAATGTATCCAATGATGTATCCAAGTGAACCATTGGATACATTAGTTTTTTACCTAATGCATCCAAATTCTCACGGTTCACACAATATTTAGGTTCTCACAGGAGTACGACCATATATATATATATATACTCCCTCCGTCCCACCTCACTTGAGACCTAAGAGGGGGTACAATAACTAAGGAAAAAGAATAAAATAAGGAAAATGTGTGGTAGAAAATGAAAAGAGAGAATGAGTGGGGTAATAGTAGGTTGGTTGAATGAATTGTGTGGTGGAGAATGAAGAGAGAGAATAAGTGGGTGAGGTAGATTGTATATAATATTATAAAAAGATTACCATTTTGGGGAGTCTCAAGTGAAGTGAGACGGACCAAAATGAAAATAAGTCTCTCAAGTGAGGTGGGACAGAGGCAGTATATATTATATATATATATATATATATATATATATATATATATTTATATATGGTCGCGCTCCTGTGAGATTCATTTTAAATGAGAATCATGAGAACCAATAATAACCATTTGATTAAATACAAAATCAAGGGTCCAAATTATAGATACATTGGATACACTTGGATACAACAACCAATTTTCAAAAATACAATTGGATACATTAGTTTTTAACCTACTGTACCCAAGTGCAACACTTGGATACAATACTTGTTTAGCTACTGTATCCAAGTGCAATATCAAAATTTATGTATTGTATCCAAGTGTACCCAATGTATCTATAATCTGGACCCTTGATTTGATTCTAATCTAATAGTTATGCATGGTTCTCACGGTTCTCATGTTGGGATTGGAGCCAAAACCGAGGAGAAGATCAAAACCGTTGAGAAAGGGGCAGAAAATCGGAGCAGACTGTTGGAGTGGGCGACCGCCCAGTTAGACAGGAAGGCGGAGACGGAAGCCGGTGTAGGAGTATGGCGTGGAGTAGGAGAATTAAGTAAAAAAAGGAATATTAATTCCTTTAGGAATTAAGTATCCTTAAGGATATTAATTTCCTAATTACAATTATACTCATTCCGTCTCAAGGACTCTGGGTAATTAGGTTTTGATTAGGATTATGTTTTGTATCCCTATAAATATATTTTGACTACCACTATAATATTTGGTAGTATACTTTACTTTGTGTAGGAGAAAGTTAGGATATCAAAGGGAGCAAAAAAATACTGTTTAGGAGGGGGCCGGGGGCCTAGGAGAGCCATGGGGGGCGATCCTACAACCCGGCGTATGTTCTAGGGGAGGTGAGATAATATGTATGAGAGATTGTTCATCGAGAGTAGCCATGCTAGATCTATGTGAGTGCATGTGCTAAAGTTGTAATCTTTACATATATTATTATAATGATATCCTGGCTAAGTGCCCCCAGATGTAGTCATGTGTTGATGAACTGGGTTATCAAACATCGGTGTTCTTGTTGTTTCATATTATTATTCATGTGTTGAATTATTTTCTCCATGTTGATGACTACTAGTATGGGCTAGTGGATGCGGTGATCCTCCCAATTCCCCAACAACTGGTATCAAGAGCTTTTGTTTGAGATCTAGGGGAGATCCAAGGTGAAGAAAAGCGACAACAGATTTTCGTGCAGCGCACGTGCAGAATTCGTGCAATGCACGTGCAGGCTTGGTGGAGCGCACATGCAGATTTCGTGCAGTGGAGATTCTTCATGTGGAAGACGTGCAGGGATCTGAGAGCTTCAAGGGTTTATGGTTGAAGAAAGACACGTGCCAAATAGGTCAACGATCGTGCGGAAGATCAGAAAGTCCGAAAAGTTCATTTGTTTCTTATGAGATCTGCAAAAATTCGAGGTGGAATTTGGAGATGCAGAGATCAAGATGGATCTGGAGGTGTTCAAGGGATCTTGGGGCAGTCAAGGTGGTTGGAGAAAATATGAAAGAAAAGAGATTGCATCAGGCACTTGCGTAAGAAACCGACGATGCAAAGGTGAGTGGTATAAGCCGGTTAGACCACGTGGGAAGATGAGGGCTTCTCGCAAACGACGGATGGGGGTAAGAAGGATGTTGTACTTGTAATGCCCGTCCTAATTCCTGTTAAATTCTTGACTTGCATAATTATATGCTATTTTATTTGAGTTAATTATTTAACTAATTGAGCAAGTTTAAGTCCTAAGTGTTCAAAGTTGGAACATTAGGGTCATTTGTGAAAAATAAAGTTTAGGGGCCTTCTTGTCAAAGTTGAAACTTGGAGGGCCTAGTTGCAATTTCTTGAAAGTTCTATGTATATCTTGTGATGCTTTCTCTGAGAAAGCATCTTCCTCAAAGTTTCTCGGTCTTTCTCTCTGTTTCATAAAGGAAAGTTAGGGTTTATCCTATTCTCGACTCCTCTCGCTTAATTATGCTTCTGTTCGAAAATCCGACTTCGCATAAATGATCAGGGCGGTGAGTAGAGCATTTCCTGCCGAACAGAAATTAGTTTGGGTGAATTTGATTTCGGACTAGGTAAGTCACTAGCTCCCCCTTGCTTGTAATAACATGCCTATATGTTATTTTTGATACTTGTGCTTGTTAATTTCGTGATTTGGTTGAATTTTGTGATACTTGTAAAATTGGGACGAAGGGAGTATTTTTATACTAGGTACAGAATACATGAGCCTAAATGGGTTTGAAAGTTAAAATAAAATTATACTCCTACTCGTGAGACGGTAAAATAGTAACTTGATTTAAATATTATTAGAAAAATTGTACCATTATTTGTGGTACGGGGAAATGAATGGAAGTATCCCTAAATAATTATATTAGTATATTAGAAAATTATACTTATACTTTTGGGATGGTGAAATATTTAAATGGAATAAAGGAAAATTATTCTATTATTTGTGGGACGGTAAAAAGAATGAAATAAACTTGAAAGTGATATTTTGAACTTGTTAGTATACTCCTGGGCATTGCTTGGATGTTAGAATGTTAATAGAAAGTTACTCCTACGCTTGGGACGGAGAATTTTAGGCCTGAAAAGAAATTTAGTGTTTGCTGAAAATTGTACCAGGCGCCCGCCCACATAGATACCGAGCGCCCGCCCATTTCATCAGAAGTTTTGGTTTCAAAAGTGCTATAACGAGCGGCCGCCTGGTCCATCGTAGGCGCCCGCCCGGTCCCCTGTTTCAACAAAAGTGTTTTAAATCTAAATTGAAATGAAACCTTACCCCTCCTAAGGCATATAGCCTTAGTATAAGATGTCCTAGCAAGTGTTGTGATACCTTAGGGGCATTAGAAGTGAGTCTTGAACATGATTATTCAATGATTTGAATAGAGAATTTGAGCCTAAGAGTAACAACTCTTTTATATGTCTTGAAAGTGCTATAAACAAGCACTAATGTGTTATATATGTCTTGAATCAATGTTTGTGTACCTTAGGGGCACTAGAATAATGTCTTGAGCTTGAACATCCAAAGATTGGAATAATAACTTGAGTATAAGACAATGAAATCTTGTACATGTCTTGAACATCCAAAGAACTGGATTAAGAACTTGAATGTAAGATGATAAAATCTTGTACATGTCTTGAAACCAATACGTGTGTATGGTAATGAACTTGAAAGTGCTATGAACAAGCACTAACGTGTTAGAACTATCCTTGATGTGTATGTGCAAATCTTGCATATAGCTACTTGATAAAATGTGGCTTGTTGACTACTTGATATATGGTATGAATAACCAAAGAATTGGAATGTGGAATTAGATAGAGAATGAACAACTCTAAAACATACTTGAATCTAATACGTGTGTATTGAAAGTGCTATGAACAAGCACTAATATGCTAGTAATTAGTTTTAATCGTGCATATACTCAATGAAGTATATAAAGTATAAAGAAAATATCCTGTTCTCGAGATGAGTTCCTAAAGAAAGAGGGACTAGTGTATTATGAAGATAATTCATAAAACAAATATTATAGAACACAATATGTGTTGGAAAATGTATTCGATTATTAACGATACATATATGTGAGGTATGATTGTGACTAGGTACAATACGACCTATTCGACTACGTGCTTAGAGTCTAAGATGTTGGGCATTCTTGTTTGAGTCCAGCTGGTCACCTTGCTTGTTCGGAAATATATAGGTTCACGCTTATCGCGAGAGATGGGGCTTAAGTGATAATCGGGTCCCTATGTATTTGCGCTTGACCCCTTACTACAGGCCATAGTAAGGGCATAGCTTCCTTGGTTGGAGCAATACGCCTGACTTAAGTGAATGCTAAACTCTTGAACACCTCATGAATCTTTTTCTTGTGAGTGATACTGGTTACCGGGTCCTCTAGTGTACTGCACAGCAGCAACTTGATTGATCGTGATTTGTAAACTGCAATAAGCAACGACAACAATGGTTTACTTGGGAGGAATAAGGTTAGAATATCCTTTGTAACGTGTTAGTTTAGCCTTATGTGCTAGTTACTTGATGAGTTGGCTTAGCCTCTCATATATTTGTTACTTGATGACATCTTGAGCATGATTACTTGATAATCATCTTGATTTGCATGATTATATGATAACATGCTATGTACTTGCACCTAGTAACTTACTAAGATTTATCTCACCCTGTTCCTTGTTTATTTGTTTCCCCCCCAAGAAATCAAGTAGTAATACGTTGTGAGGCTCGACTTAGCAGGGGCCTAATTGGCAGGTTGTTCTTGTGGGGAATTGTTATCCTTTCCATTTTTGGTGAGGATGATTTGGTATCAGTTGTTTAGACTCAGTATTTTGGGTAGACTTGTATAGTTCTTGTAATGCCAGCTTATGTGCTAGGCATGTTTTCCGCTGTGTATAACCACATTTGGTTTAAATTTCTTGGTATAGAACTCGTTGTGAGCTATCTTAGCTCGTTCCTCTTGAGTATTTATATGATGTCAGTTTGATATAAGCAGGTGTCATTCAGTTTCTCGTTTCTTGTTAGTCACGCGCACCAGGTTCGAGGTTCTATTAGGGAATCCCGGGACTTGGGGGCGTGTCAGTACTCTACCGACAACATCAACTTCGTTCGTATGGGATCAAGAGGCACGAAGACCGTCCTATTGGTGTAAAACGGAGAGACATCAATGAACGGCATGTTAGGGGGGAGAGTGACTCAAATGTTGCAACGCAGTGGGAGTCAAGTGGCTCTAACAGAGAGCAAGAAAACACCACAAGAAAACAATGCAAGAAGAAGGTGTGTCCGAGTTTCATGGGGAGCATTGCAATGGGAGTGGATCTAGGAGAGATAAGGCGAAGTTAGTCTTGCAAAGAAATCAATGTAGAAGTTGGTTTGGGGAGGCAAGAAGGATCTAACACGGAGAGGTTGAAGCGTCGCTTGGTTTCAACTCGCCTTATTACTTGAGCGTGGAGGTTCATGGTGGAGGAGAGTGGAGGCTTATCATCATCAAGGAGGAGCTTGGTGTTACAATAGTGGTGTAAAATATTTGGTGGATCATTCTCTGGTGGGAGTATGATAGGTGTAACGCACATCCTTAATTTCGTTAAATATTTGACTTGCTTGTTAAATACTTGAACTTGCATATAATGTGTTAGTTTTACTTGGGTTAATTTCTTAACTGCTTTAGAATATTAAGGTGGTTAAATGTTTAGTTTTGACTTTTGGGTCATTTGTGAAAATTTGACTTTAGGGGCCTTTTTGTTAAAAGTGAAACTTGAGGGGCCTAGGTGTCATTCTTTGAAAGTGGCTAAGTATATCTTGTTGTTGCAGATAATGAATTCCCCAAAATCATTTCTTCTCGTTGCTTCCTCTGTTCTGAAAGTTAAGGTTAGGTTTTTACCCTATTTTTGACTCCTCGAGCTTAATTATCCCTCTGTTCTCGATTCTGATCCCGGATAAATATTCGTGGCGTTGAATAGAGTGTTCCAGGCCGAACAGAAATTTATTTGGGTAAACTTGATTTTTGACTAGGTAAGTTATTAGCTCCCATTTGCTTGTAATAACATGCATAAATGTTATTCCTGATACTTGTGAATGTTAATTTTGTGTTTGGGACAACTTTTGTGGTACTTGTAATTTTGGGACAAAGGGAGTATAACCCTCTGTGTTAAATCATGAGAGGAACTTGAAAGTATTAGTTTAAGCTGGTATAATACTTCTTGGTATTGTTAAAAATGTTAGTAAAAGTTACTCTTACGCTTGGGACGGAGAATTCTTAAGCCTGGAAAGAAATTTTGTGTTTGCTGAAAATTGTACCAGGCGCCCGCCCACATAGGTACCAAGCGCCCGCCCATTTCATCAGAAGTTTTGGGTTTCAAAAGTGCTCTAATGAGCGACCGCCCGGTCCATTATAGGCGCCCGCCCGGTCCCCTGTTTCAACAAAAGTGTTTTGAATCTAAATTGAAATGAAAGCTTACCCCTCCTAAGGCATAGAGCGTTAGTATAAGATGTCCTAGCAAATGTTGTGATACCTTAGGGGCATCAGAAGTGAGTCTTGAACATGAATACTCATTGAATTAGAATGAGAACTTAGTATTGAATATTAATACTTATAGAACTCAAATGAGAACTTAAGTATAAGAGTAACGACTCTTTTATATGTCTTGGAAGTGCTATGAACAAGCACTAATGTGTTATACTTGTCTTGAAACCAATGATTGTGCACCTTAGGGGCATTAGAACAAAGTTTTAGACTTGAACATCCTAAGAATAGGATTAGGATTTTGTAAAGAGTAAATGTATAACTCTTATACATGCTTGAATGTCCAAATATTGTAGTTATAACTTGAATATAAGATAATAAAATCTTGTACATGACTTGAACATCCAAAGAATTGGATTAAGACTTGAATATAAGATAATAAAATCTTGTACATGACTTGATGCCAATACATATATATGGTAATGAACTAGAAAGTGCTATGAACAAGCATTAACTTGTATGAGATATGTTCTTGTTGTGTGTGTGCAAACATTGCATATAGTTGCTTGATAACAAGGTGACTTCTTGATTACTTGAAGCATGTTCCTTGTTGAGCTAGTCCACTACTTTTGGATTAGTTCTTCTCCCGTAGTTCAAGTAAATACCTACTTGTACATTCTTGTGTGAGTCCAGCTGGTTCTCCTTGCTTGTTCGGAAATATATAGGTTCACGCTTATCGCGAGAGATGGGGCTTAAGTGATAATCGGGTCCCTATGTATTTGCGCTTGGCCCCTTACTACCGGCCATAGTAAGGGCATAGCTTCCTTGGTTGGAGCAATACGCCTGAATTAAGTGAATGCTAAACTCTTGAACACCTCGTGAGTCTTGATCTTGGGAATGACACTGGTTACCGGGTCTTCTGATATATACTGAATAATCAGTTCTTGTTATTGATCGTGATTGTCAAAGTAATACAAGCTACGACAACAATGGTATTCTTGGGAGGAATAAGGAAGGAAGCAATATCCTTATAACTTGCTTGTTTAGCCTTATGTGCTACTTGATGAGTGGCTTAGCCTCTCATATACTTGTTACTTGATGATACTTGATATATGATTACTTGAGTATCTATTTGAATTGCATGATAACATGTCATGTAGTTGCATCTAATAGCTTACTGAGATTTATCTCACCCCGTTCCTTGTTTATTTGTTTTCCTTAGATCAAAGGAAGGCTAGTGATAGTGCGCAGTGAGGCTCGATATAGCAGGGAGCTTACTACGCAGGTGGTTATTCTTTTGGGAATTGTGGTCCTTTTACATTTTGGTGAGGACGATGTATTATGGGTTTTGTAACTCCTTATTTTGGGGTAGACAGTCTTGTTCAGCTCTTGTTGTCACTAGACATCTTGTATAGTACTCTTGATGCCAGCATATGTGCTAGGCATGTTTCCGCTGTGTATGTATCTAAGTTTGGTTTTAATTTTCTTGTCTAGAACTCGTGGTGTGAGCTTTCTTAGCTCCTTACTCTAGAGTATATATATATATATATCATGTCAGTTTGTTATAAACGGTTGTCATCCCGTTTCTTGTTAGTTTCTTGATTCTCGTTAGTCACGCGCATCCAGATTCGAGGTTCTATTAGGGGATCCCGGAACCTGGGGGCGTGTCAGCTTGGTATCAGAGCTACCCTGGTTTAGCTACCCTGTTTAGCTACCTTGGTTTGCTCTAAGTCTGGATAGGGTCTATGGCCTAGGTATGGGTTAGTCTTGGGGTGTTATTAACGCCGAGTGTTTACCTACAGGTACAATGAGTTCTGAAGGTACAAGTGGCAGTAATCAGCTGAGATCTGTAACTCCTCAAGAAGAGATGGTTGATAATATAGACTGGGATTATCCTAATCGACTTACAAGGTTCTTGAAGTTGAAACCTCGTAGCTTTGACGGGAATTTGATGCTAAGAAGGCAGAGGAGTGGATTGAAAGTATTGAGAAGATCTTTACAGCCTTGAGATGTGCAGGAGGTGATAAGGTAATCTTTGCAACCTTTAAACTTGAGAAAGCCGCTGAACATTGGTGGCAAGTGTTGAATAAAAATTGGGAACTGGAAGGAGTACCACAGACTTGGAAGAATTTTTTTAAAGCATTCAAGTCACAGTTTATTCCAACAGTGGTTCAAGACAGAAAAGAGATGGAATTTCTTAATCTGGAGCAGGGAAGCTTGACAGTGGGGCAATACTCAACCAAGTTCACAGAATTGGCTAGGTATTGTGATCACTTAGTTCCAAATGAAACCAAGAAGGCACATAGGTTTGTGAAGGGATTGAGGACTGAGTATAGGAAGCAACTTCTTTCTCTACAGCTTACTAGTTATCATCAAGCAGTGGAAAAGGCTTATGCTATTGAAAATGACATTGAAGAACACAAGGTGAAGTTGGGAACAACCATGACAGGTCGTGTATCAGAGAAAGCACAGGGATCTGGTTCTAAGGGTGGTAAATCTAGCCGCCAAGATCGTCGATTCCGACAGCCATCTGAAAGTAAAGGTAGTGTATCAACTGGTTCGAGGACAACAGTCCAAGGTCCCAGGAGAGTATGTGGTTATTGTTCGAAAGAAGGCCATTCTGAAGACAAGTGTTGGCTAAAGCAAGGAAAATGTTTATCTTGTGGTGAAACTGGGCACTTTATCAAGAATTGTCCAAAAGGCAAAGGAAGTCAAGTTGGGGGTACAAGTTAACAGGCCTCAGGTACTAAGAGAGATAGTGGGGGTCGACCTAAAGTTCAGGGTCGAGTGTTTGCTCTAGATCAGCAGGGTGTAGCTGAGTCTTCTGCGGTCATAGGAGGTACTATATTACTTTCTAGTACGAGAGCGCGAGTCCTGATAGATCCAGGCTCATCTCATTCTTATGTGGCATCTCATTTTGTGTCGCACTTGCATGTTCTTCCTGATTCTATGCCTTATGTGCTAGAAGTATCTTCCCCTATGGGACATTGCATGTTTTCTTCTGAGGTTTACAAGAAATGTGAGATTCTTGTGGGTGATCATGCCCTTCTTGCTGACCTAGTCGTGTTACCTATAAGGGACTTTGACGTGATTCTTGGCATGGATTGGCTTTATGTGCATCATGCATCTGTTGATTGTCATAGAAAAGTAGTAACTTTTTCTATCCCTGGTTTGCCTGATTTTACCTTTGAAGGTGATAGGCCTTTATGTGCTATACATGTTATTTCTGCTTTAAAAGCTAGAAAACTTTTATCTCGTGGTTGTGCCGGGTATCTCGCATGTGTGCTTGACCAGAGTTTATCTGTTCCCAAGATGGAAGATATTCCTGTTGTGTCTGAATTTTCAGATGTGTTCTCTTCCGAGTATAGCATGCCACCTGATCGAGAGCTTGAGTTCTGTATTGAGTTATTACCAGGTACAGCACCAATCTCTAAAGCACCTTATAGAATGGCTCCAGGTGAGTTGAGAGAATTAAAAACACAGCTTGAGGAATTACTTGAAAGGGGCTTCATCAGGCCTAGTGTATCACCGTGGGGTGCACCAGTATTATTTGTTAGAAAGAAAGATGGGACTCTGCGATTGTGTATTGATTACAGAGATCTTAATCAGGTAACTATAAAGAACAAATATCCGTTACCTCATATTGATGACTCGTTTGATCAGCTTCAAGGTTCAGTAGTGTACTCGAAGCTTGACTTGAGAAGTGGCTATCATCAGTTGAAAATCAGGTCTGGGGATATACCAAAGACAGCTTTCCGTACCAGGTATGGGCATTATGAGTTTATTGTTATGCCATTCGGTTTGACAAATGCTCCAGCTGTATTTATGGATTTGATGAACCGTATCTTCAAGCCATATCTTGATTGTTTCGTGGTGGTATTCATTGATGATATTCTTGTGTATTCTAAATCACGGGCAAAGCATGATCAACATCTCAGAGTAGTATTGCAAGTTCTTCGTGAGAAACAATTATTTGCAAAATTCAGTAAATGTGCTTTCTGGTTAGAAGAGGTTTCATTCTTGGGACATGTCGTGTCTGCTACTGGTATTGCAGTAGATCCTTCCAAGGTTGGAGCAGTTGTAAACTGGAAGAGGCCAACTACAGTGACAGAGATCCGTAGTTTCTTGGGCTTGGCTAGTTATTATCGGAGGTTCATTGAGGGATTCTCCAAGATTGCTACTCCTTTGACTAATATGACTCGAAAAGCTATTTCTTTTGAGTGCAATGACAAGTGTGAAGCAAGTTTTCAAGAGTTGAAAAGGCGCTTGACTACAGCTCCAGTCTTGGCTTTGCCTAATGGTTCTGAGAATTTCATGGTTTATACTGATGCTTCTAAAGAAGGATTGGGTTGTGTTTTAATGCAAGATGGCAAGGTAATAGCTTATGCTTCTCGAAAATTATCTCCTTATGAAAAGAATTATCCTACTCATGATTTAGAGTTGGCTGCGATTATTTTTGCTTTGTATAAATGGAGGCATTACTTGTATGGAACCAAATTTGAAGTCTTTACTGATCATAAAAGCTTGAAGTACTTGTTTTCTCAGAAAGAACTTAACATGAGGCAACGTAGATGGATGGAGAAATTGAAGGATCATGATTGTACTATCCTTTATCATCCAGGAAAGGCAAATGTTGTGGCAGATGCACTGAGCAGAAAGACTTATATTTCTTGCTTGATGATTCGTGAATGGAAATTGTTAGAAGACTTGTGTGATTGGAGTCCTTGTGAATCAAATCTTGGAGTTATTTTTGCTAATATAAAGGCTACTTCAGATTTACTCCAACAGATCAAAGAAGCTCAGGTAACTGATTCTGAATTGCAGAAAATCATTAGTGGAATGAATGAAGGAAAGCAACCAGATTTTTCTTTCAACAGTGATGGAATTCTTACCTTTCGAGGCAGAGTTTGTATCCCAGTTGATTTTGAGATTAAAAAGAGAGTTCTTGAAGAGGCTCACAAAGCCAAGTATACTATTCATCCTGGAAGCACAAAAATGTACCAAGACTTGAAGAAACATTTCTGGTGGAACAACATGAAAAGAGAAATTGCTGAGTATGTGTCCAAATGTTTGACTTGTCAACAAGTAAAAGTGGAACATCAACGTCCAGCAGGTTTGTTGCAACCATTAGAAATTCCAGAGTGGAAATGGGAGCATATCACGATGGATTTTGTGACTGGTTTGCCACGTACTAGACGAGGCCATGATGCTGTTTGGGTTATAGTGGACAGGTTGACTAAATCAGCTCACTTCTTGTATGTTTCTATGGGATATTCATTGTCTCAGTTGGCATCTTTGTATGTTCAGGAGATTGTTCAACTCTATGGAGTTCCTGTGAGTATTGTATCTGACAGAGATCCTCGTTTTACTTCTCGATTCTGGCAGGCTCTTCAGGGTGCCATGGGTACTAAATTGAATTTCAGTACAAATTTTCATCCCCAATCTGATGGGCAATCTGAGAGACTTATACAGATTCTCGAGGATATGTTACGTGCTTGTGTTGTGGATTTCAAAGGCAGTTGGGATACTCACCTTCCTTTAGTTGAGTTTGCTTATAACAACAGTTTTCAGTCTAGCATTGAAATGGCTCCATATGAATCTCTTTATGGCAGAAAATGTCGATCTCCTATATGCTGGGATGAAGTGGGAGTAGCTAGACTCTTGGGTCCTGAAATGGTTCAACAATCAGTTGAGAGTGTGAAACTCATTCGAGATAGATTGCGCACAGCTCAGAGTAGACATAAGAGTTATGATGATCATCGAAGAAGGGATCTTGAATTTCAGGTAGGTGATTTTGTATTCTTGAAGGTCTCCCCTCGTAGAGGTATAAAGAGATTTGGGAAGAAAGGAAAGTTATCTCCTCGTTATATCAGTCCATTTGAGATTCTTGAAAGAGTTGGGAAGTTGGCTTATAGAGTGGCTTTACCACCTTTTTTATCTGGTATTCATGATGTATTCCATGTATCTATGCTTCGCAAGTATATGGCGGATGAGTCACATGTTCTTGAGTATGAGGCTATTCTATTTCAGCCTGATTTGTCTTATGAGGAAAAACCTGTTGAAATTCTTGACTGGAAAGAGCAAGTCTTGCGTACTAAAAGGATTCCTATTGTGAAGGTCCTTTGGAGAAATTATGAAATTGAAGAGGCTACTTGGGAAACCGAGAAAGAGATGCGAGATAAATACCCGAGCCTATTTAAAAATTTTGGTAAGTAAAATTCGTGGGCGAATTTTCTTTAAGGTGGGGAGGATGTAACGCCCATCCTTAATTTCGTTAAATATTTGACTTGCTTGTTAAATACTTGAACTTGCATATTATGTGTTAGTTTTACTTGGGTTAATTTCTTAACTGCTTTAGAATATTAAGGTGGTTAAATGTTTAGTTTTGACTTTTGGGTCATTTGTGAAAATTTGACTTTAGGGGCCTTTTTGTTAAAAGTGAAACTTGAGGGGCCTAAGTGTCATTTTTGAAAGTGGCTAAGTATATCTTGTTGTTGCAGAGAATGAATTCCCCAAAATCATTTCTTCTCGTTGCTTCCTCTGTTCTGAAAGTTAGGGTTAGGTTTTTACCCTATTTTTGACTCCTCGAGCTTAATTATCCCTCTGTTCTCGATTCTGATCCCGGATAAATATTCGTGGCGTTGAATAGAGTGTTCCAGGCCGAACAGAAATTTATTTGGGTAAACTTGATTTTTGACTAGGTAAGTTATTAGCTCCCCCTTGCTTGTAATAACATGCATAAATGTTATTCCTGATACTTGTGAATGTTAATTTTGTGTTTGGGACAACTTTTGTGGTACTTGTAATTTTGGGACAAAGGGAGTATAACCCTCTGTGTTAAATCATGAAAGGAACTTGAAAGTATTAGTTTAAGCTGGTATAATACATCTTGGTATTGTTAAAAATGTTAGTAAAAGTTACTCCTACGCTTGGGACGGAGAATTCTTAAACCTAGAAAGAAATTTTGTGTTTGCTGAAAATTGTACCAGGCGCCCGCCCACATAGGTACCAAGCGCCCGCCCATTTCATCAGAAGTTTTGGGTTTCAAAAGTGCTCTAATGAGCGGCCGCCCGGTCCATTATAGGCGCCCGCCCGGTCCCCTGTTTCAACAAAAGTGTTTTGAATCTAAATTGAAATGAAAGCTTACCCCTCCTAAGGCATAGAGCCTTAGTATAAGATGTCCTAGCAAGTGTTGTGATACCTTAGGGGCATCAGAAGTGAGTCTTGAACATGAATACTCATTGAATTAGAATAAGAACTTAGTATTGAACATTAATACTTATAGAACTCAAATGAGAACTTAAGTATAAGAGTAACGACTCTTTTATATGTCTTGGAAGTGCTATGAACAAGCACTAATGTGTTATACTTGTCTTGAAACCAATGATTGTGCACCTTAGGGGCATTATAACAAAGTTTTAGACTTGAACATCCTAAGAATAGGATTAGGATTTTGTAAAGAGTAAATGTATAACTCTTATACATGCTTGAATGTCCAAATATTGTAGTTATAACTTAAATATAAGATAATAAAATCTTGTACATGACTTGAACATCCAAAGAATTGGATTAAGACTTGAATATAAGATAATAAAATCTTTTACATGACTTGATGCCAATACATATGTATGGTAATGAACTAGAAAGTGCTATGAACAAGCATTAACTTGTATGAGACATGTTCTTGTTGTGTGTGTGCAAACATTGCATATAGTTGCTTGATAACAAGGTGACTTCTTGATTACTTGAAGCATGTTCCTTGTTGAGCTAGTCCACTACTTTTGGATTAGTTCTTCTCCCGTAGTTCAAGTAAATACCTACTTGTACATTCTTGTTTGTTCGGAAATATATAGGTTCACACTTATAGCGAGAGATGGGGCTTAAGTGATAATCGGGTCCCTATGTATTTGCGCTTGACCCCTTACTACCGGCCATAGTAAGGGAATAGCTTCCTTGGTTGGAGCAATACGCCTGACTTAAGTGAATGCTAAACTCTTGAACACCTCGTGAGTCTTGATCTTGGGAATGACACTGGTTACCGGGTCTTCTGATATATACTGAATAATCAGTTCTTGTTATTGATCGTGATTGTCAAAGTAATACAAGCTACGACAACAATGGTATTCTTGGGAGGAATAAGGAATGAAGCAATATCCTTATAACTTGCTTGTTTAGACTTATGTGCTACTTGATGAGTGGCTTAGCCTCTCATATACTTGTTACTTGATGATACTTGATATATGATTACTTGAGTATCTACTTGAATTGCATGATAACATGTCATGTAGTTGCATCTAATAGCTTACTGAGATTTATCTCACCCCCTTCCTTGTTTATTTGTTTTCCTTAGATCAAAGGAAGGCTAGTGATAGTGCGCAGTGAGGCTCGACATAGCAGGGAGGTTACTACGCAGGTGGTTATTCTTTTGGGAATTGTGGTCCTTTTACATTTTGGTGAGGACGATGTATTATGGGTTTTGTAACTCCTTATTTTGGGGTAGACAGTCTTGTTCATTTCTTGTTGTCACTAGACATCTTATATAGTACTCTTGATGCCAGCATATGTGCTAGGCATGTTTCCGCTGTGTATGTATCTAAGTTTGGTTTTAATTTTCTTGTCTAGAACTCGTGGTGTGAGCTATCTTAGCTCCTTACTCTAGAGTATATATATATATCATGTCAGTTTGTTATAAACGGTTGTCATCCCGTTTCTTGTTAGTTTCTTGATTCTCGTTAGTCACGCGCATCCGGATTCGAGGTTCTATTAGGGGATCCCGGAACCTGGGGGCGTGTCAATAGGAGCATGTCACAATGGTGATTTATGTCTCCAGGTGGAAGATTATTGGGATTGGAGCCAAACTGAGGATTAGATCAAAACCGTGGAGAAAGGGGCAGACAATCGGAGCAGACTGTTGCAGTGGGCAACCGCCCGTAGAGGAAGTGGGCGACCGCCCAGTTAGACAGGAAGGCGGAGACGGAAGCCGGTGTAGGAGTATGGTGTGGAGTAGGAGAATTAAGTAAAAAAAGGAATATTAATTCCTTTAGGAATTAAGTATCCTTAAGGATATTAATTTCCTAATTACAATTATACTCCTTCCGTCTCAAGGACTCCGGGTAATTAGGTTTTGATCAAGATTATGTTTTGTATCCCTATAAATATATTGTGACTACCACCATAATATTTGGTACAGTACTTTACTTTGTGTAGGAGAAAGTTAGGATATCAAAGGGAGCCACAAAATACTGTCTAGGAGGGGACCGGTGGCCTAGGAGAGCCATGGGGGGCGATCCTACAACCAGGCCATGACCGTGTTGTTTGTGTGTTCTAGGGGAGGTGAGATAATATGTATGCGAGATTGTTCATCGAGAGTAGCCATGCTAGATCTATGTGAGTGCATGTGCTAAAGTTGTAATCTTTACATATATTATTATAATGATATCCTGGCTAAGTGCCCCCAGATGTAGTCATGTGTTGATGAACTGGGTTATCAAACATCGGTGTTCTTGTTCTTTCATATTATTATTCATGTGTTGAATTATTTTCTCCATGTTGATGACTACTATTATGGACTAGTGAATGCGGTGATCCCCCCAATTCCCCAACATCTCACGCAATTGTGGTTCTCATTTGAGCACACACACATATGTATATATATATATGTATATATATGTGTGTGTGTGTGTTTATATATAGTTATATTATGAAGAACCATACTCTAAGATAACAAGTCATTTTATTCAAGAAAAGAAGTCTGAGGTGATATAGTTAAAAGTTCAACAGTTTCCTTAGCCTAAATGGAAGTATTAAATGGAGTAATTAATTTGGTTTTGACTCTCAACCACTTTCTGGTACATTTTGTTTTACTCCATTCGTTTTAAAATATTTTTAAAATATTTTTTTCTGTTATTATAAATAAATTTTTAGTAATAATTAAAAATTATTAATTATACTAATAAAAATTTAAAACATGTCCTTGATACATCATCAATAATGATGACAAAAAAATCGAAAGATTATTTTTAGATCAATTTAATTACAATAGTTCATTACTCATAAATGACAATTTAATTTCGAGTAAACTACCAAATTGACCCGCGTACTACTCCAGATTATCATATTTACATCCGTACTATTGAAACGATCAAGCTAACCTGCGTACTATTCATTAATTACTCAAATTAACCCAAATCGTTATGAATTGTTATAAATATTAACGGGCGTTACAAATTTGATGGATATTACAATAAACCATTCCAAATCACCCCCATAAATATAAAAGGGTAAAATGATACTTGGACATTAAACCCCTTTTATAAACAACCCATCCCGTGCTCTGTATCAACATTTTGAAAACCCAACAAATTTCTCAACATTCTTCTCCAGACACCCCATCCCCTCCGACCACCCTCTCCTCCAACAAAGTTATTCCCCATTCCCTTCCCCACAGTCGCCACCCACGAACTCGTCCCATCCCCATCAGATCTTTCCAAATCTTTGGTACTAACAAAACCCTCCACCTAAGTATCTTCCCCCCCCCCCCCCAACCCAGAGCTTTCGTGTCTCACCTCCTCTCCGACCAAACCCAGCAGAATTTCTCTGAAGTGGTGAATCAAGCAGCATACTTAGTATCCATTCTCATCTCTCCCCTCTGCCCCTTCCTCGTACAAATTGTTGATTATGATTACTTTGAATATGAACGGTTTTCTATGGTGTTTGTTCTTTTCTGATAATTTAAGTTTGTCGATTGTTTGAAAATTGTTGTTTTAATTATGAAGTATGAGATTTTGACGAAAATGATGGTGGAAAAGGTCTATGAAAATAATGGTGGTAGTCGGAGATGGTGGGGGCGGTGGTGAAGGTGGAGGTGGAGGTAATGGGGATGGTTTATGAAAATTAATTCTATTTTTTACATAATTTCAGTTAATATAAAATTTAATTTTGTTTTCTAAACCTTAAGTGCTAAAAGAAAAATTGGACCATATTTTGTTAAACTAAAGTAAATTTAAATATTAATAAGGCTAAACAGGTCAATTTAACACATAATTAAGCGAAAAATAGTCAGCTAGGTTATGGGGCAATATGTAAATTTTAATAGTTATATCCGTTAAAAAATTAACTTCCATTAACTTTTGTTAACACTGTTAAAGATTTTGGTTACTTTTGTACTTTTATAAATAGTACGCAGGTTAGGTTGATTGTTTCAATAGTACGTAGGTAAATATAAAAATCCGGAGTAGTACGCATGTCATTTTGGTAGTTTCTCTTTAATTTCAAATGTTCATATAATCCAAAGATTACAATTTAATTTCAAACATTCATCACTCAAAAATGGCATAATCGATAGTGTTGCACATCAGTCGTTGCAGCAGTGCAACAATCCAAAACCATATTTATTAGGACCAATTTTTCTAAAATAATCTCTCTCTCTCTCTCTCTCTCTCCAACCACATAATATATTCATGCGAAATGCATGACCATCTTCTTTCACTGAAACCTCTCTCTCTCTCTCTCTCTCCTCTCTCTCTCTCTCTCTCTCTCTCTCTCTCTCTCTCTCTCTCTCTCTCTCTCTCTTCAATTCATCCCCAAACATGAATACTCATCACCTTTTTGAACCAATCTCTAAATGCAGCACAAAAGGAAGAACAAATCAAACAGTTGCGGCAGATTTAGATGGCACTTTGTTAGTGTCAAGAAATCCTTTCCCTTATTTCTTCCTTGTAGCACTAGAAGCCGGCAGCCTTTTTAGGGCACTTCTCCTTCTATCCTCCGTCCCATTCATATACTTAACCTACATCTTCCTCTCCGAATCCGTCACCGCAAAAATCTTGATTTTTATTTCCTTTTCGGGCTTAAAAATCCGTGACATTGAGCTCGTTTCAAGTTCGGTTTTGCCTAGGTTTTATGCCGAGGATGTCCGTCCCGATTCGTGGAATGTTTTCAATTCTTTTGGGAAGAGGTGTATAGTCACGGCCGGGCCAAGGATTATGGTGGAGCATTTTTGTAAAAAGTTTTTGGGCGCGGACAAGGTTTTTGGGACGGAGTTAGAAGTTACTAGATCGGGTCGTGCCACGGGGTTTGTTAAGAAACCCGGGTTGCTTATTGGAGAGCATAAAAAAGCCACGATAATGAAAGAATTTGGGGCTAATTTACCCGATTTAGGGCTTGGAGATCGCGAAACTGATGTAGATTTCATGTCTATATGCAAGGTATGCACTTCAAATTCGAAGAGAAAAATTGTAGTATTTCAATAGTTCTAACACTTCATATGCAACTATAGCACATATTTTTGTTTGTCCGAAAAAATTAATTAAATTTTTGAAAATTATAATAATTCTAGTGCAATTTCAGGATGATACAAACGTATAAATAATTATTTACAAAAATAATGACTTGTCGAATAGAACTATATTTACTAGAACGGAGTATCTCATTTCTCTTAATGAAATTATTTTGTTTTGGCAATTACGTATTTTAGATGTTTTGAGTATTGTTTTTATTTGAAAATGATGGGAAAATGAAATAACTTTAAAAAAAAAAAAAAAAAAAAAACTTGTGGAATTTTGAATAGCTGCACGTAACATCTCTCATCTGTTTGATGTTCGATTAGTTTTGAAGCACTAACTTGATCAGCTAGCCATGGCCACAAAAGACACACGTAATTTTCTTGAGAACACCCATATTCATGAATCAAAAATGATTT
Organism: Campanula takesimana; assembly: GCA_026119855.1. Taxonomy (NCBI): domain Eukaryota; kingdom Viridiplantae; phylum Streptophyta; class Magnoliopsida; order Asterales; family Campanulaceae; genus Campanula; species Campanula takesimana. Next base: position 157,645 of record JAOWBW010000440.1, read on the forward strand.
ATTTTAATATTTATAAGATAAATAAATAATGACGAGTTGGTCTCTTGTAAAACGTGTTTTTCCTAGTGGTTTAGGAAAAACGTGTTTTTCAAAACCTTCTGGCTATCACTTTCAAAGGTTCTGGCTATCAATCTCATATCCAGAAGACTTTATATTGATATCCAGAAGACTTTGTGAATAATGACATATTTAAAATATTTACGTGTGTGAATAGCAATACTCTCCATAAAACTCATGACACATGATTTCAGCCCAGGTCTACATGAACTTGAAAGATCTCCATCGTTCTTATTTTTTACTCAGTTCATCTCATAAAAAATATTGTTTTTTTCTTGTCCGTTTATAAAGAAAATGATAAGTCACTTGCGACAATTCATACTGATTTTCATGGATTTCAAACATTTATATTCATTTACTATTAAAAATGTTATCAATATAACAAATTTTGTAATCTCGCTCAATATTTTGGAAAAAATAAATAAATTTTAATCAGTATTCAAGTAAACTGATAAAAATAAATCAAATAAAAGTATGGCATTCATATCAAAACGAAAATCATTTAACACAAACGTCCAGAAATTGCCAACTTTTTTTTAAAAGTTGGATAAAACTCATTAACCAGCAGTTACAAGTAGAAGTGAATACGGTGGTTTTTTTTTTTTTTTTTTTTTTTTTTTTAAAGGAGAAGTGAATACGGTGGTTAAAATAATACACACCAGGTTTCAAAAGAATATAGTACTCCCTCCCTCTGTTCCATAAAGATAGTCTCGTTTTGACTATTTATGGTCAATAAAAATAAACTTTGACCAAACATTGGTGTCAATTTAATTATCATAATGAAATTCTAAAAATTGTTATTGATAAATCACTTAATGATTTATTAATTACAAATTTTAGAATTTCACAAGAATTATTAGATCTTCATTAATGGTTGATCAAAGTTCATTTTTGTTGACCATAAAAAGTCAAAATGAGACTATATTTCTGGGACGGGACAGAGGGAGTAGTATATATATACACCATGAATGTTAAGGAGAAATCAATTTGTCAGCATATTTTGTTCAGGATACTTTTGTGGTCGATATTTAGGAATCTCAATATTTTTGCATCTAATTATATTATAATTATTATTATTCTCTTAAAATATACTACTTCCGTCCCAGCTCATGTGCACAGTTTATCTTTTTTTGTTAACTCAATTGAATTGTGATCATAATTTTATGAAAATCTAGATATTCCTTATGCAATTAAAAAAAAATATGTTATCGATATTATTTCTAATGGTGAAACAATATCAGCTTATAGAATTGCGTAGGAACATCTAAATTTGTATAAAATTATGGTTAAAGTTCGATTGAGTTGACCAACTGAACAGTAGCTGTATTCATTGAGCTGGAACGGGAGTAGTATATTTCATTAACTCTTGATCAAAATAAAATAAAATATTTATTTTGAGTAAAATGAAGTACTATTTGTAAATGGGCCCTCTTTCTTGACAAAACAAAATGAAAAATATGTTAATTTCTTGAATATACTATATGTATCATAGTACAATAATTTGTGTTTAATACTTTTTTTTTTCTTTTCATCTTTGGCAGGAAGGATACATGATTCCAAGAACAAAATGTGAACCACTACCAAGGAACAAGCTTCTAAGCCCTATAATCTTCCATGAAGGTCGTTTGGTACAAAGACCAACCCCCATTGTTGCTCTTCTAACCTTCTTATGGATGCCAATAGGCATTCTCCTCTCCATCCTTAGGATTTACCTCGATATCCCGTTATCCGAAAAACTCATGCAATACATCTCTAAGATCCTCGGAATCAACATAATCGTAAAAGGTACACCCCCTCCCCCTCCAACACAAGGCCAAAATGGCGTCCTTCTTGTGTGCAACCATCGCACGGTCTTAGACCCTGTTGTCTTGGCTGTCGCCCTAGGGCGAAAAGTTAGTTGCGTAACATATAGTGTAAGCAGATTTTCCGAATTGATTTCTCCAATCAAAACGGTTGCATTATCGAGGGAGAGGGAGAAAGATGCATCACTGATCAAGAAGTTATTGGAGGAGGGCGATTTAGTCATCTTTCCAGAGGGAACCACATGTAGGGAGCCTATTCTGCTAAGGTTTAGCGCGCTGTTTGCTGAGCTTACTGACAAGATTGTTCCTGTCGCAATTAATACTAAACAAAGTTTGTTCTATGGGACTACGGCTAGAGGGTACAAATTGTTTGATCCGTATTTCATGTTCATGAACCCTAGGCCAACGTACGAAATCACATTTTTGACCCAACTAGACCATGATCTTACTTGCAAAGGTGGAAAATCGGCAATTGAAGTTGCGAATCATGTTCAAATAGTGTTGGGCAATGTATTGGGTTTCAAGTGCACCAATTTTACGAGGAAGGATAAGTACGAGCTAATAGCCGGAACCAATGGTCGTGTTCCAAACAAGGAAATGGAGGAGTCTACGAGGAATAAGTACAAGCTAATAGCCGGAATCAATGGTCGTGTTTCAGACATGGAAAGGAAGGAGAAGACAAGAAAGTCTAGAGATTATTAAAAATTGTTCAAGAGATTATTAAAAGTTGTTTTCATTATATTTTGAAAAAATATTGTCTAAACATGAAATTTCATTATGTTATTAATAGGAACAAATATAATTACTATTTTTTTCCCAGTTAGTAATTTACTTTGCACAAGATCCTATACCAAAATGGTTGTACATACTCTCTCTGTCCCGCTTTAAGGTTCTTACTTTTCTTTTTAGTTTGTCTCAATTTAAGGTTCTTACTTTACTTTATTACCTAAAATAGATAATGAGACCCACTTGTCATTCTCACAACAAAAACTCCCTACCCACTTTCTTTTTTCTACATTACTTTTCATACTCACAACATTTACATTTTTTTAAACTCCGTGCAAAGTCAAACTAAGAAAATTAATTTGGGACGGAGGGAGTATATAAATGTTTTGAGACAAAGAATTCACGCCAAAAATTCCATTGTGAAACGTTTGTCGAAATTCTTAATGCAAAATTATTTTGAGTGACAAATTATATTTTACATCTTTAATTTCAAAACATGTGCTTACGTTGTTCTTTAAGTGAAAAATAATTTGTTTTGAAATGAATTTACTATATAGTACAAGTAAACAACCGAGTTAAAAACACCATTGCTCCAATAAGATTGTTACTCCCTCCGTCTCAAATTATATGTCGTTTTGAAGTGTTTCACACATATTAAGAAATACCATTAATGCATGTGAAGAAGACCCAAATACCCCTAAAGTAATTCAACTACCTAGGTAATTAAATGGTTAGGTAAGAGATAGTTCACTATCATTATTAAGGGTATAATTGGTATAGAGCAATAAAAAAACTTTGAAAATAGTGAAACGACAAATATTTTGAGACAAAATTTTACTCCCAAAACGACATATATTTTGAGACGGAGGGAGTACAACACAACAACTTATGATAAAATTCGAACTTTTTACTTTTTGAGAGATGAATGACCGATATAAATATATTGTTCATTAATCACACATTGCTCAATTTCCGCAAAAACTGAAAAATAAAATGTTAGGAGATTGAGAGATATACTCAATCTTCCAAGTCAAATAAAGAATATTTACTTACATAATGAACTTATGATACTTACCTATGTTAGAAGTATTTATATTTAGAATTAGATTGGTATTAGAATTGGTAGATCTCTTAGAATCCTTATGGAATTAGGACTCATATGTTTTGGGTATAAATATGAGTCTCATATAATTGTAAACTTTGAGACGGAATAACAAGTAATATTATTTTACTCATCTCCATACTTTATCATGGTATCAGAGCCTTCGATTTAGGGGGCATATTATCACGATCATCATCATGATCAATTCCGGCCAACCAGTTGATCAAAAAACCAGCGAAACAACTGGCCAGACATACCTTCTCAACAAACTCCTCCATGAAAACCTCTGAATGTTTGATCTCTGGTGAATCGCCAGCGGTTAGGATCATGATTTGTTTCTAAACCGAATCATCAAAGACCGATTACAAAGGTTGGCTTCTTTTATCAACAAAAAAAAAAAAAATGTTTCTCTCCTCAAATATTTCGGCCACCACCATAGTGATGGTCCGACCACCACATAACCATATTAACATCAACTCTATCTTTTAAATGAGTGTCGTTCACTTTAAAAACGATGATTAAGTGGTAGCCCACTATAAAAACGTGATTTAGTGGCAGCCCACTCTAAAAACGTGATTAAGTGTCGTTCACTCTAAAAACGAAAACTGAAGGAAAAGAAGAGCAACATGTCGGCGTTGCGAGAAGAGCAACATGTCGGCGTTGCGAGAAAAATAAAATATCGGCGTTGCAAATAGAGCAACATGTCGAAGAAGGAAAGAAATTGGAGTTGCAAAAGTGCAACTTGTCAGAAGAAGGTGAAGATCACGACATGCAGCAAGAATGATCAGAATGGAGCAGTTTACACAAACAAAGCAACCCGCAGCAGCAAGATGTGCGGCCAGATGTATTGTCTGATATCCTCACGCCTGCCTCAACAATTGCTGGCACAACAACTGCTTGTCGATGAAGAAATAATAATTTTATTTTTATTTTTTACAATTTTAGTTGTTTTTGTTTTGCAAGTTGAAAATCTACTTTGTAGATGTTTCAACTTGAGGGGGGTGTTAGGAGATCGAGAGATATACTCAATCTCCAAGTCAAATAAAGAATATTTACTTACCTAATGAATGTAGAATACTTACCTATGTTAGGAGTATTTATATTTAGAATTAGATTGATATTAGAATTGATAGATCTCTTAGAATCTTTATGGAATTAGGACTCATATGTTTTGAGTATATATATGAGTCTCATATCAATGTAAACTTTGAGACGGAATAACATAGAATATTATTTTACTCCTCTCCATATTTTATCATAAAAGTATACTCCCTCCGTCCCACTCGAATTAGGACAAATTTCCGTTTTGGATGTCCCACTCGAATTAGGACAACCAAAAAATGGAAGTGCTTTATTTAATGGGACCCACATTCACACTCACAACAACTTTCCACTCATTATTCTCTACCCCCACTTTCTCTCTCCTACTTTACTTTTCATACTCACAACACCTACTCCACTAACATTTTTTCCTTAATCCCGTGCCCAACCCAAAAATCATAATTCGGGTGGGACGGAGCGAGTATTCATATCTCGCATCGTGATTCATAATCAACATGGTACTCTATTAATTTCGTTGGAGCAACAGTTCCTCGTCCGTGAGGTTTTGGCACCCACAAAACCTTGATCTATGACTTAACAAGCTACCATGTGATTGTGATGTATGACATATCTGAAATTGAGGATTGAAGAAAGTAAAGATCTTATTATAGAGAATTTCAGCGGCCAAAACTTCTTAAGATATCAGTTTCATTTAAGAGAAGAAAGGGACCTGAAAATGACCAAATGAGAAGCCTATTTTCACCCGCAATTTGGGTTCCATAATTCTTGAAAGTGACATGACACTCTAATAATACTAGTTAGTAACCTTGCGATACTCGACGGGCATAGTAAAATTAGCTAATTAAAAATTTAACGTAAGATTAAGATTAGTATTTTAAATTTATAAAATTAATTAATAAGTTCTACTTTTATCTCCACCACCATGACTTCGTGGATTCTTTCCTCGACTAATTGGATTATTTTCTTAATTAATTAACTGGTATAATTGTAACGGTATGTGTCCATCTTATACAACAACGTTAAATCTTAATTGAGTGAGAGTTGATTCCCTTATGGTCTTACTCCGCTTGAATCAATTAGTCGACATCCAATATAATTTTCGGATATTGATGTTTAAAAAAAACACTTATGTGGAAGTTTGAAGAGAAAAGTGTGGAAGTAAGTCCATGAGAAGCAACTGGGACTCAATCGTCTATTAGCATAATGGCAAAAATAAACTTGTTAGTTACATATTGTAAGGTCAACGATGGGTAAAGAAATAATAACTTACATTTGATATTGTAATATATTTTCCATGATTTGAATATGAGAATAACCATGAGTGCTAGCCAAAATGTTTAGTTTCTAACTTCATGCTAGATTGCATATATACCTGCAAATAGAAAATGATTATGAAGGTTTAGCCGTATCACTCAAAACATGGTTTTAAATCATTCGTTTGACATTTGAATTACAACTCTAAAAGCATATACTATTTGAATGCCTTTTTGAATACGATTTCGATGAACTGGGGCTCTAAAGAGATATGGAAGAAATCATGATTAGATTTGATGAACTACAATTAGGTGGTTTTAAATTTTAAATTAGGATGTAATGGTTTGTTAAATTGATTGACATGAACCAATAAGAAAGCGCCACATGGAATTCCACGTCATAAAGCCACGTGGCGAGCTGTGAGAATAGAAAATGTTTCTGCTTTTATATATTATATAGATTACTCCCTCTGTCTCTAAATGAGTGTCCGTTTTCAAAAAATCTTTGCCCCTAAATGAGTGTTTTTTTTAAGATAACTTTCTCCCTAAATGTTTTTTTTTTTCGAAATTTTTTTCACCGGTTTCTTTATACGTGCAAAACTAAAGGTTTGGAAAGGAGATTACAAGATTATATATGAATCGTTGTTACCAAATTGTTAAAAAAGTTGAGATTTTCAGTGTCTCTTAAAATGAAATTTGGACACTCATTTAGGGACAGAGGTAGTATCATTTTTACTCACTGTACGTGCAAATGAACTTTGATAAAAACAGTCATCACTTAAATATTTTAATTTAGCTGAATTTTGATCAAAATATTACACTTTTTTCATGGAATGGAAAAGATAGTCTCATTTAATTTTTAGCTGTTAATACAACTGAATTGCACTAAATATTAATGAAAATATGTACCCTTTAATTTCTAACTATGACCAATATTTCTCTTGTAAATAATAAAATTAAATTTTATACTACCTCTGTCCCTAAATGAGTGTCAAAATTTCATTTTAAGGGACACTGAAAATCTCAACTTTTTGAACAATTTGGTAACAACGATTCATATATAATCTTGTAATCTCCTTTCCAAACCTTTAGTTTTGCACATATAAAGAAACCGGTGAAAAATTTTTCGAAAAAAAAGGTTTAGGGAGAAAGTTATGTTAAAAAAAAACACTCATTTAGGGACAAAGATTTTTTGAAAATGGACACTCATTTAGGGACAGAGGGAGTAATATTTAAGTATCTTGTTAGAAAATAAATGATAAATTTTAAGAATAATGAGTCTAAGTTATAGCAATCATCCCATATCAGGAATTAACTAGCCAATGCTACCAATTGTTTTTTGGGATGGAACCTCAGACTTTATCAGTCTACTTAACATTATTTTCAAGTTTGTGAACAAGTGGCCTCACATTTTAATAAATTATTTTTTAATAACCTTTTCAATCTCAAAAAAATGAAAAAAATGAAAATATTTATTTTTGGGAGGAACTCTACCAATTTGATATTTTTAAGTTGTGTAAGTGCATTTTATTAAAAAAAAAATTATATTTACTGGAAAAAGGTTTAAAATGCAACATAATTTTTTGCACAAAATTACGCAATTATAATTCGTATAAGATTTAAATTGCAATGACAAACTTGTACAAAATTTCAATTATCTCTGCCAAATTATTTAAGATCAAAATCTTGTAGGGTTTGTTGTACCTCACTCTTTACCGAACAAGTAAAGCTAAGGCATAATTCCACAAGGCCCCTTCTCCCAGATCATTATTCCATAAAAGTCCACCTGAGATCCAAAAGTCCACCTCCACCCATTGTCCAAATCAAAATTCCATAAAAGCCCAAAAACCCATGACACACTACTCAGGTCAGGCTGCCCCCAAGCCCAATGCCCAGGCCCGATGTCCCGACCCGCCCACCCGCCCCGGATCTAGAACTCAATGCCAGCCACCCATTTTAATTAAAAGCAAAAATATTGTTCCCAGGTTTTGAACCTAGGTCTTTTACAATAACAACCATGTCTTTACCACTAAGCCAATGCATTGCTTGTTTCTAATTTTGCAATATTTATTATTACTAACTGAAATCTGGACGAAACTAAATTATAAAACTTGAGATTTTACAATTAATTAATGAAAAACTTGAATATTCACAAAAACACAATTTTTTAATATATGTTAGAATATTAAAAACATGATTTAAGAATATAAAATATCTAAAGCTTTTTATTAAAAAAATATGAAAGACCTAAAAAATAAATTAAATTATATTTGCGAAAATACATTATTTCATAATATTTTATAAGTTTTTAATTATCACCCTTCTGTTAAGGCATTTATTTACATAAATGACACCAACTAAGTCTATTATATACTGAAAATATGAGAATTATAAGAAAATAAACTAAATAACTCTTATACCTTAAATATAAGAGTAATTCTAGTCTTATATTTTAGGTATATAATTTCTTTAAAAAATGGGGATTTAATGTGAGAAAATTACTCTCATATCTAAAGTATAAGAGAAGAACTAGTCTTATACTTTCGGTATAAGAGTTAATATTAAAAATATATTAGAACAACTTGATTAATGTTTCACAACATTTAATAATAGAAGTATCATTCTTGCCAAAATAAATGTCAGCAATTAAAACTTTCCAATCAATTAATGAAATTCTTGATTATTCACAAAAACATTAAATTTGTAAAATAAATATCATTTTACATTAAAAAACATGATTAATTAGGTCTTATAATTTGTATCAAAGTCTTGTAAATTCTTATTAAACATGTAAATTGTCTCATATCAGACTCATGAGAGCCATTTACAAAGGTCTCATATCCGACTCATGAGTCTCTTAAATGTCTCATAAGTGATTTTTTAAGTCTTATAATTTGTATCAAAGTCTTGTAAATTCTTATGAGACATGTAAATTGTCTCATACCAGACTCATAAATCTATTTACAAATGTCTCATACCAGACCCATGAGTCTCTCAAAGGTCTCATAAGTGCATTTTTTAGGTCTTATAATTTCTATCAAAGTCTTGTAAATTCTTATGAGACATGTAAAAAAGTCTCATATAAGACTTATGAGGGTCTATTTACAAGGTCTCATAGCAGACTCATGAGTCTCTCAAAGGTCTCATAAGTGTATTTTTTAGGTCTTATAATTTGTATCAAAGTCTTTGTAAATTCTTATGAGACATGTAAAAATGTCTCATATAAGACTTATGAGGGTCTATTTACAAGGTCTCATAGCAGACTCATGAGTCTCTCAAAAGGTCTTATAAGTGCAAATAATGACAATTTGGTAATAAGGACTTAAATAGTGTCATTTTATATAAATAGTTTACTGGAGGGTGCTAGTAAAAAAAAATTAAAATTAAAATTCGATATTGCACAAAATTATAATTTAATTTATCTTTGGGTCTTTTATATTTTTTTCTAATAAAATATTTAAATACTTTATATATTTTTTTTTAAATCTTGTTTTTCGTTTTTTTTTTTTTTTTTTTTTTTTAACAAAAAGTTGATGTTTTGGGAATAATCAAAAATTTTATAAATTGATTTAGAATCTTGTTTTTTCTTCACTTAGTTTCATTTAGGCGCAATAGTAATAGAATATATTGCAAATTTTGTATCAAACAGTAGGCTGGTGTAGTGGTTAAGTTGTTAGTTTTCACAATAAGTCATGGGTTCAATTCCCATACCCAACATTTTAATTTTGCATCCAAACAGTGAGCTGGGCTGGGCATGGGCGGGCGGGCATGGGTGGGCTGGGTATGAGCGGGCTGGGCTGGGCTGGGCAGGGCATGGGCAGGGCTGGGGCGGGTTGTGGGCTGTGGTAGGTTTAAATGGGATTTTGATCTGACCTTGGGTTTTTATGGCATTTGGATCTCACCCAGGGGGCCTAGACTCCAAAGCCCTAAAGCTAATGTTACAAAAAATATATACTCCATCCGTCCCATTTTAAAATTTAAAAATTTTCCTTTTGGGTGTCCCATTTTAAACTTTAAAATCCATAAAAGGAAAGTTTTTTATATTTTTTTATTTAGTGAGACTTACATGTCATACACACAACAACTATCCACTAACTATTCACTATCCCCACTTTCTATACTCACAACACTTTACCCCACTATCTATATTATATAATATAAAGATTCTCATCTTAATTCTTATGCCCACTTTTTTTTTGAAGTATAAGATGGGACGGAAGGAGTATATAATTTTGGTTACAAATACAAAATACAGAATGATTTGATGATTTGATGTTGTATTTGTAAATCCCACTACTCATTAATTTAATACTATATAATCATTCATTACCAACTATATTTAAAACCAAAACTTTGTAAACAAAATTTAACCTTAAGCCATCTTCGGTGGACACTACAATTTTTCACTATAGCACCAAATTTGATATTATTCATCACTCCAAATCGGATGGAAGTGAATAATGCATTCACCAAATTTGGTGTAAAACTATTCAGTTACATCAAGTTTGATGTAATACTTTCATTAATCAACTAGTGGGTAACATGTGCTCTGCACGGGTAACTAATTACTAATTATATTATATTTTGTTCGTTAATATTTTTATTTAATAATATTAGTTAATCATCAATCATAATAGTTGTATAATTTTTAACTATTAATAGTTAAATATAATTATTAAATAAATAGTTAATTATTAATAGTTAGATATAATAGTTAACTATAATAGTTAATTTATATAATAACTATTATAATAAATAATACTTATAATTGTAATTAAGTAACTATTACTTATAATAGTAATAGTTAACTATTATAGTAACTATTATAGTTAACAATTACTATTATAAGTAATAGTTACTTATAATAGTTACTATTATTGTTAATTATTATAGTTACTATAATAAGTAACTATTACTTATACTAGTAATAGTTAACTATTAACTATTACTTATAATAGTAATAGTTAACTATTACTATTATAAGTATTATTTATTATAACAGTTAACTATAATAGTTACCTCATTTAGTAACTAATATTATTAGCTAATACTATTAGCTAATAGAAAAAAAATGAAAAGTCACTTATTTATTAAGGTAGATTTGATGTGGCATCACCAAATTCATCCTTCCTACATGACTTGTCCACATGGCAACACTATATCACTCTTCACCAACTTTAATATATACTCCCTCTGTCCCAGCTCACTTGACACCTTTTGACCAAAACTGGTCAACTTAAGGTCGGTTTGACCAACACTTTATAGAAATATTTATGATCCAAATAAAAATTAAAAATTTAAAAAATATAAAATGATCATCATTAAAAATCCTCTCAATAACAAATTTTCAATTTTTTTGGAACATAAATATTTCTATAAAGTGTTGGTCAAAACAACCATAAGTTGACCTGTTTTAATCAAAAGGTGTCAAGTGAGTTGGGACGGAAGGAGTTTATAAGATTTGCTCCTTCAAATTTCCGAAGTTACATAATGTAAAGTATTATTAATTAAACTATGATAAAATTGGCCAAAAGATAAGAAAGCTAAATCAACTAGAAACTAAATCAACTAAAACTAAGGAAAACAAGTAAATCTAGGAAATTCAAATATTATCTCGGCTATACCAACCGAGATAGGACGGACTCCTACATTCCCGCACAAGTAAAACTTCTTTCCCTTTTTCGGCCGTCCTAAAAGAATTGGGACTACTCAAAATGGAAATGTTTTTGAAAAAGTGAGTCGATGGCTTAAGTCAGAAAGGAAGTGATATCAAAGATGTTGTCACTACAACGATATCACTTCTAGCAACACTTAACACACACGAACAGAAAATTGTTTCTGAAAAGAGTTTGCAGCGGAAAACAAACACAAGAATTATTTTTCTCAAGATATATAAATGTATATATCTTGAGGGATGCCTCAAAAGGCGAGACCTTTACTAATAATATGAATTGAGTACAAGGCCGAGAGTTCCCTAATGCTATTACAATGAAAGCTTTGTGGAACGACTAAGAACTATACACGAGACCCTATCCTATCCAAGACAAACTTATAATACTCGATTACAAGAATGGAAAAGGGGTTTGGGAAGACGAGGTTTATCGGAACCAAGGAGTGTATAGCCTTTCTTGTGTGAGGAGTGTGTGTATTTTCTTCAAGTGTTGTATCTTCATTCTTCACATCCTCTTCTATTTATAGGCTTCAAGAATACTTGGGGAATACTCATAATGGCTTGGAGAGGTCACAAAAACGTGGTGTAGTGGAGGGAGAGAGTGGCCGAGCCTTGGGGAGTATTATCTCCACATTTCCTATAAAATAGGAACCACTTTCTTTGTGCCCAAGATCATGCATCACCATCTTGTACCTTCTAGCTCCACCGCCTTGTACAATCTCCTCCACAAACTCAGATGTTGAATGGATCAATTACCCATGTGTTTGTTGTTGAGAATAATCCCCTTGTTTTATGGATAAAATCCCTTTTTATCCATAACTCCTTTTTTACTTCCTTGCATTATTCTAGCATAGGTTATACCTGAAAAATGGACCAACATAAACACTAATCTTGCACAAATATTAAACATTAGTCCAGCAATTATTTGTGAAGCAAATATACAAATACAAAATCTGACAGTTCGTCGATATCACTGGGACAGTGTGGTCAGCACTTGTGGTATCACCACATTCTGCACTTTCAATCTCCCCCTTAATTGTATATTTCTTCACAAACTAAATGATGCTGCGACCTGCAAGACAAAGTTAGTCACACGATGCAAGACAAAGTTAGTCACACAACTAGAATGTTCATAAAGTCTTCTCACAAAAATAACTCCCCCTCAAAGAGGCAAGTCAAAGGAAAAACAATGATTTTGAAATAGTTTTAAACTAAGTAAACTAAACATGATTAAAAACTAATTATCCAAAACAAAACCAAAGTTATAAATTCTAAAAACCATGAAGTGTTTAACACACTTCACACAAATAAACCAACCAAAAAACAAATGTTAAGTGCAACCTAATAGTTTAAAACAACTAACATAAAAATTGTTTTTAAAAGCTACCAAGAATAGAAACACACCAACTACCAAACCTGTTTGAGTATCACTAGCCCGCACACGTGCATTAGCAGTTAGATCACTTGTGTTAGTAGAACAACACTTGTGGCAGCATGCAGAACATCAATTGTGGCAGCATCAACACTTGTGGCAGCATGCAAGCATGCAGAACATCACTTGTGACAGCATTATATCTCCCCCTGTTTGTGAAGAATATTGTGCAAAGAATTTCTACAAGTCTGTATGAATCTGTATTTGGCTTGAAGTCCGCATTGATGGAGCTTGGGCAGTCGGTTGGCGTGAAGAAGATGAGACTTTTCTCTTCTTTTTCTTTTTCTTGATGGTAGTCACTATAGGTTGGGAGGGAGCCGACGTAGGAGGAGCCTGTGCGACCGGAACAGGTGGAGGTCCGGAGACAACAATGGCGAGATTTCCAAGGGCTCATTTGAGGGTCTGGATGGGGAAGCCATTGATGGAAGTTGAGAAGAGAAGGAAGAAATTTTGAAGAGGGATTTTTAGGGATTGATGTAATGAGAGAGAGAGACCGACGAGGGAGAGAGAGATCGGCGAGTGAGGAGGGAGGAGGGTTTAGGATATTTTTAGGAAGTATTCAAATGGAAGTTAAAAACTCATTATAAGATAACTCTCCCTATTCCTAAAAACACTCATCTCCCCCTATTTTCTAGCTAGATAGTTTAAATCTATCACTCACCCTTGTTTTTGATAAAATCAACCGACCATTATCCCAAAAAGCCCTTTTTTTTATAACGAAAAAAAAAAAAAACAGTAGTCTAAGGTAATTCGGCATAGGTAAATAAAGCCCACACATTTTGAAATTTAATTTGAATTATGACTCCAAAATAATAGGGATATAGTTACTTAATTAGATTACCAAAAATAAAAAGATTTTAATAAAGAATTTTTTGAAATAAATAAACTCCACAAAATTAAGGGACTTTCGGACTTCCCAAAATTAAATATTAATTCCCAAAATAAAAAATAAAAAAAAAAATAATGTTGCACATACTAATGTGTTATCGGCAATGATGGTAACACTTAGGTAAGCATATAAGTCAAATATCCACTTGATAAAATTTTCACTTTAAGAAACTTAAGGCAAAACAATCCTCATTAAATACACTTGAGGTACATTGTTAGGCTTCTTTAAAATAAGCAATTGAGGCAAAAACAAGCTTCCCAAATTCAAACACTTGAGGCATAGCAAGCCTTTAATTATAAGTGTTTGAGGTAAAATAAATCTAACAAGTTAGATAAAATAAGCTTGTTCTTCATCTTCAAGCACTTTAAAATAAGCATAATTTACACTTTAATATCTACAAGATAGCATCGTAGTAACGAGCTCCGTGCTCTGAGTCCTTATAAAGTGTAAAAAATACTTTAGTGATTTGTACCTTTCAAGTAGGATACACTGTAGTAGCGAACTCCATGTTCTTAATACTTAGTATAAAATCACTATAAAAAATATTCCTTTTGGCAAGAGTGCATCGTCGCAACGAACGCCGTGCCCCGAGTTACTAAGGAGATATTAGAGTGCTTTTTGCCTTTTGCCTTTTATTTTATCACAAAATATTAGTGACTTTGTCACTTTTTAGAAACAAAGGGGATTTGGCAAACATGTTAACCAAGTATAGACCTACCGAAACAAAAAGATCAGCATGTGCCGCCATTAAGGTTTAAAACTAAAAAAACTGATTTTTTTTTTTTTATTACACAGTGTTACCAGAAGTGATGACAACACTCAGGGTAACACTCGAAAACAGTAACTTAAAAAATACAAAGACCAAGAGATCTTTTCAAACTTAAAAATCTCTCATGATCAAGGGCATTGGTAAAAATGTCAGCAAGTTGATACTTTGTATCAATATGCTCTATGTTTATCAAATCTTTTTCAACCAAGTCTCTTAGAAAATGATGACGGATATCAATGTGTTTAGTACGGGAATGTTGAATCGGGTTTTTTGAAATGTTTATAGCACTTAGATTATCACAATCCATGGTCAATATATTGCTACCAAGATCATAGTCGTCTAACATGTGTTTTAACCAAATAAGTTAGGAACAACAACTACCGGCCGCGACATATTCGGACTCGGCTGTCGAAAGAGACAGACAATTTTGTTTACGACTATACCATGACACTAAGTTATTACCCAAAAAGAAACACCCCCACTAGTACTTTTCCTATCATCCATGTCACCCGCCCAGTCAGAATCACTAAAACCAACAAGATTGGTATTAGTATCCTTAGAAAACCATATACCTAAATCACTCGTGTCTGACACATATTTGACAATCTTTTTTACAGCATTTAGATGAGAGAGTTTAAGACAGGCTTGATAGCGTGCGCATACGCACACAATGAACATTAAATCAGGACGACTCACGGTAAGATAAAGGAGACTACCTATCATTGAGCGATACAAGGTTGGATCCACATCCTCCCCCACTTGGTCCTTTACCAACTTGAGTGTATACCCCATTGGTACTTTAGACGCCTTGGCATGTTCCAACCCGAACTTTGTTACCAAACTTTTCGCGTACTTGCTTTGGGAAATGAAGATCCCTTCATCCGATTGTTTCACCTGCAAGCCAAGGAAAAATTTTAGTTCCCCTATCATACTCATTTCAAAAGTTGATGACATGGCATCCACAATTTTTTTCAAATCAGTTTCAGTTGTGGAGCCAAAAACACTGTCGTCAACATATATTTGAGCTATGACAAGGGTTTTACCATTTCTTAAGATAAACAAAGTCCTATCGGCTTCTCCTCTAACAAAACCATAATCTAACAAAAATTGAGTTAAGCGACCATACCATGCTCGAGGAGCTTGTTTCAAGCCATATAAGGCTTTTATAAGCTTATAAACATTGTGTGGTTTGAATGGGTCCTCAAAACCATTTGGTTGTTAAACATAAATTTCTTTATCAATATACCCATTCAAAAAAGCTCTTTTCACATCCATTTGGTGCAATGTGATTTTAAGATAGCAAGCTATAGCTAAGAGAAGTCTTATGGACTCAATTCTAGCCACAGGTGCGAAGGTTTCGTCATAATCGATACCTTCGACTTGTGTATATCCTTGAGCCACAAGACGAGCTTTGTTACAAACAATGTTACCCGTTTCATCCGATTTGTTTTTGAAAATCCATTTAGTCCCAATAACATTGGTGTTAGCGGGACGGGGGACTAAAGTCCAAACATTATTTCGGGTAAATTGTTCAAGCTCCTCTTGCATAGCTTGAATCCAAAAGTTATCTTTTAAAGCCTCAATCACATTATTAGGTTCTAAGGTAGAAATAAAACAAGAATACTTCACCTTTGCATATGTGGTAGACATACACACATATCTTACCATTTCCCGGTAATTGATTGGCTCTTTGTTTTTTGTTTGGATCCCTTCATTTACCTCCCCTATTACTTGGGTAGAAGGATGATTCTTTCTTATTCTGGCTGGGGGATCTCTCCTTATAACTTCATGAACCTCTGCACCATTTGGATTTTCTTCTTTTGTTTCAGCAGCTGTACTGGAATCAGGTGATACCGGAAGTGTTGCCTCGTCATTGGTAACACTTTGGTCAGCACCTGCATCATCAACAGAATTAGAATTTTCTCTGTTTTCATTCAGTTCTTCCAACAGAGTCAAGGGAGATTCCTGAGGTCCTTCACCTGCAATACTTGACAGGTCATCAAAAGAAATGTTAACCGATTCTTGGATAGTTTTTAACCTTAGATTATAAACCCTATATGCTCGACTATTTTGAGCATACCCAAGAAAAATTGCCTTATCACTCTTAGAGTCAAATTTTTTCAGTTGATCCCGGTCATTTAAAATGTAACATACACAGCCAAAAACATGAAAATAGTGAACTTTAGGCTCTTGCCATTCAAAATCTCATAGGTGTCATTGTGGTACCGTGTCTTAAAAAAACTCTATTTGTAGTGTGACAAGCGGTATTTAGTGCTTCGGCCCAAAATCTTTTAGAGATTTGATTAGAAAACAACATTACACGGGCCATTTCAAGTAAAGTCCGATTTTTCCTTTCGACAATCCCATTTTGTTGAGGGGTTTTGGGTGCCGAAAATTCATGGTGAATTCCCATTTTCTCACAAAAAGTAGAAAAGGAAACATTTTCAAACTCTTTACCATGATCGGATCTTATACGAGAAACAGAATCACAAAACATGTTTTTTATTTTTGAGTGTAAGATTTTAAATTTTTCAAAAGCCTCAGATTTTTCTTTTAAGAAAAAGATCCATGTGAACCTAGAAAAATCATCAACAATAACCAACGAATATTTCTTACCACCCAAACTGTCAACCTCAACTGGACCCATTAAATCCATATGTAAAAGTTGAAAACAATGTGTTGTTCCAGAGTACTGCTCATGGTATTGGGCAGCACTGTGGGCAACACGAGTTTGTTTTCCTTTAAAGCAACCTTCACAAATGATTTTGTTTTTAAAATCCAAGTTAGGAACTCCTTGAATAGAACCAAGCTTAATAATCTTTTCAATGTTTCGAAAATTTGCGTGTCCCAATTTTTGGTGCCACAAAGTGGTGACATCAACTCTCACGGAATTGCATACCTGTTTGTCTTCAATACAATAACAATTATCAGTTGATCTAGTACCTGACTTCACACACTTGTTAGTACGATCAAAGACCTCACAAGTTTTTTTATTAAATTTCACCTCTAAATCATCGTCACAAAGTTGGCTTATACTAATTAAATTAGCTACAAGACCATCTACATGTAAGACATTTTTTAAGGTGGGGAAACCTGACATATTTAGTGTACGTTTCCCAATTATTTTGCTCTTACTTCCACCACCATAAGTAACATTACCTCCAAGAACAGGTTCATAGTCTTTTAAAAACAATTTTGTTCCCGTCATGTGACGTGAACACCCACTATCAAAATACCATGAACCTTCAACATTAGTTCTTAAAGCAGTAAAAACAACATCACATCTTTGATTGTTTTTAGGTCTCCATTCTTTCTTACTTTGATTTTTGTTTCTCTGATAAGCAGTGATATTAGAAGTGATGGGTAACACTTCAGGTAACACTGAGGAACTGGACTGATTTCTTTTCATAAAGGTACAATTGTTTTTAAAATGTCCAGTAGTGTGACAATAAGTACACACCTTCCTCTTATCAGAGATTTTGAAAGAAAAATCATTATCCTTTCCACGTTCATTTACAAAACATGTTTGATTATCTTCCAAAGACAAAGAAGAGATAATATTATCTAAATAATCTTGAAAACCAATACCTGCCCTGAGAGGTTTACTTAACATGAGGATCTCATATAGTTTGGTAGACCCCGTATTGAGTTTCTTGAGTGTGGTTTCGGCGAAAGCCAATTTGGCCGTGACCTTTTCCATCTCAGCATCCTTTTTTGTGAGTTGGATTTCAAGAGTAGCCACGCCAAGCCTTAGTTGCTGAGTTTCTTTGGTCAAGGCTTGCACCATGCTATGATCCTTCTTGTATTCTTCAAGAATGTCCTCATAAAGATTCCTTAATCCTCTTATGAGTTCATCTTTACTCATCTCAGCATCATCTTTAGAATTTCCTGCATCCAGATTAATAGACCCCACAAAACAAATAGAATTAGTAGAATTGAAATCATTATACCTGTTGAGTGTTATCACAGGTGTTATCTTACTTGGGTTATCACTTGGGATAACACTTTCTGTGTCCGAGTCACAAACAGTGACAAGCATGGTTGTTTCATCTGGTTCTTGAGCATGGTCCACTCCTTCTTCTTCATTGTCACTGAGAGACACCCATAAGCCCTTCCCTTTCTTCCTCAGATTGTTCGCACATTCGTTGGCATAGTGTCCCCATCCCGAACACGTATGACATTGAATGGAGTCAAGATAATTCGAACTTGACTGATCAGAGGATGCCCTGCGGATTGAGTTTGCGTTCTGAGTGGTTGGGAGTGACCTCCTTGGCATCGAATCATACACCTTGGTTTGTTTCTCTTTTGTTTTTACCTGCACATTTTCTTTGTTAAATTTCCTTAACATAGCATTATATTTTCTTGCAAGTAAAGAAACACTAGCATTTTCATCCATTTCTTCAAAAAACTCTTCATCCTCATTATTTTGAAAATTTGAGGATTGTAATTTTAAAGCAACATTTTTACTTTTGATAGCATCGCTTTGATCAACAAGATTTAATTCAAAATTTTGCAAAATGCTCATCAAAGTATTAATGTCCATGGTTGCAAGATTGTGAGCCTCTTCAATAGATGAAACTTTTATATTGAAACACTCAGGAAGAGTTCTAATTGCTTTTGAAACAAGTTGTTTATTAGTAAAAGGTCCACCCAAAACTTGACATTCATTAGCAATATCAAAAGGTTTTTCAAAATATGAAGAAATTTCTTCATTTTCACTCATCCTCAATCTTTCAAATTTGCTAGTGAGCCTCCTAAGCGTAGTTTCACGCACACTATCATCCCCTTCACAAAATCTTTGTAAAGTATCCCATGCCTCCTTAGCAGTGGGAGTATTTTGAATGAGTTTAAAAATATGCATATCAACCCACTCATAAATGGCATTAAGTGCCTTTTCATTGAAATTAGCTAGGGTGTTCTCCTTATTGGTCCACTCGGATTCAGATTTGACTTGAAAGTCACCATCTTCATCTCGAGGTAACAATGGAATAGAGTAACCATTTAAAATAGATCGCCAAGCTCGGATATCAATTGATTTGATATACGAACGGAGGCGGATCTTCCAATAGGCGTAATTCGAACCATCAAGAACCGGAAGCCTTTTTTGATTAGGATTTGCAGGATCATAAGCCATGACACACTGGACCGAAGTACTTAGTATATCAAGTAACCAGCTCTGATACCAATTGAAAAAGTGAGTCGATGGCTTAAGTCAGAAAGGAAGTGATATCAAAGGTGTTGTCACTACAACGATATTACTTCTGGCAACACTTAACACACACGAACAGAAAACTGTTTCTGAAAAGAGTTTGCAGCGGAAAACAAACACAACAATTATTTTTCTCAAGATATATAAATGTATATATCTTGAGGGATGCCTCAAAAGGCGAGACCTTTACTAATAATATGAATTGAGTACAAGGCCGAGAGTTCCCTAATGCTATTACAATGAAAGCTTTGTGGAACGACTAAGAACTATACACGAGACCCTATCCTATCCAAGACAAACTTATAATACTCGATTACAAGAATGGAAAAGGGTTTGGGAAGACGGGGTTTATCGGAACCAAGGAGTGTATAGCCTTTCTTGTGTGAGAAGTGTGTGGATTTGCTTCAAGTGTTATATCTTCATTCTTCACATCCTCTTCTATTTATAGGCTTCAAGAATACTTGGGGAATACTCATAATGGCTTGGAGAGGTCACAAAAACGTGGTGTAGTGGAGGGAGAGAGTGGCCGAGCCTTGGGGAGTATTATCTCCACATTTCCTATAAAATAGGAACCACTTTCTTTATGCCCAAGATCATGCATCACCATCTTGTACCTTCTAGCTTCATCGCCTTGTACAATCTCCTCCACAAACTCAGATGTTTAATGGGCCAATTACCCATGTGTTTGTTGTTGAGAATAATCCCCTTGTTTTATGGATAAATCCCTTTTTATCCATAACTCATTTTTAACTTCCTTGCATTATTCTAGCATATGCTATACCTGAAAAATGGACTAACATAAACACTAATCTTGCACAAATATTAAACATTAGTCCAGCAATTATTTATGAAGCAAATATACAAATACAAAATCTGACAGTTCGTCGATATCACTGGGACAGTGTGGTCAGCACTTGTGGTATCACCACATTCTGCACTTACAGTTTTAATATATTTATATTCAACCAACCCCACCATTTAATCCACTCTTTCTCTCTCTTTATTTTCCACCACTCAATTTATTCAACCAACACTATTATTTTTCCTACTCATTCTCTTTTCATTTTTTACCATACATGCACCACTTTTCTCTTAATTATTGTGTCCACTCTTTTAATCATACTTGTGGTGGGACGGAAAGAGTATATCGTCAATGCAATTTTTATGCCAAATGTTACACTAGTTTTGACATTAAAAAAAATCTCCCTTTACACCTCATCTCTCCTCTATTTATTGACAATAGTGCTCAAAGCTTCATTGTTTTACATATTAACCCTCTCCTTTAATTAAAATGATAATTTTATTTTAATAAATAAGTTATTTATAGTCCAAATACTATTGTTTTACATATTAACACTGTTACTTTCCTATACATACGTATTACTTTTATGTATACAAACTGTTACATTAAGTAACACGTTTGTTACATTTAGTTATAATAAGTACTCCCTCCATCCCACTCGAATTAGGACAAATTTCCATTTTGGGTGTCCCATTCGAATTAGGACAACCCGAAAATAGAAATGTTTTATTTAATGGGACCCACATTCACACTCACAACAACTTTTCACTCATTATTCTCTACACCACTTTCTCTCTCCTATTTCACTTTTCATACTCACAACACCTACTCCACTAACACTTTTTCCTTAATCCCCGTGCCCAACCCAAAAAGCCTAATTCGGGTGGGACGGGGGGAGTATTACTTTTGGCAAACAAAAAAAACACAAAAAATATAAAAACTATATTTTATTTTATTCTTTGGAAATTTGATGTCAAAAAAAATATTCCTTTTACACCTCATTTTTTGTTATTATCCTCATTATTTATTGACAATACTCAAAGCTTTATTGTTTTACATATTAACCCTCTCCTCTAATTAAAATGATAATTTTATTTTAATAAATAAATTATTTATAATCTAGATAGTATTAAAATAAATTTTAGAAGCTACAATCAAATAACTCACGGCCAATCGACAACTTAAGGTACTGTACTTTAGCAGTTTGTATCAAATAATGCAACGTACTCCTTAGTTTCTAAAAAATGCAACGTACTTTTTAAGTAGTTTTTAAATAATGCAACCAATTTCTTTTTTAGTTAATGATGTTAATTTTTTTTTTAACGAAATGATGATGTTGCAACTGAGGCTTTAAAATTCTAACGAATGTTGATATGAAAACTAACCTTCCATCAACTCTCATATGGAATTATGGAGAGTTAAAGTGTAAAACAGCAAACTAACAATCCTAAAATGAGAAAAAAAAAAAAAAAAAACAGATCTATCTAAGCCAGGCGTAAAAAGCAAAACCCTCCTCCCCCACTCCTGCCCTCCGTTCCATCCTCCAACCTCAAACCTAAGCCGCCGCCCCACCCACCTACCAGCGCCGCCCCCACCCACCAGCGTCGCTCGCCCACACCGCACCCCTCCACCTACGCCCTCGTTTCTCAGTTATGTTCCTCTGCTCTTGCTTCTCTCCACTGTCCCTGCTCCTCTTCTTCAAATTCGATCACATGGTTTCTCAATCCGCCTTTTCTTCTTCTTCTTCTTCTTCTTCTTCTTCTTCTTCTTCTTCTTCTCTCTCTCTCTCTCTCTCTATTTCCAGATCTGATTTCAAAATCAGATCAAAATGTTGTTTCTCTGTCTTCTCTCCCCCTCTCCCTCTGCCTTCGTTCAGCTCTTTCGTCTTCCATCGTTTCTCATCCGCCCTTTCTTCTCTCTCTCTTTTCAGATTGACATGAGAGTATTGGTAGGATCTTTATTTTTGGGCAGTGAGGGTGAGAGGCGGTGAGGGGTCAGGTTAGCGGTCAAATTAAGGCGGAGTTGAGGGATGGAGGTTGAGGCGGTGCTTGGGCTGGAGAAGAGAGTGGAGGATATTGGATGGGAAATAGGTTGGTGATGGAGGACGCATGGGGAAGATCTGGAAGAGGGTGGTGCTGGAGGCGATGTTGGGGAAGATGGGGGTTAACGGGTGCTAGTTTCTTTAACGTGTGTTAACTCTGTTATCAAGATGTTAACTTTTTTTAACGCCATCCATTTTTTATTTTAAAAGTTGCATTATTTGATAAAACTTATGAAAGTACGTGGTACTTTTTAAACACTAAGTAGTAGGTTTCTTTATTTGATATGGAAGGTATAAGCACGTTACCTTAAGTAGTCATTTTTCCCTTATGTTTTAGGTATTGGAGTAGTATAAATACACCTTCTTGTAGCAGGGTTTTATTATCAAGAGTTAATGAAATGTCTTTTCCATTTTATTCTTATATATTCTCTCAAATTCATCAGGGAACGGATGGAACGACCTAAAAGGGAAAGAAGTCACACTTGTGCGGGGACGGAAGGAGTACATCGGAGATGCGCTTAGAATTAGAGCCGTCAATTTGGGACGGTCCCGTCGGGACGTACAAATGGGACGGGACGGGACAGTATTTTCTAATCCCGTTTTAAATGTGGGACTATTCGGGACACCCGTATGCGCATTTTTTTTTTAACCCTTATTGGATATGCTATGCAATCAAATAGATATAGCCTGAACTACTGAACTAGCATTAGCAGGCTGTGTGCTACTCTCTGATGAAAATTGGAACCATAATCAATGGCACAGACAAGCATAGGAAAGTATGTTTGCAGTGAACTTACAAATTGTTATACTGTTTTCCCACATGATTTAGGCGTTATATTGTTATTGATGTTTTTCCCTTATTTTTTTGTGCTGTCTTTTGGTGTTTGATAATGTGTTACTTCTACTATTGTTATGTACTTAAGTAAGGAGTTGGATTTTATATTTTGTTACAAATTTTGGAATATGATGTTTCTAGTGGACGTTCAATGCTTGCTTTAGCTTGAACAATCGTCTTTTTTTTTATCACATCTTCTTGTCCTGCATTTGTCCCGTATTGTCCCGCGTCCCGAGGTAGGATGGGACGGGACGAAGAATTTCAAGCCCGCGAAGAATTTGGGACATCCCGTGCAGTCCCACATAATAGTGGGACACAGTGGCGGATCTGAGAATGTTGATCACCAGGTGCACAATTACACTACCACTACACAACTTAAAAAAAAAAAAAAAAAAAAAAAAAAAACGTAGCGCAATTACAATACATTACATAACTTCAACTTCAATTGTCTTACAAAAGGAAAACAATACATTTATCTAAATCAAATTTGTCCCGCACGTGTTTTCATACCATAATAACGATTAATAACATCTTCTTCCTTAACATCTAGAAGCAAATCTTTTTCAATGAAACATAAAAGACAATCATTCATAAATTGATCACAAATTTTGTTTCGTAACTCGCTCTTGATATGTTTCATCCCAGAGAACAATCTTTCCACGCTTGCAGTCGCTACCGGCAAAATCAATGCTAACTTCAACAATCGAAACACCAATGGTACGACAAGTATTTTCTAGTTGTTACTAGAAGTGAGCACAAATCCGCAAGTCCCTTCAATTGACCAAATCTCTCATCTGATCGCATTTGCATAATATATGTCTCTAGTTCAAATGGAAGAACTCTATAATCATTATTACTAAAGTCATCCGGATAAAACTGAGCCAACCTTATCAACTTTGATGAATCAAAATCAATAAATCCATCACTCGGATTCAAACTAGCAACACAAACAAGCAACTCAGTATTTATCTCATTGAACCGATCATTAATCTCAGAAATCTGTCTATCCAAAATGGCATTAAAGCACTCCACATGATAATGATAATCATTCGTAACATTTGTCCTATAGCGAGGACGGTGACGATTAACATATTCAACCTCCATATCCACCCAATCAATTTTATTCTTCTTGCAAAAGTCAACTACCTTCGTCAGAAGAGAATCCCACCCATCACTTCTTGTCATTTGCAATCTATCCTTAGTCAAATTAACAAACGACATAGCATTCAAAATATCATTGTCTTTCCTTTGCAAAGCTTGTGACAAATCATTTGTAATTGAAAGTATAGTCAACATCAGTTGCAAATTAAAGACAAAATCAAATGACTGCAAATATCCAAGTAGACCACTTGCTTGATTTCTTTTTGATGACTCAGTAGCATCACGAGAAACAGCTTCAAGAACATCAACAACTGAAGAAAAAATGGCAGATAAGTTCAACAATGTTTTAAAATGAGACCCCCATCGCGTATCAGCAGCCCTCGCAAGACCCAACTCTTGATTTAATCCTGTTCCGGTCTCAATTAAACCACAATCTATTTCTTCAGTCACTTTCGCAGCTTGTCTTAATCGCAACATATCTTTACGTTTACAAGATGCTCCAACAACATTTGTTATGATGGAAATCATGCTAAAAAAATCCTCAATATCATCGTAATTTTTAGCCAAAGCAACAAGAGCTAATTGTAATTGATGAGCGAAACAGTGAACATAATATGCAGATGGATTTTCTCTCATAATCAAAGTTTTCAAACCATTAAATTCACCTCTCATATTACTAGCCCCATCGTAACCCTGGCCCCGAACTTTCTTCAAACTCAAATTGAAGTTAGCTAACACACCATCAATAGCTGATTTCAAAAACAAAGCAGAAGTCTCCAACACATGAACAACACGAATGAACCTCTCTTTTACATTGCCATTAGAGTCCACAAATCGCAAAACAACCGCCATTTGTTCTTTTTTAGACACATCACTCGACTCATCAACCAACAATGCAAAATAATCGTCATTAATCTCCTTAATGATTTTTTTGTTCTATCTCTTCTGCAAAACAACGAACAATATCTTTTTGAATCGTAGGAGACTTCATTTGACAATTTTTTTTTCAAGACCACATTTTGAGTAGACTCATTTTGAAGAGATAGAGCCTTTAATATTTCAATGAAATTCCCTTTGTTCAAAGATTTTTCAGACTCATCATGCCCACAAAAAGCAATCCCTTGGTTCAACAATACTCTACAAGTAGCAATTGAAGCACAAAGTCGAATCCGATTATCATTTTTCTCTTTGTCATCTTGTCTATGAAAAGCAACTTGAATAGATTGATTTTGTTTCATTAGATCATAACACTTCTTTTGACAAATAAAATGTCTACTATTGACTCCACCAATATGATCAACAAGACTTTGCTTTTTATGCCAACTAGAAAAACCAACACTTGTAAATGCACACGCACCAAATCTTTAATCAGACGACTCATCTCTAAACAAGTAACAACACAAACAATATGCTTTGTCTTCCGCAATGCTATACTCTAACCAAGACACATATTTATCATCATCGAACCATTCCGGATTGAAGCGACGCATTTTACTTCCAATCAATTTTTGGGGAAAACTATGAGATTTTGGTTGACAATGACCTTTTTGTATATAATATCTTCTAACATCATCTACTTGATTTGGATGATATTCATAAATCTTTTTTCTAAATGAAGGGTCCGAAGGAAGAGTACTCATATCAACGAATGGTTTACTACCGGAAGCCTTCGCGGAGATAGATTCACTTGGTGCACTAGGACTACTACTAGAATTACCAACCCCAAGATTAGCATCACCAACCTCAATTCTTTTTCTTTTGATGACAAATTTATCCATATTCAACAATCAACAAAACACAACAAAGGCACCAATCCTACAAAAAATCCAAGAAATAACCATTCAAACACATATACATTTAAAATCAAACATTTAATAAACACATAAATTGAAATCA
This sequence comes from Campanula takesimana, assembly GCA_026119855.1. Taxonomy (NCBI): domain Eukaryota; kingdom Viridiplantae; phylum Streptophyta; class Magnoliopsida; order Asterales; family Campanulaceae; genus Campanula; species Campanula takesimana. Next base: position 184,292 of record JAOWBW010000440.1, read on the forward strand.
CCCATGAAATTAGAAGAACAATGTCAAAGCCCCAAATTGTAGTTCAAACCCTAAATTTCTGTTAAATCCAATTTGAAGAGAAATAATGAGATTTGAGAGATGAAAACTTACAAAAAGGGAAGAAGATGTGTAAGATGTCGCCGGTTGGACCGCCGCCGCTCCGAGCCTCCGACCCTGGTTGCCGACGACGACGCACTAGCGCACGCACGCCGACGCCGTTCCTGGTGTCTTTTTTTCTTCTGCTCTGTTATTTGTCTCTCAATTTATGTCTCAATAGCTTAAATGGAGTGGGTAGATTTTATTTCTTCTAAGTTCACACACTCACCAAGAATATAATAGCTTACTTTTATTATTTTGGCGGTGCACTTAGTAAAAAAAAAAAAATTTAAATTTTTTTGGTTGACCAGGTGCAAGTGCACCTCCTAGCATATACACAAATCCGCCCCTGGTGGGACATCATAGTTTCGTCCCGTCCCGTCTCGTTTTCCCGAATTGACGGCTGTACTTAGAATTGCTCATATACCCTACCGAATTTACCCCAAACAAAATTCAATTCACCAACATTTACAAATATACCCTCAGTATGGGCACGTCTCAAGCTGAAAGTTGGCGGCAATCTCTTCAGAAGGAACTCCACTGCATTCCTGCGGCGCGAACCACTTATGACCTGACCCTCATTTTCCTCGACAGCAACCCGGAAATCTTCTCGGTTTTTTCCTCTCTCCCCCGATCCAACCGCCTCCCCTCCACCGGTCGCCACATCACCACTGAACAGTGGCGGACCCAGAAATCTTCTCGGTTTTTTCCTTATTTTTTTTAAACAAAGGGGGCCATTGCCCCCCATACATAGAGTAAGGGTAGGTCCGCCCCTGCCACTGAACAAGAAAGTCTCCGATGAAATCTCCTACGGCAATGATCTTCACCTTAACTCCGCTATGCTTCCGATTCCGCTCTCCGGCATCGACGCTTCGTTGGTCGCCACGATCAGACCTGCCTCCGATGGTAGACGGTGATGGTTCGGGTTGAATCCGGCAGCTCGTCAAAGTCAACCGTCGCCGGTAAACTCACGTACATTCCGGAGATTTACTTGGAGGTAAGCCTTTCGTTTGGTTCCTTTTAGCTCTTATACTATCAACATGATTAATTGATTATATCATCATAAATATGTGGTAGTGCAATGATTGAAACAGATGTATTTAGACAAAATTGTTACAATCCGCTCGCTGAACATGATTGAATTCCATTGTTTTTAGAAGACTTTTTTCCTGAATTAGAATGCGTCGAAACAGCTGCTTAGTTTGAATCCAACATCATAATTCATACTCCCTCTGTCCCGGAAAGATAGTCCCTCTTTTTTCATTGTTTCTACGAAGGAACTTTGATCAATAATTAAAGCTAATTTTAATTATCTTAATGTGAATCTAAAAATTGGTATTAATAGTATTTATAATGGTGTATCAATAACAATTTTTAAATTTTCATTAGAATAATTAAAAGTAGCTTTAATTATTATTTAAAGTTTTTTCGTTGTAACAACGATAAAAGAGGGAATATCTTTCTGAAACAAAGGGAGTAAGTGATTGACTGATTGTTTCTGTGGATGAAAATGAAATGACCTGTTAAATGTACCGTGTATACTTTTAATAATACGACAATACTTACTTCTGCAAATGGACGCCTGATAAGATGGGCAAACGACCAATTTATGCAACGTAGTGTCCGATTTATATCAATTAATGCAACGTAGTAGCGACTTCTTACATTGTGAAACGTACTTGAAGTAGTTATATCAAATAATGGAAAATTCGAACAATTTGACAAACGTATTTGAAGTAAGTTGTATCAATTAATGCAACGTAGTAGAGGCTAAAAAGTTATTACGTTGCATTATTTGATACACTATAAGCAAGTACGTTGTCTATTTCCAAAAGTAAGCACTACGTTGCATTAATTGACTTTTAACACCCGGTACGTTGCATATTTCAGTGATTTTCCCCTGATAAAATTGATATCATTGGAATGTTGCTTACTGTAGGAGAATCATAGCACGAGATTCATGAGATACCAGCCATATGTGACTTTTTTTTTTAACTTCAATGAATGTGATCTTCACTTGCTTTTATCCATCTTTGGCAGCATTTCTCTATTCTTTCTCTGTTAGTTATTGTTAGAACATGAAAAGGAAAACAAAAGGCCTCTGCTCTGATGTGATCAGCTAGGAATTTTGACAAACGTATGGCAGCTTAATAGCTGATAGTAGTCAAAGCGAAGGGGGTTAACAAGATTGCTTGAGAGGGGGGGGGGGGGGGGATCATACTTACAGCGTGATACTCCCTCCGTCCCAAAACAAACTTTCCATAGAATGTTAGGAATGGAAATTAAGGAAAGATGTCGGAAAAGTAGGTGGTGTGAGTGGGAAGGAGAGAGAAAGTGGGGTAGGGAATAGTAAGTGGATAGTTGTTGTGAGTGGGAAGGAGAGAGAAAGTAGAGGGAATCTTTTCCTTTTTGGGTAAGTGGAAGTTTCCAATGGGACGCCCAAAAGAGCAAAGTGGGAAGTTTGTTACGGGACGGAGGGAGTATAGAAATATGGAATGAAAAGGGGGGGGGGAATTGATATCATAGTACTAATTTTACCAACAATAAAGGGGGTTGAGATAGACAATAATAATATTTTTAGTGGAGTGTGTTTTTCCAAAATTTAGAGGTACTAAAATGGCATTTCCCAAAATTCAAGGGGGTTCGAGTGACCCCATCCCTTCTATTTGGCTTCGCCACTAATTGTTGTACTTTAACAAATGCTACATGCAACAAACTTTTATATAGTTGTCTCACACAACATGGAATGGAAAGTTATTTTGGTTTATATATATATATATATATATATATATATAGAGGGATGAAGTAACATATTTTTAGGCAGAAAGGATATTGAATGAGACGTGCATCAACATGTGTACAATTATTTGTCTTCCCTTGTTTATAGGGTAACTTGCCTTTATTTATCACCATATTCTATACATTTTGTCATAGTTTAATGAGTCAAATAATAAAGAACCCAACTTGGCTATAGTTTACAAACTTTGGGCCAGTGTGTGAACGCAAATCAGTACCCCCTGTGAACATAGTCAGAATGGCTTGGTGCAAGTCAACTCTCATGAGTTGGTGAATTTAAATTATCACCCATTTGTGGTTATCAATAATTCTTACACAATTCAGGAAAACGAAACAATTTCCATTTTTTGCATTCTTTGTAGACTCATTTTCTGATAAACGGCGATTTATGTTATCCGACCCCAAATCATTTTGGGACTAAGGCTTTGTTGTTATTGTCATTGTCTTTGTAGATCTTGTTCTTTATATGACGGTCAAGTTTAAGCGATAAGTACATTTTGTATGTAAGTTTTGGTTTAGTGTACCTTTTTTTTGGTAAGTTTCTTATACCCATATAAGTTGTTTTTCCATTAGCAGTTACATTACGATGTCCACCAGGAAGAAAATAAGTGTGATGATTATTTGGCAAATATGTTTGGTGATTTGCAGATGGAGCTGATGGTGCACACAAAACCGCCCGAAGGCATGCAGAACTGTTGAAGAAAGACAGCAATGGAATAGAATGGCCGCGTTGGTGTAGGACTGTTTAAGATCATCTGTAGAGCCAAAAAAAGACAAAAACAAGGTTGTTACCTCACAGGTATAATCTGTCTCTTAATTTACTAAATTTTGATTAAATTCATTAGCGTATACACATTATAAGATTAGGACATTCAGTTGACTTTTCATTTCATATGAGATCATATATGATGAGGTCATTTCCTATTTATCATAAGCCACCCAAAAAACATTTTATCAAGTTATTGGCTACATATATATAATATATGATGCATTATTGGTATTATATAACTCTCATGTGCATCATGCTAAGAGGGACACCATTATCATAATGTGGTTTAGTCGTGGTTAATGCAGCTTTAATTAAGTAACAACTTATTAATTATAATGCTAAAAATCATTTTGTTGATGATTAAAGCCTGTAATGTGACATTTTATCCATCTATAATTATCACTATATATGCAAGTCATCTTAATGTGTGTTCATACAGCAAATTAGCCACTCCAAATATGTCTTGCCCAAACATTTTCCAGTCTAGTTCTAGTGAGAAGAGATGGGTTAGCCAAATCAATAGAACCTTGTCCAAACATTTCACCATTGACGTTCCCATTCCACCGGTTTGTGTCTTCCATGTCCCTCAAAGTCTAAGCATTTCTAAGCCTCAAGCTTATGTCCCTCAGCATATTGGCATCGGACCGTATCATCATTTACGGCCCGAGCTACATAAGATGCAAAGGCACAAGCTTGATGTGGTTAAAAGGGTCTTAACCCGAGACCAAATTCTCGATTTCCAAAACCTTGTTGTTGATAAACTAAAAGATTTCGAGTCCACTATCCGTTCTTGTTATGATGTGTATTTGGATCTTGATGGCAATACGTTGGCATGGATAGTTGCCATTGATGGGCTATTCTTGCTAGATCGCCTAGGATGTGGTCAAAGTGCTACGTTTGACCTTAACTCTAATTCTCAAGTCAACGTTGCAAATGGCGTTGACCAAGCTCTCTCAGATACAATCTCGTATGATATCCATGAATTCAGAAATGCGACTGACGATATAGAGCCTGTGATTGGTCAAATTCCATGGGATGACATTGTGAAAAATCGGAAGGATATGGCAATGGAAGGGGAGAAAATTTTACAAGAGATGGTGATGCTCGAGAATCAGATCCCACTCATTTTTCTGAAGGAGATTCAGAAAGCTCTCCGTCCCTCCTCGAAAACTAGCTCGTTAGATATGATGCTTGCATCTTTCTGTGAGGCGCTTTCTCCCCTCAAATTAATGCCAGGTGTCTTCTTCCAGCATAATTCAAGCCCAACTCATCTTCTAGACTGTATGTACCACTTAATAGTGAGCAATATCGAGCCAGATTCACAACCAGAACTGGTAAGTTCATATGTGACACAAGAAGTACATACAGACATCATCAATGAAGAGTCCGTGACATTATTGAGCAATGTAGTTCAAGGTTTAGGCATATTAGGTGCGTCACGGATAAATATTCTGTTTATGGTACTACAAAGTCTACCCTGGCATAAAATTACAGCTTTATATAATTCATTATGTGGTAAAAAAAACGATGGGAGCGATTTTCTTTCTGTGGAGGAAATCACAATTCCCTCGGTATCTGAGCTTCAAGATATTGGTGGGGTCACCTTTCGCCTCACGCCAGGTGGCATTAGGGACATCGAGTTCGATGAAGAGGAGCTTGTTTTCTACATCCCTCACCTCACGTTGACTAATACTTCAGAAGTTATCTTGCGCAATTTGGTTGCGTATGAAGCATCAATCACTGCTCCTAATTCAACTCTCGAGCTCACGGAATATGTTGACTTAATGTGTGGGATTGTTGATACTGCTAAGGATTCAAAACTACTTAGGGAAAAAGGGATCATCGAGAGTGATTTGAACGATGGTGAAATATCGAGACTTTTTAATGGGATGCATAAATATAGCTTTCATCCGGTTAGCAGATCATCTAACTTGAGGGTGGCGATTCGAAAGGTAAATGAACATTTTGATAGCAGGCCTAGGGTTAAGGTGACTCGATTTTTGAAGAAACAGTTGACATTTTGGGGGAAGATTCTTTTATTATGTTCGACCGTTTTTGTGGTTCTGCTTATTGTTTGTGAGCAGGTCTGTCTAGTTTATGGTTGCAATACGCACATATTTGGGAGTAGTGGGCTGCATTCGATGATCTCTAAGCTTTAGAAACGTCTTTTGGTCTTTTAAATTCGTCTAGTCCTCTTGTTCATTGATCTTCCCGGTGACATAAAATGAATATATGCCAACTATTTTTTAGTGCCGAGTTGAATGAATTCAACAATGTCAAATCTACACACGCATGTATTTTACTCTTAGTTATATCGCGTTATTAGGAAATTATTATTAATAGGTCTTCTTATCTAGCTTCCTGTTAGCCATGTCTGATATCTGTTATCTAATGTGAATTCAATAATGATATAAGTGAAACAAATACTCTCCTAAAAGATTATAGATATTGAAAAGCTATTTGACATACTCCCTCCGTCCCAGCAAAAGTGACACTAGTGGTCAAATTGACCAAACTTTGACCAACTATAAGGCTAAGTTTTGTAAGAGCAGGTATCTTGATCATACTCCATGGCAGCCATTGGTTGGGAATGAATTTAAACTCCAAATAGATACTCCTGGACTTCAGTACCTTTCGATTTCAAATTGTGCACTTACGGTATCTTGCTCATATTTGGTTTTATACCTATTATGCAATTCATTCTAGTGGCAGTGCATTATTTTTTTTACAACACTTATTTTTTTGGGCAGGCCTTCAGGGCTTTTTTTGCAAACTTCTTACCAGGCTTCCATAATTTAACGCGGTTGGAATTAGAGGAGTATAAGTGCATGGACTCGTCCATTTTGATCAATGATTTTCTTGGAAACATGGATAATTTGGAACATCTTGTCATCAAGGTTAGTACATTGATAAACTTGTAATGCCATTAATAATTTTAATATTTGACCCTTCTTTTTTTCGTTTGTTGTTGAATTTGGTTCTATTTTGATTAGGAATGGAGCTGCAATTGCTCTAATCAGCCGTCGTTGTGGACAGAGCGTTGGAATGTGCCCAAGTGTTTGTTGGTTCATGTTCATGATATTTCTGTCGCTCTCACGTATAGGGTTGACTGTCATGTTCAACTTGAGATGTTAAGTTACTTTTTGAAGAATGCAGAAGTCTTGAAGCTGTTGACCGTGACATTTCGTCTTCGTCTCGAGTGGAAGGAAAAATTTGAATTGCTTCAAAAGATATCAATGTACCCGTGGAAATCAAAGACATGAAGTTGCAGTAACCTAGAAAGTAGTACTTTCTTAAGTTTGATTTTGGAGCAAGAGATTAAGAATTATATTTTGGCATTAAAGAAACCTTTTATGTCTTCTGTGACCTTTGCACTAGTGTTGCAACAATTTTCATGCTAATGAAATTTTGTACTAGTTTTAATGAATTGAAATGTCTTTAGTATTTTTTATATTTGAGAGTAGCCCATCTCCTTTTTGTCGTAAATTGTTCATGCTTTGTAATTCCAAACCTGCTGAGAGTTTGTTTGATTCCGCTGATGAGGTAATTTCTGATCATGATGATAGCTCTCTTAATGTTGTTAATGATAATTGTGAAATTAGTTTGACTACAAATGAGTTTGAGGTTCAAATTGGGGAAAATAGAGGCGTAAAATTTCCTTCAATTATCTCAGACAGTGCAAGTAACTATCAATTTGCAATGAGAAAAAAAACTACAATATTGGGGTACTCCAACTGTTCGACGAAATTCCTAGCAGAGTCAATGGAGAAATGGCTCGAATCAAGTGAGCTATGGTGGGATCCAGGAGGAGGTTGTAAAACTTCTGAGAATGGCAATGTTGTCGAAGTTCATTACAATAGAACATCGCTTAATGGGACTCAGTTTAACTCTAGTAATGATAATGAAACTCCATTCAAGTCCACTCTAGGCCAAGAACAGTTAAGCACAGAATGGGACCCTGGCATCAAGATAATGAAGGATGGTGCAAAATTCTTTTTTCATCATTCCAGTTGAGCAGGCTTATGGTGAGTTGGATTTTTTACTCATTACTAGGAAACAACAGTATGGTGCAGAGATTGGCAAAGCCCCAGATGTTGCGATGATGAATTGCAAGCAATTGTTTGTAAAACATAATCTAATGGTGTATGCAGAAATTGATGTTGTGATAAATACTAATATTCAGGCCAGTGTGAAAGCAGATATTGAAGTTTTGGGTTTCTTTGTTGCGTGGGGTGATCCGTTTATGGTCAGCATGATTCATGACGATCTTAAATCAGGAGAAAAGGCTGTTGAGATGATATTCTGGTTGGAGCCTAAGGAGCATAATAATGCAGGTATGCATGTTCTTCCTTTAAATTCATTTACTGTTCTTCCTTTAAATTCATTTACTGCTTTAGATGGATGGGCTAATGTTGGTAGGAAGAGGAAATATAAGCATAAAAGTAAAGCAAATAGTAAGGTTTATGGTTATGACGGGTTGTTAAATGTCGCTACAGTAATGTTGGTTTTGTTTGAAATTAGATATGATCAAAATGAAGATTTGGTTTTGATATTAAGGGCTAGTATGAGGGCATTTGGAATTATTCCAGGCTATGGGTTTTGGTATAATGAGGTTTATAAGGGTGTTCACATAAGGTGTGAGAGGTGCAGTAAGAGTTCTACTCAGTGTGTTTTACAAAGTTTCTTGCAAACCTATTCTTGGGATCCTGGTGGTAAGATTGTTGTAAGAAATGTTAAGTTACTGCTACAAGAGGCCCTTCATGTGGTACTTGTTGTAATGTGCGCAAATTCCATTGTTTTGGAGAATCTCAGTGCTCATTGGAAAGAAAGTAAAAGATGTGGTTCTGAACTAAAAAGGCAATCATGATCACCATGGGAGTTGAAGTTAGTAAACTCGATCAGGTGAATATCAAAGACTCGTGCGATCAAATCTTGTCCATCGCAGAGTACGAAGATCAGTTATATGAGTCATTCGCTGCTGTGGAAATGGTAGTCCTTCAGGTCCTTTGAGCTCGACAATGGGGTCACCGTAGAACTCAAACAAGCCAAATGTCAGGAAAATCTTGTCTTGAAGTCATGGGTGGATAGGGTACCTATTCAAAGGTGGGCATTGATTGACCTTATTGGCAACATGCTAGGTAAGAAATTCAATTCATATGCTTGCCTTAACAAAGTAAGGCCAAAGGAGATTCTCATGATGGTGTGAGTGAGAGCCAGTTTGAAGAGTGCCTTATGCTAATGTGATCAAAATTCTATTCTAGAAATTCAACCTTGAGGACAAGGTTGTTTTTTTAAGGAGGATGGAATGTAACAGATGCAACAGGATGATGTTTGAGAATGGGTTTATAAGTCAAAAAGGGTAGTTTGGTAAATGGCTCATATTGGAGGACCCTTTGGTAAAATTGATACACAAAACACATGAGAGTCACGAGAGTTTGTTACGCTTGGACTGAAGGGAAATCATCATCAACACGCACATGGCCAGGGTATAAGAAGGGGAACTTACTTGAAGAAGCCATGGATGATTTGAGTATTTTTTTTTTCTTATTGTTGCTAGTTAATTCCTTTATCGTTTTAGTAGTTCAGTTTCAGCTTTTATCGCTTTCCTATTTCAATTCAGTATTGTATTTCAATTTTTTGGTTAATCAGAAAATTGCACAAAAAATAGTCCTTGTTTCAATTGTGTTTGTTGAATCCAATTTGTTGAGCTGCTGAGACTGTTACAATCTCTTATTAATGATAATTTGAGAGAATAATTTATTTTCATACATTGAATTAATGTTTACAACCCATATATATACATACTCTAGGAATAGTCTAGAACAATGATAAAAATACAAAACTAACTTCCTTAATTCTAGGCCTAAGAATAATCTAGAGATTACAAGAAATATTTACAAGATATTTATTTATTCTTAACATGCCCCCGCAAGATGGACGATCCTTGGGTATGTCCAATCTTGGAGACTAATGAGAGAAAACGAGTACGATGTAACGGTTTGGTGAGAGCATCGGCAAGTTGATCTTTGCCGGAGATGTGTTGCACACGTAAGGTGCCCTGTTGTAGTTGTTCACAGACGAAGTGAAAAGACAAAGCAAGATGCTTCATTCTGGAGTGAAAAACAGGATTTGCAGCATATTGAGTGGCTCCAAGGTTGTCGCAATATATGACTGGTGTAGCAGTTGGTGTGATCACACCAGGCAGTGCACCAGAAAGTTCTGTGAGAAGATTTCGGACCCAAATAATTTCAGCCGTGGTGTCAGCTACAGATTTGAACTCAGCTTCAGTTGAGGAGCGAGCAAGTGCTCGTTGTTTTCTAGATGCCCAAGAGATAAGGTTTCGGCCAAGGTAAACTAAATAGCCGGAGGTTGAGACATAATCATCCTTGTCACTAGCCCAATCCGCATCACAAAAGGCATGAAGAGAGGAAGGGCTGTCACGATAGAGTTGTAGTCCTAAGTGCATCGTACCATGGAGGTAACGAAGAATTCGTTTTAAGGCAATTCAATGAGTATCTCTAGGGTTTTGCAAGAATTAGGCAAGTTTATTGACCGGGAAAGCAATATCCGGACGAGTGATGGAGAGATATTGAAGACCACCTACAATGGCCCTATAGTCGGTGGGGTTGGATATAGGAGAGCCCGAGGAGTTTGTGAGAGGGGAGTAAGGAACCATTGGGGTGGGTAAGGGTTTGGACTCAATCATGTTGTGAAGAGTGAGTAAATCATGAATGTACTTGGTTTGAGTGAGAAGGATTCCTTGGGCATTTGGTGTTACTTCAATACCCAAGAAGTAGGAGAGGGGCCCAAGGTCTTTGAGTGAAAACCGGGTGGAAAGGTTGGTGATGAAGGATTGAAGAAATTGTTGAGATGGACCGGTAATAATGATGTCATCTACATACACTAAGAGGTAGAGAGTATGATGATTTTGGTTGTAGATGAATAAAGAGGGATCGACTAAACAGGGTTTAAAGCCGGGAGAGATAAGGTGAGATTTGAGCTCGGTGTAGCAAGCTCGAGGTGCCTGTTTGAGGCCGTAGATGGCTTTGGTAAGGCGACACACATGAGTAGGATTGGCTTCATCAACAAATCCTGGGGGTTGAGACATAAAAACAGTTTCATGAAGAGTGCCTTAAAGAAAGGCATTGTTGATGTCTAATTGTCGAAGAGAGATCCTTGGCTAAGGGCAAGGGAGAGAAGAAGGCGGACGGTAACAGGTTTGACAACCGGACTGAAGGTGTCAGAGTAGTCCACACCAGGACGTTGATGAAAGCCCTTGGCCACGAGACGGGCTTTGTATTTTTGGATAGTGTTGTCGGGGTTGTATTTAATACGGTAGACCCATTTGCAGCCGACAATGTTTTGAGCTTGGTTTGAAGGTACGAGGGTCCAGGTGTTATTTTTGGTGAGACCTTGGTATTCATCTATCATGGCAGTGCGCCAAAGGGAGGAAGAGAGCTTGTTTGGTAGTAGTGGGTAGGCTGGTTGGTGAAGATAAGGTGGCTAAATTTGCATATTTTGGATTGGGTTTTATTATATTGTTTTGGGAGCGGGTGACTATGGTGCAGTTGGGATTGGGGTTGGGTGACTGATGTTGTGGTTGGATAACAGTATGGGTTCCATAACGTGGTTGATTTAGGGGAGTGGGTGGAGAGGGGGAGGTGGGTGAAGAACTGTTAGCGGAAGAAAGTGGTGGTGTCGGGGAGATGGTCCGGTCGAGTGAGTGTGAGGATCTGGGCGGGTGTGTAGGGGAGTGAGTGCGGTCGGGTGAAGAAAGACCCCGGTCGGGTTGTTGATGTGGTCCGGTCGGGTGAGTAATGGAGTCCGGTCGGACCTGTGTTGGAGAGTTGGAGGAGTGAGCCGAGGAGGGACAGGGACTGGGAGGATGGTCGTTTGAGTGAAGGGGGGGGGGGGGAGGGAGGGGTGTTTGGTGGATTGGTTGGGATGTTTGGAGGTGGGGTGGGAGTATGGGTAAGGATAGGTAGAGAGATGTTACACCATTGGGAGGGTGTAAAGTGGGGAGAAGGAGAAGAGAGAAGGGTGGAGTAGGGCAAAGTGTCTTCAACAAATTTGACGTGTCGAGAGGTGTAGACACGGTTAGTTTTAGGGTCAAGACAGTGGTAGGCACTTTGGTTAGGGGAATAGCCAACAAAGATGCATGGGCTGGATTTAGGGCAAGTTTGTATGGGGTATAGGGTTTGAGCCAAGGGTAGCACAGGCACCCAAAGCTACGAAGTTTAGTGTAGTTGATTTTTAAATAGGCGAAGATAAGGGGAGTCATTGTTTAAGGTGGTGGTAGGCATACGGTTAATGAGGTAAACAGTCGTGACAAGAGCATATGGCCAGAATGTAAGAGGAAGGTTGGCTTGGGATAGTAGGGTTAGGCCGGTTTCGACAATGTGACGATGGCGACGTTCTGCATAGCCGTTGTGTTCGGGGGTGTGTGGAGGTGAGGTGAGGTGAGTGATGCCATTTTGGAGAAGAGATGGAGTGAGTTTTAGGTATTCACCTCCGTTATCAGGGAAGACTTGAATAATGGGTAGGTTGAAGAATTTTTTGACTAGGGCTTTGAAGCGGTTAAATGTGACATAAGTGTCGAATTTGTTTTTAAGAGGGTAGATCCACGTGTATTTTGTGTAGTGATCGACAAAGATGGCATAGTATTTGAAGTGGTCATAAGAGTATATAGGTGATGTCCAAACATCGGAAAATATGATTTGAAGGGGAGCGTTGGTAGTAAGAGAAGATGTCGAAAAGGGTAATTTGTGACTTTTGTTGGTGTCACAAACATTACAATTGGAATAGTTTTGAGGAAATGGGTAAAGAAAGTTGTTTTTGGATTGTTGAGATTATAGGAAGTGCGGGGTGACCAAGTCTATGATGCTATAAGTGGAGAGAGTCGTGTTGGGGTGCAACCCAAAGTCCCACATCGGCAATTGAGGAAATAATTGCAAGGTATATAAGAGCACACACCCACTTCATTAGAATGAGTCCTTTTGGGGGATGCCCAAAAATAAATCCGTGCGGGCTAGGCCCAAAGCGGACAATATCATACTAATGTGGGAAAGTGGTGGTGGTGGTCGCGGTCCCAACAACTGGTATCAGAGCCATGGTTCGGATGGGCCCGACCGGGTGGACCGTGTGTGTGCTTTATATGGTGGGGTTCCCCTTGTGCGACATAGCGAATCGAGTCTTGCAATCGAGGGCGATGGTGTTTCGCGGGCGGTTGGTACAAGCTTTCGCCGATATGGGCCAGAGGAAGCACTGCGGGCCATAGCAGTGTGGTCCTTGGTTTGAGGGGAGGATTGTTGGGTGGCAACTCAAAGTCCCACATCGGTAATTGAGGAAACAATTGCAAGGTATATAAGAGCACACACCCACTTCATAAGTATGAGGCCTTTTGGGGGATGCCCAAAAACAAATCCGTGCGGGCTAGGCCCAAAGCGGACAATATCATACTAATGTGGGAAAGTGGTGGTGGTGGTCGCGGTCCCAACAAGTCGGTGGTGCTAGGGTTTGCTTGGGTTGAAGATGGGTTCCATATGTAGACTCCATGGTTGAGGGTTCAATTAATAAGGACGTGATTGGTGGATTGAGTTTTGATAAGGAATGATGTGGGTGTGAACACAACAAAAGCTTTATTATCTTGACAAAATTGTGATACTGAGAGAATGTTTTTCGAAATGCGTGGGACATGGAGGACATTATTAAAAAGGAGAGTGGTGTGAGGAGTTGATAGAGAGAATGTACCTATGTTGGAAATTGAGAGAGAAGAGCCATCTCCTATGGTGACCTTGTCGATCCCATCATAAGGGCTACGTTGGGAGAGGATGGATAAGTCACTTGTGATGTGATGTGTGGCCCCACTGTCAATGAGCCAGGAGGTGAGAGGGGTGGTGGGAGAGGCTGAGGCAGTGTAAATATGAGGATGAGGTTGCTGGACAGTTGGTGTGACTGCTGGTGTGGTCACACCTCGGGTTACATCAACTTGCTGGAGTGTTTGCTAGGTTGGGATGGTGATAGAACTAGGGTTTTGCGTAGGTTTCTTGCCATTGAATGGTTTTGGGTTTGGAGTGCATTAGGTATGGAGGTATGGAGTAGGTATGGACAACCATAGGAAGAAAAGAAAATGAGAAGGGTGTGTTTGAGGGATGGGTTGCCGACTGGAGGCTAGGGAAGGAGGTGGTGGCCGAGTGGGAGGTGGGCGGCGGAAGGAAGAGTAGGGTTGTGGTGGCGGCGGAAGCTTGACTAGGATTTGGATCTTCTTAGACGATTGATACCATATTAATGATAATTTGAGAGAATAATTTCTTTTCATACATTGAATTAATGTTTACAACCCATATATATACATACTCTAGGAACACAAAATTTTGGGGGAAACTAGTTTCCCCCTAATGTTAAAAAAAGACCGGTTTTGGACAACCAGCAAACCAACTCCTACCTTTTCTGAACCGGTTCTCACTCATTAAAAAAAACCGATCAAAAATTTTGTAAACCGGCCTTTTATGCGGCTTTGGATGTACGACTCTCTCTCTCCCATCTCTAACCGTGCTCTCTCCATCTCTCTCAGACCTAGCCGCCTCCATCTCTCTCACTCTTCGACCTAATCTCCATCTCTCTCACTCCCCGACTAACCGTCGCCGTCGCTATCTCCATCTCACTCTCTCTCAGACCTAACGACGGTCATACTCACTCTATTTCACTCGATTGCACTCGATTTCAAGCAGAATGAGGTTGATTTCAAATCCAAAAGCAAAGAAATATGTAATGAAGAAGAGGACGGGCGTGATGGAGGTATGTGTTGATTTCAAGCTTTTTTCGCTTGATTCTCACTCTATTTTGTTCGCTTATTGTGTTGATTTCAAGCATTTTTTGTTATGTTTTTGTGATGCTTGTTTAGTTATGTTGAGTTTGGTACTTGTTACTAAGTGATTTAAACAAGCAAAGGAGTCTTTGTTGAATAAAGTTGAAGACTTTCCGGCAATCAAACATGATCACATTGACAAGGTTGTTGGGAGCAAAGACAACGAGGAGAAGAAGAGGAAGAAAGCTGATGGTTCGACTGCAGCATATGTCAGCAAACTAGGTCTAGAAAGGGTGTTAGTCAGTGAAATTGTAACTTATTGTTTTTAAGTCCAAACTTATTATTTTAACTTATTAACTTGCTGTTTTTTATGATTAAACATGTGTATTAAGTTGTATTATAAGCTCATGTTCAAACTGCTTGTTTCAAAAGAAATTGCACGGTTATTATAATATCAAGTTTGTCTGTTAAATTACGAAGTTACACTAATAAAACACAAAGTGTAGATCCGATACTGCATAACTTGATTAACCACCAGGCTGCACTAATTAAACACAAAGTTACTGTACTAAAACATAAAGTTAAAATAGTAAAACACCAAGTTACTATACTAACAACACTAAGTTATATTATAGTTGATGTTCAAAATGCTTATTTCAATAGAAATTTCATGGTTATTATAATAACAAGTTTGTCTGTTCCAAAGACCAAGTTACACTACTAAAATACCAAGTATATATCTGATATAGCATAACATCTTTAACCAGCAACTTGCACTAACAAATCACCAAGTTATTGTATTAAAACATAAAGTTACAATACTAAAACACCAAGTTACTAAACTAAAACAACACCAATTTATATATAACTCGATATTCAAAATGTTTTATTTCAATGTTATTATAATATCAAGTTTGTCTGCTCAAACACCAAGTTACGCTACTAAAATAATAAGTATAGATCTGATACAACATAGCTTGATTAACCACCAGGCTGCACTATACTAAACAACAAGTTACACCAAATCAATTCTATTTCAATTTGAGCAGCTTGAACATCTCCATTTCAATTTGAGCAGCAAACGACTACAGGATTCAAATTAAGTGTAGATTTGGTGTTTTTGAGCCAAATGAAGATATCCATCTCTTCAAATTGATCTTCATTGTCTTTTTCAATCTCACTCTCCTCTGGTTCAAGGATATTGTGATCTACTATCTCCATCTCCATATCCATCTTCTATAAGGAGAAAATCAATTTCAATTAGATCAGTTAGAGAATTCGAATATCAATTTCAATTTCAAATTAAAAAAAAAAATGTGATAATTGATGAACAAACTTGTAAAGATTCATACCTTTTCAATCGTTTTTTTGAAGCTCATCTCGTCTGCAATGGCGGTAGAGAGATGGAGAGAGAGAAAAAGAGAGAGATTCCGGAAGAAGGGAACAGTCGGCAGCTACTAGTGTTTTCCACGTTTATGCCCTAATTTTGTTAATGAGCGAGATGTTGGACGAACCGGTTTAAAAAAGGTTAAAGTTTGGTTCATTATTGCTTGTCAAAACCGGTCTTTTTTTAACATTAGGGGGAAACTAGTTTCTCCCAAAACCAACTCCTCTAGGAATAGTCTAGAACAATGATAAAAATACAAAACTAACTTCCTTAATTCTAGGCCTAAGAATAATCTAGAGATTACAAGAAATATTTACAAGATATTTATTTATTCTTAACATCTCTAAGCTTTAGAAACGTCTTTTGGTTTTTTAAATTCGTTTAGTCCTCTTGTTCATTGATCTTCCCGGTGACATAAAATGAATATATGCCAATTATTTTTTAGTGCCGAGTTGAATGAATTCAACAATGTCAAATCTTCACACACATATGTCTATATTGTTGTCAGCGCAAGAACAGCTAGACTCTAGACTTGCTTGCGCATTCACATGACATGTAGAAGTGTATTTTGTTCTTAGCTAAATCGTGTTATTAGGAAATTATTATTAATAGGTCTTGTTATCTAGCTTCCTGTTAGCCATGTCTGATATCTGTTATCTAATGTGAATTCAATAATGATATAAGTGAAACAAATACTCTCCTAAAAGATTATAGATATTGAAAAGCTATTTGACATACTCCCTCCGTCCCAGCAAAAGTGACACTAGTGGTCAAATTGACCAAACTTTGACCAACGATCTAAATATAATATAATGATTATAATGAAAATTTAAAAAGTGTTATTGTATCACCATTTTTAATATTTTCAATAACAATTTTTAAATTTTCATTAAGATCACTATATTATATATAGATTGTTGGTCAAAGTTTAGTCAGTTTGACCACTAGTGCCACTTCTGCTGGGACGGAGAGAGTATATTTTAGGCCATTTGGTGTAATCTATTAAGCTGCTGATTTGAACCCTTTCTCTGTTTTATGTTACTTCCCTGAAGTCTTCAGGGTGTTTTTATCTATTATTGTCCATTGATGTGAAACTTTCACAATAATTGATGGAATTTGAGACCAATGTAGTCGGGATTGCATATTAGTCGACTGTGATAGATGGCAATAAGGGTTGGCGAGCGCGATTGCGGCCCGTTTGGCCCATGTCACTAAGCCCACGTCTCAACCTGCGGATCCATGGACCAGGCTGGATCCTTCATTTGGTGCGCGGGCTGGACCAAGCCTGTGACCTGTCAGATCCATGGACCAGCCTGGTCTCCGTAGCGATTTGTCTCTCTCTCTTCCTTTTTTTCTTCCTTTTGTTTTTCCTCCTCTTCTGGATTATGTTCACACAAGAGATTGGCGGTAGAAACTAGGGCTCCAGAAATTAGGCTTCTCCGATATGTTTGTGGCTGTGTGTTAGGGATTTTGGTTGTAAAGTACTAGAAAAAAATAAGGTCAAAGCCTCTTTGGGCCTGTTAATCTAAAACGGCAGGCCTAATTTAGTATTGTTGATGATATATCAACTACAAGTTTTAGATTTTCGTTAGTATAATTAAATCAACCTAAAATAATTGCTTAAAGTTCATTCGTAGTAATGACAAAAAAAAAAAAAATGAGAAGATTATTTTGGGACGGTGGGACCGTGGGAGTATGTTAATCAACGATGCGCCTCCTCCGAATTTAATCTTCAGTGTC
Organism: Campanula takesimana; assembly: GCA_026119855.1. Lineage (NCBI taxonomy): Eukaryota > Viridiplantae > Streptophyta > Magnoliopsida > Asterales > Campanulaceae > Campanula > Campanula takesimana. The sequence continues at coordinate 201,887 of JAOWBW010000440.1, forward strand.
CCTAATGCCATAGTTGGCACCATGCTCGAGTCCTCGGACCGTGCCATCATTTTCATGCAGAGAATGATGATGTACAAGCTAACCGTGATTAAAAAGGTCTTAACCCCATTCCAAATTACCAATTTCCAGTCTTTAGCGATTGATAAGCCCCAAGTAGGGGTGCATTGGTAGGTATACCGAGTGTATTTTGCTTATATCGTGTATCAACCAAGTATGATTTGGTACACAAAAATTTGTACCAGTACCAACCACAAAAGTCGGTATACCAAGTTTATTGGTACGGTTGGTATTCGGTTGGTACTCGATATATACCAAATGTAAATGAAGACAAAAAAAAATTGCATTTTTTTTGTTAGACTTTCTTGTCTAGTATAAAAAAACACATTATAACATAAATTAGAACTCAAATACAAATTATAAAGTCTTGAAACTAAAGAAAAGTAGAACAATTGAACTCTTGCAAACTAAACAATACAGTAACTCTAAATAATATTCACCACGACTCCAAATAAAAAATATTACAATAAGGCAGTTTGATTTTTTTTTGCTAAATCTTAATAAAGTAACTTAAGGTTAGAAAAAGGAAATTAATGTTTGATACTCCATTCGTCCCAAAATAATTTGAGTTTTAGAACACGTATTAGAAAAAACAATCAATAAATATCAAATAGACCAAACTACCCTTTGAATATTTCAAGTACCTAGACAATTAGACAGAGTATTATATATATATATATATATATATATATATATATATATATATATATATATATATATATATATATATATATAAAGTTGGTGCATGGTATACCAACCAAAGTCAATATTGTATACCGTGTACCAACCAATTAGACAAAAATGGTACTGTACTACCTATCAAAAAGTTCGGTATACCGATTTCTTTATACCAATTGTAATTGGTACGGTTGGTATACGGGTTGGTTGGTACAGACGAGTACAATTTGCCACCCCTAGCCCCAAGATCGATCTAGAGCCTAATATTTGTGCTTAGTGGGTAATTCAAGTTCGGATGGTAAAATGGCAATGTGAACGTTTTACACGAATGTCCTTTACATGTTTGTGCATTGGTTGTATGGTAAAAATGCACTAAAACTTTATCCTTTTTTGGAAAAGCGACATCTATTTTGGGATGAACCAAACAGAAAAGTGCAACAATTATTGTAAAGAGTTCTCTGACTAATGTTTGAAGATGTTATGGTTTTCATTGTTATGGTGTTTATGTAAGGTTATGTACTCCCTCCGTCCCAAAATGATCTTCTCATTTGCCATTTCTCATTGTCCCAAAAAGTTCCTCCTACTTCTACAATTTAGGCTTAGAAGTGCATAGGCAACACATGGCTAGGGAAGGAAGTGTTCTCATCCTTAAAAAGTTTGAATATTTTGGGACGGATGGAGTATGTATTTTGGTTGTTTTTTATTATACCTCAACTGTGGGTTTGCTGCCTTGTGGTTTCTTTTGTTCAGCTTGTATGGTACATATAATTCTTTTATTCTCACCGTATTATAATAATGGAGTTGAGTTGCCATTTTTTTATTTATTTATTTATTTATTTTATTTTTTATCTTTTTGACAACAGGAGATCACAGGGCATCGAACTCTAAATCTTTCTGAAGGAAGGCAAGGTCTATATCATGCGAGGTAGGACTCATTACCACTTGTCAAACTTTTTAAAACATGTGTTATACTCCTCCTGTCCCAGAAAGATAGTCTTATTTTGATTTTTTATAGTCAACAAAAATGAAGTTTGACCAAGCATTGGTGATGATCTAGTCATTATAGTGAAATTTTAAAATTTGTAATTGATACTCCCTCCGTCCCAAAACACCTTGCACATATTTCCCTTTTGGATGTCCCATTGGTAAGTCCCACTTTCCCAAAATGGAAAAGATTCCCACTACTTCTCTATTCTCTCCACTCACAACAACTATCAATTTAATATTCTCTACCTCACTTTCTCTATCCTTCTCTCTCACACCACCCACTTTTCTTACACATTTTATTAATTCCCATGCTTTTCAATAAGGGTGAAGGGTGTTTTGGGATGGAGGGAGTAAATCATTAAGTGATTTATAAATAACAATATTGACAATAATGACAAATATTTATTCTGTAAAAAAAAATGATGATGTGTTTTTTTTTTTTTTTTTTTTTTAAAGTTATGAGATTCTATTAATATTTGTCACTGTTGCAACAAACTTCCGGCAGCTACTACTAAGTTACTATGCCACTTGAACGTACAATAATAATTATAAGAATAATAATAGTAATAATAATGATAATAATAATTATGATAATAAGAATAATTGTTATTACTACTATTATTTCTATTATTATTATCAATGTTTCTTTTATTATTGTATAAATTTGTTTGCGGTGCTGTTGTTTCATTTTATTCGTCTTATTCTAAATTTAGACCTCGAAACTTATTTTTAAGTGTTTGCCATTTTGGTAAATTGGTAATGAAGATTATTATAACATGTCCTGATAGAGGAAAGTTAAACTTTGGATATAAAATTTGAAAACAGAAACTATATTGATGTCTAAATCCAAAACTCTATATATACTCCCTCCGTCCCACCCGAATTAGGATTTTTGGGTTGGGCACGGGGATTAAGGAAAAAGTGTTAGTGGAGTAGGTGTTGTGAGTATGAAAAGTAAAGTAGGAGAGAAAAAGTGGGGTAGAGAATAATGAGTGAAAAGTTGTTGTGAGTGGGAATGTGGGTCCCATTTAATAAAACACTTCCATTTTTGGGTTGTCCTAATTCGAATGAGACACCCAAAATGGAAATTTGTCCTAATTCGAGTGGGACGGAGGGAGTATACTCCATCCATCTATCCCACTTTAATTTACAAATATAGCTATCTTGGATATCTCACTTTAATCTGAAAAATCATAAATTAGAAATTTTACGGGGATGTGCTTGTCTTACTCACAACAAGTACTCACTTATTATTCCCCACCTCACTTTCTCTTTCCTGTCCAATACTATCTACACTCACAACACATTAAACTTTTCACTTTTCCTTAATTCTTGTGCCCAACATGAATTTGCAAATTGGGTGAGACGAAGGGAGTATACTATACATACATATATACCTACCTATGTGTCAGGCCAGTGATGTGTGTTAATTGCCTAAGGGATTTCCGTCACCTAAGTCAAAATTCCATCGATAATACCGATGGAAAATGGCATGTCGACAACATTCCGTTCGGAAATGCCTTTCTATTAGTGATGTACTCCCTCTGTCCTGTCCCGAAAGGATCTTCTCATTTGTCATTTTTTATTGTTTTTAAAAATTCTTTCCATTTCTACAATTAAAGATTAAATGTGCATAAACACAACATGACTAGTGAAGCAAGTGTTCATATGCTTAAAACGTTTGAATAGTCAAATGTGAATGTAAAGATCATTTTGTGACGTAGGGAGTATATGTAAGTACATATGTTTTTGTGTTTGGTGTTGTGTTTAAATTATAAGTGTGATCGAGTATGGGGCCGGGGAAGATCTCAAAAGAAAAGCATAACACTTTAATGGGAGCATAACACTTTAATGGGACGAGGGAATAGTCGTTTGTGATTATTGGCATAATTACAAATCCTAAATAAAAAGTATTAGAATAGAAAACATTAAAAGAATTGTTAACTACCCATCTTCAGTTTAGTTCAATATATATACATCTATATCAAGATCACTTATTCAGTATAGTATTCAACAAAATTAACAAATAATTCTCAAGCATGTCTAAAATGACTTCCGTTTTCACTTCTTCCTCTAGTGAGAAGAGATGGGTACACCAGATGAATAAATCCGTATCGGAACAAGTAGCCGTCGACGTTCCCCCTCCTCCGATCTGCATCTTCCGTGTTCCGAAAGCCATAGTTGATTCCAAGCCCGAAGCCTACATCCCCGAACGGATTGGGCTCGGACCGTACCATCATTTACGTCCACAGATACAAAGGATGACGAGGGAAAAGCTTGCTGCAGTTAAACAAGTCTTAACACGAGACCAAATTCTCGATTTTGAGCCTCTAGTTGTTGATAATATGAGAAAACTCGAGCCTAGCATTCGTGCTTGCTACGATGAGTACTTGGATCTTGATGGTGATACATTAGCGTGGATAATGGCTATTGATGGGGTATACTTGTTATGCCGGTTAGGTTTTAGCTTAACGATGAATCCAAAGTTCAACCCTACGAGTAAACTTGACTCGCAAGCAACGTCTTCTGTGTCCATGCATCCAACGGATGAGATTGCTGATGATAGCGTGGAGAGCAAGATCATAGCACAAGAGATTGAGGAAATGGAGAGCCCGCTTTTGTGGAAGGACTTGATGAAAATTCCGCAGGAGGTGGTGATTCATCCACGAGTCTTGATGATGCTCGAGAATCAGATTCCGTTCTTTGTGTTAAAGGAAATTCAAAATGGTCTCAATCTTTCCTCGAATGGTAATTCGTTGGGTCGAATGTTGGAAAACTTTGCGGAGGAAATTTCTCCCCTCCAACTCTTACCTAGTGTCAAGATCCACGATGATGTATGCCCGGCACACCTTCTAGATTTCATGTATCATTTGGTTATTAGCAATGTCAAGCCAATGCCAAAAGATCGGAAGCATTTGCATAGGCGACATGGAGAGCGATCAAATTCCAAATTTGAACGGTTCGTGACATTCTTGGATAACACAACGCAATTTATGAGCACGACATTTGCTAATTGCATGCCATCACCTTTTCTAATGGTGGAAAATTTCTTAGGGGACAAGGTATCTGAAATTACCGAAGTTCAGATAAACACCGTAGAGGAAATCAGAATTCCCTCGGTATCTGAACTTTCTGAAGTCGCCGGAGTGACATTTAGCCTCACCCCCGGTGGGATTAGGGACATCAAGTATGACGAAAATGAGCTCGTTTTCTACCTCCCTACAATTACTTTGAAAAGTAACTCGGAAGTAGTCCTAAGAAATTTGATTGCTTATGAACAATTGTTTCTTCCGCAAGGCTCTATTCTTGAACTCACCGAGTATGTTGAGCTTATGTGTGGGATTGTTGATACGGCCAAGGATTCGGAGATTCTTAGGGCAAAAGGTATCATCGAAGGTGACTTAAGTAATGATGATATTGTGAAAATCTTTAATGGGATACCACGATATAGATACCGTTCATCTCATCGTTCAGACATGAAGCGAGCGTGTTTTAAGGTTCGTAGACGTTTTGATAGCAGGCCGGTGGTCAAGGGGTATAGGTTTGTGAAGAAGCTTGTGATTATTTGGTGGAAGGTTCTCGTTGCGCTTTCAATCGTTTTGGTCGTGTTGTTCGTAATTTATACGCAAGTTTGCAGTGTTTATGAGTGTAGCACTAATATTTTCGGGGGGAGTTGGGAGCTGCCCTCGATTGAAAAACATTTTCAGATGGATGTAGCATTCAAGTCTTCGGACAAGTAATTCTTTTATCCCTTCATATGTTGGAAATAAGTGCGACGGAAAGTGTATCTGTGTGTATCTAAAAGGAGTGAATGTATATGTATGAGAGTGTCTGCGTGTGTTGTGCGCGCGTGTGTTGTGCTCGCGTATGTCTGCGTGTATTGTGCGCGAGTACATCTGCAAGCAAATGTACTTTATTCAGATTTAGACCATTTGCAATGGTGTACTTAATTGCTTATTGAATGGGGGTCAACAAGTAAATTGCTTCCAATGGTGTGTTGAAGAACATGTTGATAGGGGGTGGGTGTTGGCCGGGTTCAACATGGTTGAGGCTGACATGGTGGGCCAGCGTCGAGGACAGGTGTCAAGCCCCAGAGGTGCCGACATGGCGCGTGACGCTCACGCGCGTCGGGGGAGAGTGAGGCCGGCCAAAAGCAGCCTAATCCCACAGCAACCACTCTCATTCCGCCACTTGTCCTCCGCTGGTTGGTCCGTATTATTTTTCTCACCCATTTTTTCAAACTGCATTATCTTTAAAAAAAAAAAATAATAAATAAAAAAAATTATACCAAAATTCAGCATTTTTTTTCCTCTATAAGTAGAGCCAAATTCCACTAGATTTCGACACAAAAAAAAAACCTCCTCTCTTTTGTGAAATGGATCCTAATAATAACCATTTCAAACCCCAAAATTCAAGTAATTATCGTTTTCCCTACAACAATCCTTCGATTTATCAATTTGATGGTCAGTCTTCCAACCAACCACGTCCTCCAAATATACCAAATCAATCTTCCAGCCAACCATTTCCTCAAAATATACAAAATTTTTCTTATCCACCAAATTTCATGGCTTCGGCAGTGCCAAATTGGCCTCCTCCATATTATCCAATGCCAATGCAACCACCCCCACCACCTTATAATCCCTATATGCCAAGAAATGAAAATGTTGGTGGAACTGAATCATCAGAATTTCCACTATATTCAACACAAGTGTCTCTGGGTATGTACGCCGGTGCTAACGATGCTACTCCAACTGAAGAGGTTTCAGGCACTGCCAAAAAAGAAGCGCTAAATGGACAACGGAAGAAAATTTGGTGCTACTTAGTGGGTGGATTAAATATTCCACGGACAGTGTTATTGGAAGAAATCAGAAAATGGAGGCGTATTGGGGTAAGATTGCGCAATACTGTAACGAGCATTGTCAATTTGACCCTCCCCGTGATTTGATTGCATGCAGAAATCGACATAATTATATAAACAAAATATTGGGTAAATGGGTAGGTGTTGTTGATAAAGCTAAGCGTATGAAACAAAGTGGGTGGTCAGAAAATGATGTTTTGGCAAAAGCCCATGAACTATATAAAAGTGATAACAATACCACTTTTACTTTGATGGAAGAGTGGAAGGCTGTTCGAGATGAACCACGTTATGCAAGTCAAATAGGAGGAAATACGGGATCTGATAGCAGTGGATCCAAGAGAGCACGTACAGATGATGTAGTTGATTCAAACTCGATTGGATCAATTCCTCGTCCTATGGGTAGGGAGGCAGCTAAGAGAAGAGGGGAAAAAAAGATAAGGGAGTAGGCTTGACACCGGTAAAAGAAGAGTGGGAAGAATATAAAAAATTCAGAGAGAAAGATTTGGAAAAAATGGAAAAATTAGTCATACAACAAGAGCTCATAGTTAATGCTTCAATCGAGAAGACTCGGGCAAAAAATAGAAAAATATGGATGAAGTTAAAAGAGAAGGGCCATCTCGATGAGCATGAGCAAATGCTTTTTGACCAGTTGACTGCCGAGCTGCTTGGCAATTAATTTTCTGCTTTAATGTTTGTTTTTTAATTTTATGTCAGTTTTATGTAATGATGTACTAATTTAATGTGTGTTTTCTATTTTATGTCAGTTACCTGCAATAATGTACTCGCCTTATCTTTTAATTAAATCTATTTAATTCTAGCTTTGGAATCCGTCAATTTCAACCACTCAACCGAATCCTTATCCTTTAATTAACTCGATTTAATTCTATTTCAAATCCGTCAATTTCAACCACGCAACCGAATCCTTATCCTTTATTTAACTCGATTTAATTCTATTTCAAATCCGTCAATTTCAACTAATTTAATGTGTGTTTTTTAATTTTATGTCAGTTTTATGTAATGATGGAGAAACATGTATTCCTTCGCATTGTCGCGGACCTATTAAACCATGACGAATACTTCACACAAAGATTTGATGCTGCCGGCAAAGAAGGGCTATCTCCAGAAGCAAAATGTACCACAGCCATGCGAATGTTAGCATATGGTATGTCCGCCGATCAAATTGATGAATACATAAAAATTGGAGGAAGTACAGCGTTGGAGACGTTACGTAGATTTTGCACTGGGGTCATTCAGTTGTATGAGCAAGAGTACTTGAGAGCCCCAAACGAAGCTGACTTGCAAAGAATACTTGACGTTAATGAGCAGCGGGGGTTCCCAGGGATGATCGGGAGCATTGATTGCATGCACTGGGAATGGAAAAATTGTCCCACTGGTTGGGAAGGTCAATTTACTAGAGGTGATAAGGGAACCACCACGGTTATCCTTGAAGCAGTTGCCACTCAAGATTTATGGATTTGGCATGCCTTTTTCGGATGTCCAGGAACATTGAACGATATAAATGTTCTGGACCGATCGCCAGTGTTCGATCGTCTTGAACAAGGAAATACTCCACGAGTCAATTTCTTTGTGAATCAACATCCATATGATATGACGTATTATCTTGCTGACGGTATCTACCCTAATTATCCAACTTTCGTCAAATCGGTTAAACTTCCTCAAAGCGAAGAAGACAAGCTATTTGCGAAATTTCAAGAAGGCTGTCGGAAGGATATAGAACGTGCATTTGGAGTGCTCCAAGCTCGATTCAAAATCATCCGAGAACCATGTCGAATGTGGCAGATGAAGGACTTGGCTCTAATCATGAGGTCATGTATCATATTACATAATATGATTGTTGAGGATGAACGGGATACATATACTCAGAATTGGCTTGACTTTAATGATCAATCCGAGGCAAGCGGATCTGGTAATCAGCAACCATTCTCGACTGAGATATTACCTGCATTTGAAGATCATGTAGTACTAGAGCGGAATTGCGTGATTCAAGAGCTCATAAACAATTGCAGAAGGATCTAGTCAAGCACATATGGGCTAAGTTCGGAAATTAATAATTTAATAGTTTTATTGCATTGTGAGTCGAGTCTATTGTATCGTTTGTTTTTTTTTCTTTCATTACTTGTATCGCGAGTTAAGCTTATTGTAACTTTTTTTGTTTAATAATAATTATCGTTATTTCTCGTATTTATTTAATTACAATTAAAAAAAACATTAATTAAGTGTGATTTTTTTAATTATAAATTATTATTATTATTATCCCGAAAATATTATTATTATTATTAATTATTATTATTATTATTATTATTATTTTACTAATCATAAAAATAAAATATATAAAATAAAATAAAAGTGGTGGGGTAGGATGATGAGTTGAGAGGGTGTTGAATGGAAAGTATTAAATAAGTCATTGGAAGGTGTAAAAGTTGATGGGTTGTTGAATGAGTAGGTGGATGGAGAGAGAAGATGAGGTGGAATGATAAAGTGGGTGTTGAATGGAATGTGGTTATTTAACCATTGTGGATGGTCTTATTTGTTTGTATATCCGAAATTTCTTTTGATTGTACGTGTCGATCTTATGTTAATGTGCTTTTAGTATATAATCAAGAGTATGCAAAGTAGTATATATTGAATTTCATGCAAAAATTATGATGTTTAAAAATATGATTACTACTCAATTAAGCAGGTTCAAAAGATTAAAACTCAACATATATTCAATCCCATGCAAGAATCATGGTAATTTAATTAGCTATCAGTATATAACCCTGTTTACGAACATTAATTCAAAAATCTTAAAGTTAGTCACTGAAATCATTATTATTTACGCAACGTCTGAAAGCTTTCTTCGTTTCTCCTTTCTTCCAATCTAATCCACAACGTCTGAACGCTTCTTCGTTTTCTCTTTTGTTCCAATCTAATTGATAAAGTCTGAGGTTACATCCCAATCAATTGGCCATGAGAGGAATAGCCCAGGATCTTTATATAGTCAATGCTTGGCTAGTTAATTCCCGATGTGAGATAATTGTCTCTAACACGCCTCCTCACGTGCAGCCGGGCTTTGCCAAGGCTTACAACGTGGACTTTTGGCTAGTTAATTCCCGATGTGGGATAATTGTCTCTAACACTAATCCTTCCGTCATTTTCGGATACAAGAACTACTTCTGTATCAAGAGTGCTCTGATTATATAGTTCTGCCGCTGACTTGATATTTCTTGATATAAAAATAAGCGAGTACTTCTATTATTTCAGATTGAAATTCGTTAGTTATTGTTTTACTAATTTATATGATCAACTTGTTTGTTATTTCAAATTTCAGAACGGAAAATGCGTTAATTAATCATAACAGATAACTAGCAGAGAAAATGTCAGCTGAACAGAAGATGCCCTTGAATATTGGTAGCTGTTTTTATATTAAACCACTGATTAGTACTCCATCCGTCCCAGACTAAGGCTCTTACTTTCCTTTTTTGTTTGTCCCAGACTAAGATTCTTAGTTGCTTTATTACCTAAAATGGACAATGGACCCACTTGTCATTCTCACAACAAAAACTTTTTATCCACTTTCTCTCTCCTAATTTCTCCTACTTCACTTTTCATACTCACAACATTTACTTTTTCTTAATCTCCGTGTAAAGTCAAACTAAAAATCTTAATCCGGGACGGAGGGAGTATTAGATTAATATTAAGTACTTCCTCCGTCCTAGAGTCCATCTTTCCTTTTTAGTCTGTCTCAAAGTATATGTCAACTTCCTAAAATGGCAAAGAATCTTTACTATTCCTCTCACTCATTCTCTCTCCTACTTACTTTTATACTCACAACTCCAATCAATTTACTATTCCGTCTCACTCATTCTCTTCATATTTTACTTTTATACTCACAACACTTACATCACTTTCACAATTTCTTAATCTCCGTGCAAATGAGAGGGTGGACATATACTCTGAGACGAAGGGAGTATCTTATTTTAAAATTATCAACTGTAATCCGCCGCGTTGAAATGATCACGCAGGATTGTACAATAATGGTACAATAATAAAGAATTATCACCTACTGCTTGTGCAAATGACTGCTTTGCTCACCAAGAGGCAATCCATCTCCACCAAACTCTTCACCAAAAATGGCTAAAAGAATTATCACCAAACTATTTAAATTATATTTTAAATAGGATTAATTTGTATTCAGTGAATTGATAGTAGGAAAGTTGATGATGGAACTCTAATCTGCAATATCAACAATTCGCCATTTCGCCAGCTAATGATATTAATATATGCAAATTACTCCTAATTAAGTAATTAACAAAATGTAACGGTAATAACCGGCCTTTTTTGCCATTATTATTATTATTATTATTTCTTTCTCTTCTTTTATATTAAATGCCTTGTGATCGGGCTCATTAAATAATTAATGAATTGGGCTAGTAAAGAAGGGCCCAATCTAGTCAAACTTTGGAAAACCTTTTTGGAATAGGAAAAGGAGAACCCTAAGTATTTAAATCCTCTTTAACCATCTCCCTACTATTTTGTGTCAATCACAAACCCTAAAGAAAGAGAGAGAGGAGGCGGGGAGAGAGAGAACCGAGAGAGGGAGAAGAAGGAGAAGGAAGGAGAAAGAGAGGAGGAAGAAGAAGATTCAACCCCCCCCCCCTTCGAAGGTAATTCCCTCATCTCTAAATATTAATCCTTGGGTTGGGTATCACCTAGGAATTTTGAAACGAAACTTAGAACCCTAACCCTAAAGTGATAAAACTAGGGTTATTATTAATCTTTGAAAACCTCTTTAATGGAGGAAGTTGGAATGGAATAGACATGCATGCATGAACCACCACCACCACCACCACGAGGACGGCGGCGGCAGCAGCGGCGGCGGCGGCAGCAGCGGCGGCGGCGGCTGGCGGCAGTGGAGTGTGTGTGTGTGTCCGTGTGTGTGTGTTTGTGCATGTGTGTGCAGTGTGTGTGTTTGGGCAGTGTGTGTGTTTGTGTGTGTGTGCAGTGCGTGTGTGCAGTGTGTGTATGCCGAGAGTGTGTGTGTGTGTGTGTCACAAATTAGGGTTTGTAAATTAGGGTTTTGTGTGTGTGTGTGTGTTCATGGTGTTCCAAGTGTGTGAAAAGTCAACTGGAATATTGAAAGTCAACTGTGAATAGTGAAAGTCAAACTGTGAATAGTGAAAGCCAAACTGTGAATAGTAAAGTCAATGCTGGAATAGTGAAAGTCAACGCTGTGAATAGTGTTTTCATGAAATTAAGTCAACTTAAGACATTTGGATTGAAAGTAGACTTTTACGTAAAACCTAAGGGTATGTTGGGAAAGTTATGAAGGGTAATGTAAACCCTAAACTAAAGAAAGACCTTAAAAAGGGGTTTAGGAAATAAACTCATAAGGTTAAAGATAGAAAATGAAGTTGGGGGACGGGGTTAAATATTGCTCTTGCCCTAAAAGTAGTATCTTTGCGTGATTGTAGATTGTACGCAAGAACCCGCTAGAAGTCAACGCTAGCAAGGTAAGGGATTACGTTCCTAAGTATCTTGAATTCTTTATTCATTGGAACTCTATAATTCTTTCATGAATGCTATATGGTCCATAGCGCTTGAACTCTACGTTGATGAACGTCTTTTGAATATCTTACCTATGACGTGTTTTGGTCGTAGGGAATCTTAGAACATTTGAATTTGCATGTGCTCTCGTTTAGGGAACACTATTTTGGAAAGTATGCTATATCTAATTGCAACAGGTGTAGCTTTATAGTCCCTGAAAAGGACTAACTAGTCCCTGAAAAGGACTAATGTGGAAACGGTCCTAGGAAACGGACTAATGGAAATAAGTCTAGTTAACTACGTGTAACTTAGACTTTGTGGAACTCTAGATTATCATGATAACTCTAAATAAGGGAGCACCCTGAAAAGGTGTGACACCCTGAAAAGGTGTTTGGAACTTGGAATTGACGGAATGGAATTAGGACCACAAATCTTTGAATAGTTAACTGCATTCGTTACATGCAGTTAGTATTTTAAATAATGTCCGATCTTTGAAATTATCAATTGAGTCCGTTCTTTCGGTCACTTCTCCTTAGCTATCGGAGAAGTCCGTATGAACTTACTGAGCATTGTTCGCTCACCCTTTCTCTAATAATCTTTTTCAGGTAACGACTTAAAGAGGTAGACGGATCGCTAGATGAAGCTGTCCGTGTCAGTTATATTAAGACTTTATGGGTTATTTTGTTTAGCTAGTGGTTGTACTGGCTTTGAAGACCTAGCATTTAATTCGCTTCCGCATTTATTGATGAATTGATGGTTTGAGACTAGCCGTTGGGCTGTTTAAGTGGGATTTTGTAAGATAACTATTGGTATTTCCATGTTTTTATGGATTTGTCTACTTTATGAAAATCTGGGTTGTTACAGTAACAATCATTCTTGATTGTCGTCATATATATATATATATATATATATATATATATATATATATATATATATATAAGTAGGTGTTCAAATGAGAACCTAAATATCGTGAGAACCGTGAGAACTTAATGTATCCAATGATGTATTCAAGTGCACATTGGATACATTAGTTTTTACCTAATATATCCAATGATGTATCCAAGTCAAATAATGTATCCAATGATGTATCCAAGTGAACCATTGGATACATTAGTTTTTTTGACCTAATGTATCCAAGTTCTCATGGTTCTCACGATATTTAGGTTCTCACAGGAGCACGACCCTATATAGGTAGGTGCTCAAATGAGAACCTAAATATCGTGAACACTTATTAATGTATCCAATGATATATCCAAGTGTACATTGGATACATTAGTTTTTACCCAATGTATCCAAGTAATGTATCCAATGATGTATCCAAGTCAAGTAATGTATCAAATGATGTATCCAAGTGAACCATTTGATACATTAGTTTTTATCTAATGTATCCAAGTTCTCACGGTCCTCACGATATTTAGGATCTCACAGGAGCACGACCCTATATATATATATACCATTCTATTAGAGTAACTGGCGACTAATATGAGGAGGTCTCCTGTGCGGCGCTTGGACCGTGCGACGGGAGCCGACCTTCTTTTTATTTTTTTTCTGCTGAGATATTTTATTTTTGCCACCCCCAACCTTTTTTTCCTCCCAACAAAAGTAACACTTATTATAACGAAATTTAACTTTTTTTTTCAAAATGTACCACAATTTTGCTGCAATAGATTAAAGATAACATAAAGATTGACAACTAAACTAATGTCACACTTTTTATAAATGAATGTAACACTCTTTTTTTCAACTGTAACATTTTTTTTTCAAATGTAACACTTGTTTTTTAAATGTACCACAATTTTGCTGCAATAGATTAAGATAACATAAAGATTGACAACTAAACTAATGTCACACTTTTTATAAAAGAACGTAACACTTTGTTTTTTCAAAATTAACATAAGATTAACAAACTAAACTAATGTTACATTTTATAAAAAATGAATGTAACATTTTTTTCTCAATTGTAACAGATTATATTCTTAAATGTAACATTATATCTGAAAATGTAACAATTTTTTATTGAGAAAGTAACAATTGAAATGCATACCCGATTATATATATGAATTTTTACTTTTTTTTTTAAAGAAGAAAAGTAACACTTACTAAATAAAAATGTTACATTCATCTATATAAAAAATTATAATCATATATTCACTTTGTTACACTTCAAATATTACTTTTTTAACCACAAAAACTATCAAAACAATTTAACTTTTTTTGTAAAATAGCTGTTACATTTGACTGTAAAAAGTGTTACTTTTTGAAGATGAAACTGTTAATTTTATCAGAACAGAGTGTTACATCTCAGCTGACAAGCAACTCAAACTTTTTGTGTGTAAAAAATATGGTTTTTTTTTTAAAAAAAAAATTAAACCATATCATGACCTATGTAGTTTTATTCGTCTCTTCGAGACGAACACAACGGTATTTGTAATTTTTTTTTTCTGAGTTATAAATCTCAAGATATAGCATTTTAAAGTTATTGAGTTTTTTTTTTTTTTTTAAGGAAAACACGTGTCGCGGTCTGGGAAGAGGGAGGGCTGGATCCGACGGTCGGCTGTAGCGGAGCAAGTGGCTGCGAGAAGCAGCGGAAGAAATCAACCTTGACGACTTTGTCGACTACATATATACAACCTACGCGTTTTATACCTACAACAACGGGAAACTAATCATGCATTGACTGATTGAATTTCATAGAAATTGCTTAAAGTAACCCAACTTGTAACATGTTAAAGACATGAAGTAACATGGAAAGTCTTTGAATTTTTATAAGGGCTAATTGCAAATTAGTAACCTGAGTTTGTATCACTTTTGCAATCCCCAACCTAAAAGTTTAATTTTGCAAATTAGTCACCTGAGTTTGTCAATTTGTTGCAATGTGGTGAATAAACTAACTTTTCGTTAAAATTTTGACGGACCTAAACACATGTACCTTGCACATGACCTTTTAAAAGGGCAATCTTGAGTACTATTTTCGATATGGTCAGTAAATGTATAGTAGCTTTCAGGAATTGACAAGATTGCCCTTTTAAAAGGTCATGTGCAAGGCACATGTGTTTAAATCTGTCAAAAAAACTAACTAAAAGTTAGTTTATTCACCACATTGCAACAAATTGACAAACTCAGGTGACTGATTTGCAAAATTAAACTTTTAGGCTGGGGATTGCAAAAATAAGACAAACTCAGGTTACCAATATGCAATAAGCCCTTTTTATAATTTTCGTCGTTCAAAATGCCTTCAGTATAATCTGCAGAACAACTTCAGATATAGTAGGGGAAATGACAATTTAGGGTCCAAAGTTTGAAGGGTGTGCCAATAGGGGTCTGATGTATCAATTTAGGGTCCAAAGTTACAAAAGTTGTGCAGGTTAGGGTTTTTTAATGATTTTATTAACGGAATCCAGTTAAGTCACACGTGTTTTGCACATGGACTTAACTGGAGTTTGTTTTGATTGTTTGCATGGGCATATCGTCATTTCAGACGAAGAAAATAAATAAATAAAAATTGAAATATTAAATTTTACTTTCTTATATTAAATTAAAGAATAATTAAGACGTCATTTACCGAAAATATTTTTTCAAGAAATACAATAAAATATTTTTTTCATTTAGAACCACTATAAAATAAAAAGTATAATTTTTAAAAAGGAAAAAGTGTAAAAAAAATTATATTCCAAAAACAAAAACCACTTTATTTTTTAGAAAGTAGAAAGTGGGAATTCAGATAATTCTTTTTTTTTTTTGGTGGTGGTGGTAGTATTGTTTCATTATTAAAATTAGTATTCTAATTATTTTATTTTTTTTTTTAAATTTTATTATTTTCTCTTATTTATAATTTTTTTTGCGGTGTCAAAAAAAAAAAATACCACTTTAATTTTATTTTTTATTTTTAGTATATTTGAATTAATTAAAATTATTCGAAAATATAATAATAAGGGGAAAATAAAATTTAGGGTCCCTTGTATAAGGGGTGTGTGAAATGACACAAGCCCAGGCGAACATCAAAAACAAACTCCAGTTAAGTTCTTCTATTACTTAACTGGATTTTCTTTGCAACTTAGTCCAAAAACCCTTAATTGACTAACGTTGTTAACTTTGGACCCTAAATTGACAAAATTGATACATCAAACCCCTATTGGCACTCACCCCCCAAACTTTGGACCCTAAATTGTCATTACCCCGATATAATATTAGAAGTTCTATCCAAAGGGTGTTGACTCCAAGTTAAGGTCTTTATATATAAAGATGTCTCATTCGAATTAGGACAACCCAAAAATGGAAGTGTTTTATTTAATGGGACCCACATTCACACTCACAACAAATTTCCACTCATTATTCTCTATCTCACTTTCTCTTTCCTACATACTTTACTTTTCATACTCACAACACCTCCTCCACCAACACTTTTTCCTTAATCCCCGTGCCCAACTCAAAAATCCTAATTCAAGTGGGACGGAGGGAGTATACTAGAAAATATATGCGATTTTTTTTTTTTTTTTTGAATAATTATAAATAAAAACAATGTCAACTATCATAGCTATATAAATTCATTTGCTAGTTTACAGACTTGCATATTCACCAAATCTCACTTTCTCTCTCTCTCTCTCTCTCTCTCTGTAACACACACACACACACACACACACTTATGCTTGAATTGTTGATTGTTGTATAAGAAAGTAAAGATGTTTACAAGAGTCTTAGGTAATCAATCTGAATTGAGAATAAAGGTTTTGTATAGTACCGTGCTTATATATATTGGCAAAATTGATTTCTCATTTTTCTCTGTGTTTCATTGCAGTACTGACATGGGCCGATTTTTTAGCAATATATGTCATGTGGATGATGATGATATACTTAACCGATGTATGGAAGTTAAGTTTCACTCATGCCGCTGGCATCATCAATGTCTTCGTGGGTTCAGTTAGTATCTTGCCCATTTTCTTCCAGTTCCTCGTGGAGTCCGTTCTTGGACATTTTTGGATGCTACTCCTCTCCTCTTTCGCCTATTGTGTGGTACGTATCTACACTTCTGATCCGGGTCTGTGCATTCAAACTACACAGAAGTCCGACTTTTATAGTAAATAAGTTAGATTTTATAGTAACATGAGTTACTTCTTATAATGTGTGTTACATTTTTATCAGCGTGAGATAGCATATATAGTACATGAGTGGGGTGTTATAGTTATATGAGTTACATTTTATCCGGACTTTTGTGCATTCGGACATGCACATACCCCAAATCCCTACATTTCTGTGACAGTTGTTGCTTGAATACATGGTATAAAACACCAATGAACAACTGTCATCCATGATTTAATTTGTGAACGAAATTATGTGACTGGTTTTTTGTACTTGTAAGATTATTTTTTCTAGTCTTTTCATGTATGATCGTTAAATCTTGTGCCTTATAATCCATTTCATTTTGAAGATTACGAGCTTCTGACGCTAAATATTTGAAATATAGGGTTTGGGCTTCCTGACAATGTCAACCCCACCGGTTCTTGGTAGTTGCAGCGAATACAAACCAGAATGCATTGGAGGAGACCAAGAAATACTCTTTTACATGGCTTTAGCTCTGATAGCAGTGGGAATGGCTGGTCATCTTGTTTCTTTAGGAACTTTCATGGCTCAACAATTCATGAATATGATAGATGACATGAACTTTGGATCATTTTGTACAATGTTTTTGGGGTCTTATCTCTCAACGATCATTCTTATAGCTGCAGTTATTGCGCTTCCGTATATACACCCTTGGTCTCTCCGTTTCGGAATACCCGCCATATTTACATTGACGGCTACATTAATTTTCTTGACCGGATGTTGTAGCTACACCTATACTAAACCAGGCGGGAGCCCTCTGACAATCCTCTTCAGGGTGTTTGTTGCCTCTGCATCAAAATTATTCCGCCGATTGCCAAAAGATCCAAATCAACTTCATGAAATACGGGACGCTAATCTTGTCTTGCTACCTCATACACGAAGTCTCAGGTTCTTATATAGATACAGATATTTATGTACATATATCTCGTCTCTTTTATAATGCACATGCAAGTTTTTCTTATTGATATATTGAACATGAAAAATGTTGTAGGTGTCTTGACAAGGCGGCGATTATACTACCCAACAAGACATTAGAGGAGCAACAAAAAAGCCGATGGAGGCTATGCAGAGTCTTGGAAGTGGAAATTACGAAAATGACCTTACGGATGGTTCCTATTTGGATGACCTACATAATGTGTGGAGTTGTATCTTCTATGGCATACACTTACTTTGTTGAACAAGCAAGACTCATGAATCACAAAGTCGGACGTCTAACAATTCCCCTCCCCATCTTTCTATGGTTTTACATGCAAGCAAAAGAAAAAGCTTCCACCTTTAATGTCCTCATTTCAAGTTGTGTTCCAAGTGTAAGAAGATATACCGCCCCATTTGGAATGGCATTGTCAATGATATTCTCTATACTTTGTTGCATAACTGCGGCCAAGGTAGAGAACCGACGGCTAGGTGTGGTCCAAAAACATGATTTGATCAACAAACCGGATGAGAGAATTCCATGACCGTGTTTTGGTTACTTCCTCAATTTATCCTTTTAGGAATTATGGACGGGTTCTTTGAAACGAGTGCTAGTTTATTCATGGTTGGCCGAGTTCCTGAATCGTGGTTGGGTTATATGACCCTTTTTACCCTTGCAGTATACGGGTTGGGATATATGGGTAGTACTCTCTCTGTATATATAGTTGGGAAAGTTAGCGAAAGGGGTGGGAAAGCAAGTTGGTTTCAAGAAACGCTGAATAAGAGTCGTCTTGATAAGTATTACTGGACATTAGCTTGGTTGGTTGCTATTAATCTCGGGGTGTACATTTTAGTCGCGATTTGGTATTCGTATAATGAAACACAGTTGGCGGATGAGGAAGGAGAGGCGGAGGAACCTATTGAACCTTTTGACGATGATGCTCAATGTTGTTGCTGATATATAGATCTGAAGAATTTTATTCAGTGTTATTTTTATTCAGATCATTTTTCTTGTGTACATCATGTGCAGTTTTTTCTTGATTTAGTGGTATGAAAAAGGCTATTCAGAGAGCATATCCACTATGTCTTTTGAAGTCTGAAATTATAATTTGTGCTATCTTATATGCATGTGTTCAAAATGTTCTTTGTTCTTGTTATTCTTCTATGATTAGTTTAAGGTCTGGAATTTCTACTGCTTTACATCTATAGATTTAATTAAAGGGTTAATGACAATTTTGACCCTAAAGTCATATACCACCCTCCCAAACGAACCCTGAAGTTTTTTTTCGCAGATCAGACCTTGAAGTGTAAAAAAGTCACCAGTTAAGTTAAGGCCTTTTTGACGGATTTTATTAGAAAAGTCAGTTAAGTAGCATGTGCCATGCACGTGGTTGACAAAATGAATGGATTTGTAATTGATATTAGCTATTAAGGGCTTTAGTGAAATTTTTAAAACTTAAAGGGTTAAAAAAATCAAATGTACAATATTTTTCTGCATATTTAATATATCAAATTTTTTTACTAGAAAATAATAAGTATAATTTAAAAATAAATTTCAGATTTGGAATTGATTTAATTAAAAAATTTCAATAAAACATTTAGTATTTTTGTTATATTAAAATATAAAAATAAAAATTAATCTTATTAATTATTACATTAACAATAAATCTAGACAAATAAAAAAATGACAAAAAAAAGAAACAAAAAGAAAAATATTAATTTTTATGTATTTTTAAATTTTAATATATTAAAAATACTAAATGTTTTATTGACAATTTTTAATTAAATCAATTCCATTCTGAGATTTATTTTTAAATTGCACTTATAATTTTTTGGTAAATTTTTTTGATATATTAAATATGCAGAAAAATATTGTACATTTGATTTTTTTTAACCTTATAAGTTTTAAGAATTTCACTAAAACCCTTAATAGCTAATATCAATTACAAATCCATCCATTTTGTCAACCACGTGCATGACACATGCTACTTAACTGACTTTTCTAACGAAATCCGTCAAAAAGGCCTTAACTGGCGACTTTTTTACACTTCAAGGTCTGATCTAGCGAAGAAAAAAAAACTTCAGGTTCAGGGTTCGTTTGGAAGGGTGTATATAACTTTAGGGTCTAAATTATCATTAACCCTTAATTAAATCAACTCGTAGAAAGTCAAAGACATGAAGTAAGATGGGAATTCTTCCCCATATTTTTCTTAAAATTTTGTAGGAAAAGCTGACATCTAAAGTCAAAAGCTATACTCCGTGTCCCGCTTCACCTTTTACCCAAATGGATGTCCCGTTATAAGCTTCATTCTTTCCTAAAATGATAATAAATGTTGGTCCCACTTATCATACTCACTCATCTCTTCCTCACAAACTTAAATTATGGAGCCCACTTATCTTACCCACTAACTTTCCCCTATCACATACTCCCTCCGTCCCAACTTAAACTTCAAAAAAAAACTTGGTTCAAGAATTAAGAAAAAGTTGATGTGTTGTGAGTGTAGATGGTTTGATAAGAGAGAGAAAGTGGGGTAGGGAATAGTTAGTGGGTAATGGTTGTGAGTATGACATGTGGGGCCTACAAATAAAAAAACAAAAAAACTTTCCATTTTGGGATTTTGAAGTTTAAGATGGGACGCCTAAAATAGAGATTTTTTAAGTTTAAGATGAGACGGAGGGAGTATTTAAATTGTAGGTCCCACTTGTCATACCCATTAACTTCTTCGCTCTCACAACCTTTCTTACCCTCTCACTTTTCTTAATTTGTGTGTCATCACCAAAATGGTGAAGCTTCAAATGGGACGGAGGGAGTATAGTATTGGAAATGTTATCATTAGTTCATGCAAGGGGCATTAATTTGTCACCTACTCCCTCCGTACCATAACATCCATAACATGTTAGGAACAGAAATTAAAGAAAAGTAAGTGGTGTGAGTGGGAAGGGGGAGAGAAAGTGAGGTAGAGAATAGCAAGTGGATAGCTGTTGTGAATGGAAAGATAGAGAAAGTGGAAAGAATCTTTTCATTTTTAGGCAAGCGAGAGTTTCCAGGAGTACAAGTTAGGGTATTTCTATCTGTATAAGTATCTACTATACTCTATCCGTACACTAGTATGTGCTTATTTATAGACAAAAACTTGTGTGAGACCACTCCAACCCGTTTAATGGGTGAGAGGGGTCATTTTTTTGACCCATTACCCGACCCACAACCCTGCTCCAGGACCCATGGGGGGACCCTGCCACGTGGCAGCCCCTCATTGGCCAATTTTTATTTATTTATTTATTTATTTTTTTTTGCTTTTTTTTAAATTTTTATATTTTTATTTTTGGTTTTTTTTCGGTTTGTGAAAAGTAATAGTTACCATCTCTTAAAGTAATAGTTACCATCTTTTAAAGTAATAGTGTTATTCCTATGTTTTCTTCGTTTGCCAAAAGTAATACTTATTATAACTAAAATCTAACAAACGTGTTATTTATATGTAATAGTATTTGTACATAATTATAATACATATTTATAGATATCTATATGTTTTCAAACAATAAGTTACAATGGGGTCAAATTTATCATGATACATGTAAAAGTATTACATTATCTATAGAAATCTGTTACAATTTCGTCAATCAAAGGGTTACATTTACTTGTATAAACTTACTATTACATTCATATACATAAGTTATTACTTTTCAAATGGGTAAAAACGAGCTTTTGTTTTTTTAAAACAAGTATTACGTTTACTTATGAACAATGTTACTTTAAGAGATGGTAACTATTATTTTTTGCTAAACCACTGAAAAGCCGAAAAAAATATAAATATAAAAAAAAAAAATCGGCCAATGGTGGGTTGCCACGTGGCGGGTTCGGCCCATGGGTCATGGGGCGACCTGTCTCATGCATGAGACGGATCCCCTTGTTCTCATGGGAGACCACCTCGACAAACACTTGTGTGAGAACACTCCAACCCGTCTCATGGGTGAGACGGGTCATTTTTTTGACCCATTACCCGACCCACAACCCTGCTCCAGGACCCATGGGGGGACCCTGCCACGTGGCAGCCCCTCATTGGCCAAAAAAAAAAAAAAATCTTTTTTTTTTTTTTAAATTTTTATATTTTTATTTATGGTTTTTTTTTCGGTTTGTGAAAAGTAATAGTTACCATATCTTGAAGTAATAGTTACCATCTCTTAAAGTAATAGTGTTATTCCTATGTTTTCTTCGTTTGCCAAAAGTAATACTTATTATAACTAAAATGTAACAAACGTGTTATTTATATGTAATAGTATTTGTACATAATTGTAATACATATTTATAGATATCTATATGTTTTCAAACAATAAGTTACAATGGGGTCAAATTTATCATGATATATGTAAAAGTATTACATTATCTATAGAAATCTGTTACAATTTCGTCAATCAAAGTGTTACATTTACTTGTATAAACTTACTATTACATTCATATACATAAGTTATTACTTTTCAAATGGGTAAAAACGAGCTTTTGTTTTTTTAAAACAAGTATTACATTTACTTATAAACAATGTTACTTTAAGAGATAGTAACTATTATTTTTTGCTAAACCACTGAAAAGCCGGAAAAAAAATATAAAAACTCAAAAAAAAAAAAAAAAAAATAAATAAAATCGGGCCAATGGTGGGTTGCCACGTGGCGGGTTCGGCCCATGGGTCATGGGGCGACCAGTCTCATGCATGAGACGGATCCCCTTGTTCTCATGGGAGACCACCTCGACAAAAACTTGTGTGAGAACACTCCAACCCGTCTCATGGGTGAGACGAGTCATTTTTTTGACCCATTACCCGACCCACAACCCTGCTCCAGGACCCATGGGGGGACCCTGCCACGTGGCAGCCCCTCATTGGCCAAAAAAAAAAAAAATTTTTTTTTTTTTTTAAATTTTTAAATTTTTATTTTTGGTTTTTTTTTTTCGGTTTGTGAAAAGTAATAGTTACCATATCTTAAAGTAATAGTGTTATTCTTATGTTTTCTTCGTTTGCCAAAAGTAATACTTATTATAACTAAAATGTAACAAACGTGTTATTTATATGTAATAGTATTTGTATATAATTGTAATACATATGTATAGATATCTATATGTTTTCAAACAATAAGTTACAATGGGGTCAAATTTATCATGATACATGTAAAAGTATTACATTATCTATAGAAATCTTTTACAATTTCGTCAATCAAAGTGTTACATTTACTTGTATAAACTTACTATTACATTCATATACATAAGTTATTACTTTTCAAATGGGTAAAAACGAGCTTTTGGTTTTTAAAACAAGTTTTACGTTTACTTATAAACAATGTTACTTTAAGAGATGGTAACTATTATTTTTTGCTAAACCACTGAAAAGCCGAAAAACACAAAATATAAAAACTCAAAAAAAAAAAAAAAAAAAAAAAAATTTTTTTTTTCGGGCCAATGGTGGGTTGCCGCGTGGCGGGTTCGGCCCATGGGTCATGGGGCGACCCGTCTCATGCATGAGACGGATCCCCTTGTTCTCATGGGAGACCACCTCAAGAAATGGTAACTATTATTTTTTGCTAAACCACTGAAAAGCCGAAAAAAATATAAAAACTCAAAAAAAACAAACAAATTTTTTTTTTTTTTTTCCGGCCAATGGTGGGTTGCCACGTGGCGGGTTCGGCCCATGGGTCATGGGGCGACCCGTCTTATACATGAGACGGATCCCCTTGTTCTCATGGGAGACCACCTCGACAAAAACTTGTGTGAGAACACTCCAACCCGTCTCATGGGTGAGACGGGTCATTTTTTTGACCCATTACCGACCCACAACCCTGCTCCAGGACCCATGGGGGACCCTGCCACGTGGCAGCCCCTCATTGGCCCAATTTTTTTTTTTTTTGCTTTTTTTTTTAATTTTTATATATTTTTTTTGGTTTATTTTCGGTTTGTGAAAAGTAATAGTTACCATCTCTTAAAGTAATAGTGTTATTCCTATGTTTTCTTCGTTTGCCAAAAGTAATACTTATTATAACTAAAATATAACAAACGTGTTATTTATATGTAATAGTATTTGTACATAATTGTAATACATATGTATAGACATCTATATGTTTTCAAACAATAAGTTACAATGGGGTCAAATTTATCATGATACATGTAAAAGTATTACATTATCTATAGAAATCTGTTACAATTTCGTCAATCAAAGTGTTACATTTACTTGTATAAACTTACTATTACATTCATATACATAAGTTATTACTTTTCAAATGGGTAAAAACGAGCTTTTGTTTTTTTAAAACAAGTATTACGTTTACTTATGAACAATGTTACTTTAAGAGATGATAACTATTATTTTTTACTAAACCACTGAAAAGCCGAAAAAAAAAAAAAAAACTCAAAAAAAACTTAAAAAAAAAAAAAAAAAAAATCGGCCAATGGTGGGTTGCCACGTGGCGGGTTCGGCCCATGGGTCATGGTGCGACCCGTCTCATGCATGAGACGGATCCCCTTGTTCTCATGGGAGACCACCTCAATTAAAAATACCAATAAGATCATTACACCTAGAATTTTGTGAGTAAGTTTTTGTGATTTTTTTGTGCCCCTAGTATTATTCAAATAAGATAGACGAGCAACTCTTAAGAACCAATTGCTTAAGAAAACTAATCCTAATACTAGGGACCAAACTAAAAATATTTTTAAGTAGAGGGACCAAAATATTATTTTCATCCAACACAATATAATGAACTAGAAATATTCTTTTCTTGGACAGAACTCTAAAAACCTCCCAATTCCTGAACTTGATACCAAAGAGGAGAGAAAAAAAAGCTTCAAATTTCGGCCATGGACGTGATAAAATCGCAGCAAATATCAGCAAGACCGATCGAGAAGGTCATTGTGCATCCTCTAGTTCTACTGAGCATCGTCGATAACTACAACAGGGTTGCCAAAGACACTCGGAAACGTGTCGTCGGCGTTCTCCTCGGCAGCTCCTTCAAAGGCTCCGTTGATGTCACCAATAGTTACGCCGGTGAGATTTCAAAGTTTCCCGCCCCTTTTTTGTTGTTTTTGTTTGTTTTGATTTCAGATCTGGACTTGCTTGCTGTGTTTCAATTTTCAAATTTTGATTTTGAGTCGAAATTCGAAAATTAGGGTTCTTCGAATAGTGATTGGAGAGATTAGGTGGGTGAAACGAGCCTTGTTATCGCGATTAGGTTTAGGTGTGTAGGCAATGGGTTAGCTCTTTGACCACTGTCTGTGTGACTTGCTTTGTCCATGATTGAGATTTTTTGTTTTATTTTGAGTTAATTTTCGAAAAGTTGAGATCTTTTAGTGGCATGTACTCTGTATACATAACGATGGCACCATGGCACATTATGATTGCCGAATGTAAATTAAAGTAGGGAGATTGTCCGGGGGATTCAGGAACTTCATGAAAAAAAATGAACTTTCATGTTTGAGACAGTTTTTTTTTTTTAGTTGGGTATTCACTTAGGACAAAAGGAGTAGAAGTTAAGTCTGTTTAAATGCATTGCTTTGCAGTCTTTATCCTGGACTTTTTAGCACTTCTCAGCGTGAAATATTCTTATTGTTTTCTTCACTGCTATTTTGGTGCGTAACTTGCATAGATTAGAATTTTTAAGCATGTGTAATCTATTTTACTACTAAAGATGACATTGACTGTCTTGCAAATTTTGTTCTCTGTCTTAGATTGTGGTTGGTTTATGAGTGTCAATTGTCTGGTTGGACTTGGTTAAAATTCTCATAGGTACTTTCCCTTTGATGGCTATAATGATCCTTTTCTATCACTGGGTGTTTGTGTTGGGGTGGGGGTGGGGGTGGGGGTGGGGGGGTTGACAGGGGTTGTTGAACTCAAAGCATCATTTCATTCTTTACTAAATTTTTGTGGACTTTGGCCAGTTTAGCATCGAGTTCTCTGTGAGCAGGATGTGGAGCGTCTGACTTGGTTCATATTTATGTACTTCCAATTTTTTTTTCGTGGTGCGCTGAGCCCCCCCCCCCCTCTTTCAGTGTCTTCAGGTGCAATTATGAGATGGGAGGGTTGAAAATGATGGGACTCCATATTTGCCGCTGTTACATCATCTGTCTTACTCAGACCCTGTTATATGTAGAATTTAAAGTTAAAGCTGTATGACATTAGATTGTAGTTCCAGTTGGTTTCTTCTTTATGCTTACAAACTTCTATAAGACAATATCTCATGAAACATATGTTGGAAATCTAACGTCTTATTCTGCTCAATAGGAGGGCACTGTACTGGTGTATATCGCCCAATAATGTCAAATTTATACTCCATAGTTTCTTGATTTTTTTATCAACATATTTCTTTTTGTCCAGTGCCTTTTGAAGAAGATGACAAGGATCCAAGCATATGGTTTCTTGACCACAACTACCATGAGGCGATGTTTTCTATGTTCAAGAGAATAAATGGTATTTCATTTCTTACATAATTTATTTGTAGCAATAGTAACTTGTAGTTGTTTTGATTGTCAAGTATGTCAAGTTGTTCTGCCATTTTATAGAGCTGTGTAAATGTTGCAGCGAAGGAGCATGTTGTAGGTTGGTATAGTACCGGCCCAAAACTACGGGAGAATGACTTGGATGTTCATGGATTATTCAATGAGTAAGATTTTACCTTTTGGTCGGTCGGTCTGTCTGTCTGTCTCTCTCCCTCTCCCTCTCTCTCTCCTCCTTCTCTCTTCCTCTCTCTCATTGGACTAATGCTTCACATATTGCAGCTATGTTCCGAACCCCGTGCTAGTCATTATAGATGTGCAACCTAAGGAGCTGGGAATCCCCACCAAAGCTTATTATGCTGTTGAAGAAGTTAAAGAGGTAAGATAGTAAGATCGTAATCTGGTCCTTAACTATCGTCCATGATTGTTTTCATACAGCATGGAATGCTCTTAAAATATTAAGTCCTTATGTTAGTTTCAACAAACCAATCAACATGCACTTTGTATGGTTATTTTCATATACTTGAATATTCAACTAGTTCATTTTTGTTGCACTCAGAATGCTACTCAGAAGAGCCAGAAGGTTTTTGTTCACGTGCCCTCTGAAATTGCTGCTCACGAAGTGGAGGAAATCGGTAATTCATCACACATCAAATTGCACAATCTAGTTACCCTCCACCCCTCCCCCCCCCCCCCCCCCCCCCCCAAAAAAAAAAAAAAAAAAAAAAAAGTAATGAAGCAACTAACATTTTTTTTTTTTATGTTGGATTGATTGTGCCATTATTATTTTTTTTAATCCTCACGTCAACAGGAGTGGAGCATCTGCTGAGGGATGTTAAAGATACAACTATCAGCACCCTTGCAACAGAGGTTTTTTCTTCTTTGCTTATATTTCTACTCTTTTTGATTTGTATGTATGAATAGTTATTACAACCAACCTTATCTTCATTCACAAATAAAAATTTATTATTTTATCTTTCACAGGTAACCGGAAAGCTTGCCGCACTGAAAGGGTTAGATGCGAGGCTAAGGGAGATACGTGGTTATCTCGACCTTGTCATAGATGGCAAGCTTCCACTAAACCATGAGATTTTGTACCACCTACAGGTAATCTTCACCCTTTCATTTGCATTCAACTTTTGTAATGAAAATCTTAAGATTGTTATTGATACACCATTATAAATATTATCGATAACAGTTTTTATATTTTCAATGTGACAATTAAATTAACCCAAAATTATTTCTCGAAGTTCATTCAAATTAGCAACTAAAAAGGTGGGACCATTTTTATGGGACGGAGGTAGTATTATATATGTACATCCCATGATCTCTTTGAAATCATCACATTTTTATGAATTTTATTTCCTCAGTGTTGAAGGAATCCGATGTTAGTTCTTTTAGTTCTACTGATTTATTCCTCGGCAATTCCATCAGTCTGACCATTGCCAAAAATGCAGGATGTTTTCAACCTTCTTCCAAATCTGAATGTGGCTGATTTAATCAAGGCATTTGCAGGTAAATATACTATGAAGTGAGGGGAAGGATGTAAAGCGTACTGATTGTTATTTTTAAACGGGTTGATCTGTTAAATTGTTGTGTACATTACTAATTGCTACCAATTCTTTTTGCAGTGAAAACAAATGACCAGATGCTCGTGATTTATTTATCTTCTCTTATCCGAAGTGTGATTGCACTACACAATTTGATTAACAACAAGGTAACATGATACTCTCAACCATGGTAGAGTTGAATATTCTTGAATGTAGTGGTGCCAATCTTCCCTAACTGAATGTCCAAATTTCATTTCAAGAGACATTCTTAAAATCTCTACTTTTTATACAATTAAGTGGCAAATATTCATATATAATCATGTAATTATCTTTTCAAATATTTAGCTTTGCAAGTATAAAAAGACTAGTGAAAAAAATTGGTAAAAAAACATTTAGGGACAAGGTTTTTTTTTTCCCTAAAAAGACATTTATTTTGGGACAAAAATTTCTTGAAAATGGACATTCATTTAGGGACAAAGGGAGTACTATATTCTTACCTTGGTTTGCCTCCTTTTTTTTTGTTGATCAAGTTGTTGATTGTCATAAAATATACATATGTAAAAAGCACAAGAAATTATTTTGACAGATTGGTAAATCTAAGCTTCACTGGCATCTGGGCTAAGAATAAACTTTTTATTTAATATTTCGAAAATTAGCAATTTTTATAGGACAATGATCTATAGCTCTCTGTTTTCTTTCAGATGCTTAACAAGGAACACGAGAAAGCTGAAGATTTGAAGCCAGCAACAGTAGCTCCGGTTGCAGGAAGCTGATCTGTACTTTCACTACGAGTCTTGATTTCTATCGGTTAAAAGTTCAAGCTTGGGGCCTTAGGTCGATCCAAAATGCACTATTTAGGCGATTTCATCCTTGAGAATTTTGAGTGCTAGTGAAAGATAAACTAGGCAGGCCCCAAATGTTAGATTCAAGAGTCTATCTTGACTTGTTACATGTTTGGTCGTTGGATGTCATATGATATATTAGCAAATTTCTTTTTACATGCCATTGAAAACTTTGTCCCACTGTTGGATTTTCATTTGCATGCGTTCGTTATGTACTCTCTACATCCCATTTGAAAGTTCGTTATAATATTGACAATAGAGTATGTGCTCTGAGCATGAAAAGTGCGAGAGAAAAGAGAAAAAGGGGTAGTAAGTAGTAAGCGGGTAACTGTTGTAAGTATGGTAAATAGATTCCATTTAATAAACTAGTGGTATTCTATAAAAGATTCTTCGGATTCTTTGAAATGGGTGGAAGGAGTAAACGGAGAATTTGCTATGCTCCAACGCTCCTGCTAGAATTTGAACTCCAGTCAAAGCGAGGCTCGTACTTCTAATTTGGGGTATAATTGGTTCGGTCCAAACTACGGACCCATCACATGATTTAGTTCGGATTATAATTTCGAGTGGTTCGGTTTGGTTTGTGATATGTGAGCCCTCGAACCGGAGTTTTGGCTGCTCGTTCTCGACGGTAAATCCGGCGGGGAAGCTCTGGAATTGCATAGCGTAGCTGAAGTATTCACCGCCGACGAACCGCCATCGGGGAAATCACCACCGGTATCCCCCTCACACACAGGCACAGAGAACCCGCACGCACTTACACTACACACACAAACCGCGCACACACTTCAACCACACACAAAGCGCTTGATGAAATGCCTCTTTGGTTACATCAAATGGGAACTAGTATGTGGAAGAACCCAAATGAAGATTTTCGCAATTATGTCTCCAGTGGAAAATTTGTTCTAAGTTTTTTTTTTTTACTGCTACATATTGAGAAATTATGATTACAGCAAATTAGTTTTAATTTTGGTTGATTTAGTAATGTGAAAAGATCCATAGACATAAACTGAAAGAAAACGACCTATTTATGCAACGTAGTGTCCGATTTATATCAATTAATGCAACGTAGTAGCGACTTCTTACATTGTGAAACGTACTTGAAGTAGTTGTATCAAATAATGCAAAGTTCGAACAATTTGACAAACATACTTGAAGTAAGTTGTATCAATTAATGCAACGTAGTAGAGGCTAAAAAGTTATTACGTTGCATTATTTGATACACAATAAGCAAGTACAAATGCTCGAAAAAGAGTTTCAAGCATCCCATTTCTCATATTTTATAAATTGCTTTGTGGTTCCGTGTGCAATTGAGCTTTCAAGCCCTTATTACTGTTTTGATGGCTGAATCTGAGTTACCGTGTGGCACGTATCCTTCTTTTTTATCTTTTCCAGGTGATTCGACATTTTGATGGATGCAAGGCTGATCTGGTTGTCTGTGGTATTGGTCCATATCGGTGAACAAGATTATTGGTACTTGTTGTAGTTTTCTTTATAATCTGACATTGCTTCCTCCATGAACTGCAGTAACTGGACTGCATGACATGGATGAGTTTGTTCAGTCCCAACTCATATTGGCGGTAATTATTTAGAATTGTTCTTCAACTATTCAAAATTCTCTTTAGCTAGCTTTGCAAGAAAATTGTTACAGTAAATATCTCTGAAGCATGTTATCACTCCATACAGGAGGATAAGTTGTGCACAAGTATGTAACTACACCGTCCAATAATAAATAAATCAATCCTTCATCCTATATGATTTTAGGCCCATATTATCTATGAATTTTTCTATATTATATATCTATGGATTCTAAAGAAACCTACCTCACAGAGTGTAACTGCATATGGAAGTGTTTCTTTACCCTTCGATGTCATCTCAAATCATTTTTGGTTACGGGAACCGACGGTGACGAAGGTTATTTGCTTTCATTGTTTCTCCAATTTCTGCTTGTTTCGCAGTTTGTTTTTTAATTTAGTCTTACCTGTCTGCATATAAATTGGAAATGGCAATTGCCTTGTTTTTGGTATTGGTTGATCTTTGATAATTTATTCTTGCAGGGTTTAACTATTGTTACCCACATGCTCAAGAACGGGGGTAAATTTATTGCAAAGATTTTCCGGGGAAAGGATACAAGCCTCCTTTATTGTCAGGTTAACTGACTATCCTGCGTTCGCTTAAACTTTTGGCATTTACAACTAGTAAATCAAAATGAATGATGACCATCCAGCATAATGACGTGTAATCAAGAATTTATCGACTTATGGAATTAACGATTAGCGTTCTTATTGCAGTTAAAGTTATTTTTCACAGAAGTCACTTTTGCAAAACCAAAAAGCAGTCGTAATTCAAGCATAGGTGAGAAAGCTGTTGTGAAGATAGACAGCATTTCAAGTTGTGCTGTATTGATCATATCTTAAATAAACTGTGCTTTCAAGAAATTAGTTTGAGCTCAATGCCAATATGCCATAATGAAACGTTGACTAACTCCTTATTTATTTGTACTATAGAGGCATTTGCAGTTTGTGAGAATTATTCCCCTCCGGAAGGTTTCAATGAGAAAGATTTGCATCGGCTCCTTGAGAAGGTTGGAAGTCCGTCTGGTGCAGATGATTTAGGTACTATATTTTGACCACTTTGATTTTTAACGCTTGGACCATGATTATGAGCCTGTGATAACATGCTCATTTCTATGATGTCTGCTCCCTAAAACAACTTAAAATCTCAGAGCTAGACATGGTCCACAAACATACTCCCTCCGTCCCAAAATGATAGTCCCTCTTATCTAAGCTATTAATTTACCCGCGTAAAAGGAATTTCACAAACAACTTATGGGTTCTTATTGTTTGGCCCTCCACAATCTCAGTATAATTTTGTCTTGCCCAACTCATAATACTTGCTAGTTGCGTCGCACTTACAATCCTTTCTATTTTTGTTTCTGTGTTGCTCTTTATTCTCATGAAAAAAAAAGGGTTTATTGATGATTTACCTTTCCTTTTAGCCCTTACCCTCAAGTTATTATGAAAAAGAAAAGAAAAAGATATGTTCCCTTAATCCCAAAATGAAAGATAAAATTTACCTATGTCTCTCGCACCATGCACAAGATGGCACCTTTTTGCATTTTACCAGTCCTTTACTCTTATAGAAGCAAATTTGGATAGCAAACTCTTGCTTTTATTTGATGATCATTACCAGGAACAACATAATGCATTGTTGATTCGAGTATCCAAATAAATGAATCGATTATCATTGCTCGTGTTATATAGAAGTGGTCATATTCTTAAATTTTTCTTATTTTTCAATGATTTTTTTTTTTTTTTTTCGTTTTGCAAGTGTAATTATCCTTTTTCTAAATTATCAGCCTTTTGATTGTTGTTTGACAGATTGTAGTAGCGGGTGGTTAGAAGGACCAAACAAGGTGTACATACCATTTCTAGCTTGTGGTGACCTAAATGGCTATGACTCGGACCGTTCATATCCTCTCTCTAAAGCTGCTGACGGATCTTACCAAGTTTTGGATCCGGTACAACCCCCAATCGCTCCACCTTACAAGAGAGCTCTCGAAATGCAAAAAGCTTCTCACCATGGTATTCAAGACCTTCAAAAGCTTTCCCTAGATTCTTAAAACACAAAACCAGCCGGCTTTTGATAAGTAAGTCATTTACAAAAGCTTAGATAAACATATAACAATTGATTGCAAGATTAGTGGTGGGTGGGGAAGAGCAATGCTAGGGGCACAAAATAAGGTCACAAAATCTTGCTCACAAGATGAGCTGGCGATATTTTATTGGTTGCATCGATAATGGACCCGCCACACTCTAATTAAAAACATCAATAACATCATTACACCTAGGATTTTGTGAGCAAGTTTTTGTAACTTTTTTGTGCCCCTAGTATTATTCGGGTGGGGAATGGTTATTGTGCAAGTTGCTCGTCTTGCCGTGTGGAATTGGTGTGATTATATATTCTAAATACTCCCTCCGTTCCAAAATGATAGTCCAATTTTCCCTATTTGTTTGTCCCAGAATGTTGGTCCAATTTTCCCTATTTTGATTATTGCACTAGCCTCAGATCTGAAAATTACAAATGACTTTTATGATGTATGATGACAGTTATTATCAGCAATGTTATTATTACTACATGCTCCCATTGTAATAAGAGTTTCAGTTGATTTGTCAAATTGTTTAAGATACATGTTTTATTTGTTTAAACTTTTTTTTTCCTCCAAGAGATCGGCTTCAAAATGTATCAAACTAGTAGTCTTATTAACATATTTTATAAAACATTAAGATTTGCAAGCGATATACTGTTGGAAAAATGTGTAAATGTGTGAAGGAAATTTTCCTAGAGAAAAAATCATTTGTTGATTAATGACTCCTACATACTAGGAATAAATTGGTGAGTCCAATTTATGTAGTGGAAGGTAGGAGATGAAAAGCTCAAATGAAATGGGTAAGTTGGGAAGTGGGTTTGTATCCCACATTGAATGGGAAGGGAAAAATTCCCTAGGCTTCCTTCTTTAAAATGGGTATCCCAAAAGGGATAAGGAGGGAAATAATGGAAAAGCCTTTTGGTGGGTAAAGTCTTTGTGACTTATCCCACATTGGTTTGAAACAAAATTTTGAGCTAGTTTAAATACAATGACCCAATTGTATGGGTTAAGATTGTACAGTGTAGAGGCTCTTTCTCTCGCCCGGGTGTGCAGGGGCGGTGCAAATTTAGTTAAAATTTGACAATTTATGCCTTGGACCACCGGACTCATGTGTGCACGTCCTGCGGACACGAATGTAGCTCAAAAATGGCCTTGGAGAACTAGCTCACTTTTTGTTTATTTTTTATGTCCCAATTTGCTTTGAATTTCGAATTTGACTGATTGTGTAACAGTCAAATAAAAACCATTCATTACAAAATGATTTTGTAACTGCAATATTAATACCCATTTTAATGTGCAGTTAATGGGTGATTTGAGCATTATAAAATGGCAGTTCACACAGCTATTTGGTTACACACTTTTCTATAGTTTCTCACCCTTTCCAATAGCGTTTCCTTAGCCCTCTTTCTTCCTTCGTGGTGACTTTGTTCAGGCATACTACTCAGTTCGCCGGAGATCTTAGTGTGCAAGACCGTCCGGTTAGTCCGTTTCATCCTGGGAGGCGAACGTCCAACAACACACCTCAAGCACAACTTGGTGAGGGGGCGAATTTGTCTTAAGGAGAGAGTGTGGACTGTTGGGAATTTAGTGGTACCCCGTTGCAATCTAGATCAAGAACACAAACCCACAAGCACAATAATGGAAGAATCACACACACAAGAACACAAGAATTGTTTACCCCGTTCGTTCAACACATGAACTACGTCCGGGGGCAATTGTCAAGCCAATATATTATTAGACACCTTCTAATATGTTGCTACAATGTGTTCTGGGTCGTATCTATGCTTATATAGCAGTACAAGGAAGATCTAAATCAAATTAAGAAGAGATTGTGTCAAAATAGGAAAAAAATCAGCCCAGCCGACATACCAAGCGCCCGCTCACCCCTTACCAGGCGCCCGCTCGAATTAAATATCCATGCGGACCAACCTTACTGCCTGGTTGAGCGCCCGCCTGCTTCTCCGCCCAGAAGTTCTCCTCCGGTTTGAACTCCTTCTTGATCTCACCAACTCCCCGACTTAGACTCCTTTTCTTCCTCATAGTTTAGGACTCCAATCCTAACAATCTCCCACCTGGAGACTAAATTCATAAGCATAGAAACACTCATCAACTCCCACCACGGAATGAACACCTTTGAACACTTTTACCCCCCCCCCCATATTGGCTTGACATTACCGAGCCTCCCGCTCAAGTACTAAGGCGAGTTGAAACCAAGCGACGTTTCAACCTCTCCGTGTTAGATAGTTCTTGCCTCCCCAAATCAGCTTCTACCTTGATCTCTCCCCGCAAGTCTAACTTCGCCTTCTCCCTCCAGACCCACCTTCCTCGCAATGCTTCTCCTTGAAACATGGACACACCTTGTTTCTTGCATCGTCTTTTCTTGGTCTGAACACGCTCTCTGTTAGGGCACTTGGACTTCCACACCGTGTTGATCAACTTTGTGTCCTTCTCCCCCTAACATACCGTTTCTTGATGTCTCTCATTTCTACACCAATAGGTCGGTTCTTTAGCCTCTTGCTCCCACTCGAGCGAATGTCGACATTGTAGGTAGAGTACAACATCTTCTCCTTAACCCCATGAGCTATCACCTTAGCTCCTTTTGTGACTTCCCAAGACCCACCAGTGAAGGTCACACCATACCCTTCATCATCAAGTTGTCCCACGGAAATCACCCTCCTTCTCAAGTCCGGAACATGCATCACATCGTGCAATTGTAAAACAGCCCCGTTAGGTGTCTTCATCATCACATCCCCCTTACCTTTGATCTTCAAAGGTTGATCATCGCCAAGATAAACAACCCCAAAATCTCCCGGTGTGTATCGCTCCATTGTTTCTGCATCCCCACTAGCATGACAAGAAGCTCCAGAATCCAACACCCAATCTTCACCCGACTGCTCCTCTCCTAGGATTAATACATCCCCATCATCCACCACGTGTGCATCACCATCCTTATCCGGACAGTCATAACTGATATGACCCATTGTGCCATAATTGTAGCACTTGACCGGCTTTTTCCCTTTTTATGTCCTCCCCTTCCCCTTGTTCTCTCCACCCTAAGTGCAGCCCCATCTGTGGAAGACTCTCCCATTTTCTCTTTCCTTCTCAACTCCTCTTGAAGGATGAGATCTCTAACTTCCGTATACGCCAATGGTGTTTTCGACGTACTAATCGTTGTGACAGTTACCTCCCAACTATCTGGCAACGATTTTAGTAGAAAACATGCTAACACTTCATCGGAGAAAGTAATATCAATACTTTTCAATTGGTCTACCATACCTTTGAAACTGCCGATATGACTCGCTGCTGTCTGCCCCTCTGACATCTTCGCATTCGTAAACCTCTTTATCAAATGCACCTTATTGATATTAAACGGCTTCTCATACATGTCTGACAACATCTGTAGGAACCCCACCGTTGTCTTGGCCTCCATCGCGTTCCGTGCAACGTCGTCGGTTAGAGCGCTCCTCACCGCTCCTAACGCCTTCCGATCTAACGTCTCCCAATCCCCTTGTGACATGTCTCCGGGTTTTGCACCTAAGGGTTTATGAAGATCCTTACAATAAAGGTAATCTTCAACCCTTGTCCTCCAAAACGTGAAATTCACACCGTTGAATTTCTCGATTGAGTTCTTCATCTTGATTGCTTCACAGAGTCCCCAAGAACGTGATTCAAAATTAATCAACTAATGAAACTTTGAATCCTCCTAACCAAAGCGCTTGATACCAGTAGTTGGAAATTTAGTGGTACCCCGTTGCAATCTAGATCAAGAACACAAACCCACAAGCACAATAATGGAAGAATCACACACACAAGAACACAAGAATTGTTTACCCGGTTCGTTCAACACATGAACTACGTCCGGGGGCAATTGCCAAGCCAATATATTATTAGACACCTTCTAATATGTTGCTACAATGTGTTCTAGGTCGTATATATGCTTATATAGCAGTACAAGGAAGATATAAATCAAATTAAGAAGAGATTGTGTCAAAATAGGAAACAAATCAGCCCAGCCGGCATACCAAGCGCCCGCTCACCCCTTACCAGGCGCCCGCTCGAATTAAATATCCATGCGGACCAACCTTCCTGCCTGGTTGAGCGCCCGCCTGGTCACCACCAGGCGCCCGCCAACTTCTCCGCCCAGAAGTTCTCCTCCGGTTTGAACTCCTTCTTGATCTCACCAACTCCCCCGACTTAGACTCCTTTTCTTCCTCATAGTTTAGGACTCCAATCCTAACATGGACATCACACGACTCGGACAAAAGAAGAATTTCTAATCATAATTTTTTTTCCAGTTTCTGTTATAATTTGTAATTCTGTTTTGTTTTCATATTCTGTAAATTTTTGATAACATATACTACCTCCGTCACAGCTCACTATGCACATTTTGATATTTTTGTCAACTCTTTTGATCTTTACTATAATTTTATGAAAATTTGGATATTGCCGTTCTTAAAAACATTGTTGATATTGTTTCTAACGGTGAACCAATAATAATTTTTAGATTTGCATAGGACTATCTAGATTTTCATAAAATGGTTAAAGTTCGATTGATTTGACCAAGTGAATAGTAACTGTGCATATTGAAATGAGATGAGACGGAGGTAGTATTTATTTGTTTTTTATTTTTATTCTTGATGAATAAAATAGAGAATCATTTTGGATAACTTGTTTACCTCACGGGTAATATTTTAAGTAGAAACAAAATGATGCCTCCTTATGTTTACTGCAAATTCACAAATGTGTTTAGTGTTGAGTTCTTACAACTTTGTGAAGCTTTCCGCTCCAGAGTTCATATTATATGTTCACTTTTCTTTTCTAGTCTGTTCCAGAGTACTCCGTTCGTCTTAAAATGATCTTCTCATTTGTCATTTTTTATTGTCCCAAAAAGTTTTTTTCATTTCTACAATTTAGGCTTAAATGTTCATAAACACAATATGACTAGTGAAACAAGTGTTTCTGTTAAGGAATATTATATATTCCTAGCACATATTGTAATTACCAAACATAGAGATTGTATCTTATACACCAAGTTAGATTATTCTAGAATATTAGTTTCATTATTGTATTAGTATTCTTAATTAGATTAGGACTCTAGAAGTCTCTTTGTACTCCTATAAATATGTATTGCTAGTATCAATAATACTTGAGTCATTCATACAATATTATTTGAGTCTCTCATATCAATTATATCTCTCATGTATGATTGGCTCCGACTATCTCTTTCTCTAATCTTTGACATGGTATCAGAGCTATGATCCATAATGGGACTTCTCCACCAAAAACCACCCTACCAAAAACTAAGCTTCCGCCACCTATCTTCAAACCCAATTTTTTAATTGACCTGCTTGAAGCCTCTCTATTTCCTGAGCCATGGAAACAAGGTTCTTCTCCATTGCTTCCTTTTGTACCAGCTGCTCCTCATTCGCTTTCTTTTTTTCCTTTTTCTTTTTTTTTCTTTTCTCAATCCCGAAACCCCTATCAAAATCATCACCTACTTCCACCAAGAATCACCCACCCTAAACTTCTTTCCGCCTACTATCAAAATTCTTCCATAGCCGCCACCCCTTCTCATACATTTTTTTTTTGGCCACTGTGCCTCTTTTATAATTATGCCTTTGCTGACCACTACCCCAAATAACACTGCATGCCTCGCCTTCACCGGTCGAATCCCATGCCTGCATCCCTTGCTTCAGACCTTCAACAACTTCTGCCTTTTGATTTTTTTTTTCTTCCCAATTTTTTTTCCCCTGACCAAACCCCCCCCCCCCTCTCATACCCGACCAAACCCCCCCCCCCCCACCTTCAATCTCATACCCGACCAACCCCCCCCCCCACCTTCAAACCCAAAACTCCTATGCCGTCCCACTTTTTTTTTTTCTTGCTCATAAACCCAGCCACTCTTTAGATCACACCTAATTGTGTGTTTTAATTTGTTTTTTGTTCTACAACCCCAAACAAATCCTCCTGTCATCAACTTTTTCTTTTTGACCATTAACCAATAGCCATTACCAAGCACATATACTTCTTTATCTCTTTTCCAACCTACCCCCGTACCCGCAAACACCAAAACCCAAACTTGTTTTTTTTTAATACCCAAACCCGACCAAAAAAACCTCTGCCTTAGTAGCAATCACTTTTGCCTTAGTAGCAACCACTTTTGCCTTAGTAGCAATCAATATTTTGCCTTTGTAGCAACCAATTTTGCCTTTGTAGCAACCAACTTTTGCCTTAGTAGCAATCACTTTTGCCTTAGTAGCAACCAATTTTGCCTTAGTAGCAACCAACTTTGCCTTTGTAGCAACCAACTTTTGCCTTAGTAGCAATCACTTTTGCCTTAGCAGCAACCAATCTTTTGTCTTTGTAGCAGCAACTCCGCCTTTGTAGCGACCAAACACACAAAGACCGTCTCGCGACGTAAAAGCCTTACTCCGTCTAGCGACGTAAAAGCCTCCACCCGTCTCGCGACGTAAAAGCCTGACCCCCGTCTCGCGACGTAAAAGCCTTAGACGTCCACTTCATAGGGTGCAAACCCTACTTGTACAAATGTAAAGATCATGGCAACATCAACCACAACCGAGATCACATCAACCAACTCACTTCAACAACCCGGTTCATCTCATCACTTTCCAAGATTGGACTCTCCTATCGGACGTCCATCTTGCGGGGGAATGTTAAGGAATATTATATATTCCTAGCACATATTGTAATTACCAAACATAGAGATTGTATCTTGTACACCAAGTTAGATTATTCTAGAATATTAGTTTCCTTATTGTATTAGTATTCCTAATTAGATTAGGACTCTAGAAGTCTCTTTGTACTCCTATAAATATGTATTGCTAGTATCAATAATACTTGAGTCATTCATACAATATTATTTGAGTCTCTCATATCAATTATATCTCTCATGTATGATTGGCTCCGACTATCTCTTTCTCTAATCCTTGACAGTTTCTATACTTAAAAAGTTTGAATAATCAAATGTGAAGATGATTTTGGGACAGAGGGAGTATTTGTTCACTTCGTAAAATGACAAAGAATATTTACTATTCATCCCACTCATTCTCTCTCCTACTTTTCTTTTATACTCACAACACCCATCAACTTACTATTCCATACCTCATATTTTCTTTCCCATTTTTTTTTTTTTTATACTCACAACATTTACACTATTTTAACCATTTCATAATTTTCTTGTAAATAAGAGGGTGAACATATACTCTGAGAGGGAGGAACACTCATATGAGTTGAGATCTCATGTACCACTTTTGTGTGCCACTCTATGTACCACTTGTAATCTAACCGTTCACATGTTTGCATAATATTACAATAATACCATTCTCAATAACTGTGAGTCATTAGATTACTTGTGACACATAAAATAGTACACGAAATGGCACAGCAGATTTGGACTCCACTCGTATACGTAATATACGAAGTGTAAATACGAATAAAGGAAAGAGGAACACAATGATTGAACATTTTTTTTCTATAGGGAATTAGACGACTTTGTTTGTTGAGTCAAAAGATTGATAAAGAAACCGGATACCAAGAATTTAAATGATGGGGGTGGGGTGGGCCTGCTTAAATATATGGTCCTATATCAACTTTTAATTATTTTTTGAAAACACTAATATCACACTTTTTAAAATGATTTTAATTAATGATATTTTAAAATTAAGACTTCAACATTATTTAATTTTTAGAACTTATAGTATAATTAAAGGAATCTACTCCCTCCGGTCTAAAATAGCTGTTTTTTTTTTTTTTTGCATTTGCACAACTCTTAAGAAATGTAATAATTATCATGACTTAGTGACAAAAGTTCCAAATTTACCCCTATTAAGTGTGTAACTTTGTTACATTAATGTCTCACACTAAGATAATTAATAAAAGAGAACAAGTTTCAATGCAAGAATAAAAGAGACATTTAGCTCAAAAGTGACAATTATTTTGGACCAAAATTTTGATCTAAAAGTGACAGTTATTTTGGACCGGAAGGAGTATCAATTTGGAATGAAGGGCGTATAAAACAATAAGACTCATATTTTTTTTAATTTTTTTTTTTGAAAGCAAAAAACATACTCCCTCCGTCCCCAGCCAATGGATACTTTTGGTCAAATCTAGACTAACATTTTATGCTAAATAATTTATGTCTATAAAAATTTAAAAATAGTTATTGATAATGTTTCTATTACTAATTCAGTAACTGTTTTTTTAATTTGTATGGAGTTTAATAATTTAGCATAAAATGCTAGTCAAAGTTCAAGTTGGTTTGATCAAAAGTGCTCATTGGTATGGAACAGAGGGAGTATGATTTATTAAGAGACAAGATTTAGTAGGCACTCCACACTAGTTGAAGGCTCTACCCAAATACATACATTACAAATTTGTTGAGAATCTCTTGAAAACCAATATACTACATATTTGAAGATTTTAGGGACATGAAGAACCGTGTTGATATCAATCTTACACCAAAGCCCCATCTGAACTTGTCCCTCTGACACACAAACGCTCCGCCAAGCAAAACTTGGCCACTGTCTACAATTGGTGTTTGGATAATCTGCTACACCGTACGATTTAACTTTGAAATCATGAGAAAATAGAGCCTTTGAGTTGACATAAAAATGCCAACCAAACATCCTGAGCAAGACAAACTTGAGTAGACATAAGATCTGAAATCGAAGCACCCTTACATTTTTTCACTTACAAAAACGGGATAATGAACTCCAATAAACACTCAAAACATTATTTTTGGACTTAACCAACCAAATTGAATTAAATAATTGAAGGCGCTTAGAGAGTATCTTATCTAAGAAGTAAAACATAAATAACATCTATCTAAAAGTTAGGTTGAGAAATATAAAAAATACTTTTAATGGATATTATAATATTCACGAAATATACACGAGTTGACATTTTCGAAATGGATTGCTCTCCAACTTTACATCCAGATTGGTTTTCTTCCAATAGTTGACGGGCTGATAAATTTCTTTTGTGCAAAAATAATCATCAATTTTAATGAGTCTTATGTACATATGAAAAGTAATACAAAGATACTCCCTCCGTCATAGCACATGTAGGACTTATTTCCCTTTTAAGCTGTTCCAGAACAATTGAGACTGCCCAAAATAGAAATGTTTTAATATATTTATATTCAATCAACCCCACCATTTAACCCCACTAATTCTCTTTCTTCATTTTCCACCACTCATTTTATTCAACCAACACTACTATTTATCTCACTCATTCTCTCTCTTCATTTTCCACCACACATTCACTACTACTTTCTCTTAATTATTGTGCATAATCCTCTAATCCTACTTGTGCTGGGACGGAGGGAGTACTTGCTACTATCATTGTACTTTCTTAGAAATTTATGCTAGCACACAATTACAAATGCTACAATGATATATTGAAATGTAATTATAAAGTTTCTTAAGAAATGACAATTGTTTTTTGAAACAATTTGTTTTAAATAGACAAATATTTGGTGACGGATGGAGTAATCTTTCATTGAAATTGTAAGGAGCTATTTGTCGGGCGCTATATATTATTTGGTGATAAAAATTGATTTCCGGTATGATCCTTAAGTGAAAATCTCGAGAAAAACTTGTTTTACACTCGTTTTAATGTAAAACTTAAACAAGTTTTTCATAAGACTGACTCGATCCATAAACACATCGTCAAATTTTTTTTTTTTTTAATATGAACAATTTTTCGACATTCACTAATTGAGAAGGAAATGACGAAAATACCCCTAAAGTGTCAAAAAACTGCATTATTGCCAATTGGCCAAACTCTGTTTTCGGATTCAGTAGCCTACCATGAGCTAACTACATATTCCAATTAAATTTCTTACACAAAAGAAGAGTATTTAAAAAAAAAAAAAAAAAAAAACTTTTATGCCTTTAATTTACACCATTTCTCCTCTAAAAATAAACAAGAATCTAATAATTAAGAAGTTTTCCAGTAGAAATAGAATTTGATCTCAGGAACAAGAAGAAGAAGAATTCAAGAACTGGATACAAT
The DNA here is from genome assembly GCA_026119855.1 of Campanula takesimana. NCBI lineage: Eukaryota > Viridiplantae > Streptophyta > Magnoliopsida > Asterales > Campanulaceae > Campanula > Campanula takesimana. Next base: position 244,560 of record JAOWBW010000440.1, read on the forward strand.
CTTCAATGGCCTCAGCTCTCTGAGAATCAAGCGGTTCCGCATACGACCTTGATCTTACCAAAGTCGAGGATGATGATGATGACGACAATGACGAAGACGAGACTTTACGCGAAGACTTTCTATTTTTAGAAACAAAACCGGAAAGCTCTAGCCATTTTCGCTCTAAGTCTCTTCAAGAATCCGACAGGGGAAAACCCTGAACTTTTTTTTGATGATGATGATTGATAAGACCAAACTCCGGTTGCCGCTGGCCGCTTCTTGTTCAGGCCGCCGTGGTGGGTGGTGAAGAGTGGTGGCCGGTCATTGACATCAGGGCTGAAACTCACTCTTCTATTGCTCATGATGTTTCTTGGCATCATGAGATAAAATGGGGGAGGAAAGAGAGAGGAGAGAAGGGTAAGTTGGTGCAGGGGAATGAGGTATTTATTGGTGAAGTTGAGGAGAGAGAATATAAATATAAGTAAATTTTACTCTGAAAAAGGGGGGTGTTGTTATACACACCCGTAAAACTTATGAATACACCCGTAACAGTGCATTACAGTGTTGTACCATCTAAAATTTCAAGCATTATACGGGTGTATTTATAAGTTTTACGGGTGTGTATAACAACACCCAAAAAAGGGCTCATTTGCTTCTTGTCTCAAGTGATTTTTGACCAATTTTTCTACAATTTTTTATGAGTTTCATAATAAGTTTAAAATAAAATGCAAAAATATTCTCAATTCATAATTTTTAAAATTTTATTAAGATAATCAATTTTCTATAAAGAAAATGGGCAAAATTAAATTAATTATAAAAATTAAAATGGGACTATCGTTCTGAGAGTGATTGGGTAAGAATCAAAGGAAGTCTTTTAGTACTCCCTCTGCCCCAGAAAGATAGTCCGCTTTGGATTTTTGACGGTCAACACATGTGAATTTTGACCAAAGATTATTATCAATCTAATCATCCTAATGAAATTTTAAAATTTGTCATTGATAAATCACTTGATGATTAATCAATAACAAGTTTTAGAATTTCACAAGGATTATTAGATTAACATTTATATTTAGTCAAATTTCACTTGTATTGACCATCAAAAGTAAAAAATGGACCATCTTTCTGAGACAGAGGGAGTATGTGTTATGATATTAATTTAATTTATCACATACTAAGTTTTGTTAATAATAATGTCTTGCCCCTCTCATAGTCAATCCATACTACCATAATTACATTAATCTTTGTGTGTTATGATAAGTGTTATGCTACATAATTTGTCAAATTTTTAAGGAATGTGGTTTACTTCTTTATTATGCTTTCTCTTTCTTATTTATATTGATCACGTTTGACTTTTTCTGTTAACGTAAGTGAATTTTGACCAAACATTTAAGTCAATCTAATCATCCTAGTGAAATGTTAAAAATTGTTAATGATAAATCACTAAATAATTTATCAATAACAATTTTTAAAAATTTATTAGGATCGGATGATAATTAGATTGACATTAATATTTGATTAAAATTTACTTTTGTTGACAAAAAAATTAAAACATGATCAATATAAATAGGAAGATCATATTAAAATTGTACCATTCTATTTATTTACTTAAAAATATATTTTATACTATTTATTTTGAAATGAATAAAACAAAAAAGCGTAACATATATTGTTGGACTGGAAGATGATTTTTATTTTTGAAAAAGAGAATTTAAAAAAATGAAAAGGAAAAGGAGTTTTAGAAAAAGAAAAAGAAGGTTGGTAGTTTTCTTTTTTTTTTTTTTTTTTTTTTTTTTTTTTTTTTTTTTTGAGCAAAGAAGGTTGGTAGTTAAGATTGTTACTGTATGTGCTTTTGTTGAATGAGAGGTTGACTGTAGACCAAGCAAGTCGTTTGCTTAAACCATACAAAATGCAACAAGTTGTTTGACTAATAAATGAATACTCAATCCCTTTTAAAATAATTATCGCTTTTAGCTTCTTTCACAAATATGGAGTATGTATGTGAAAAAAAGCGCAACTACCCTTAAAAAAAATTAATTTTTTAGATAATTAAATGCTTATGCAAAAGATACTTTATAATCATTAATAAGAGTAAAACTGACACAAATGAGCAAAGATTCCTTAAAAATAGTAAAGTGAGAAATATTTTAAAACAAAATTTTTACTTTTGAAACGAAGGGATTAATCGTGAAAAACTCTCAACTTCAATGCATTATTAACTAAAGATGTCCTAATAGAATTGATTTGAATGAATAAACTTAATTATCAAAATCTTGAAGTGTTAATGTGTTATCATAATTTGTTGAAGATTGTTGTAACTTTTATATGGCCGTTAATGCTAGTCAAACACATGTAATCTCTAATAAATGTCATTTAATTTCATATTTTCAAGAAAAAAAACATAGATATAGCAAGATTTATACATCCCCTATCCATAACGAATATCCATTCAAAAAATAATATTACTTTGTGAGAAACTGGGAAAAACGTTTTTTTTTTCCTAAGATTCGCATATAACGTGTTTTTAAAATGGCGCGGTGGCATTTTTGTAATTAACGTGAAGTTGTTTAGCGCTGATTGTAAGTGCCAGTGGTAGTGTAAAAAAGTGTCAGCACATGTACATGTACACCGGCACTTATTGACACTACCACTGGCACTTTTAATAAGTGCCAGTATCAATGTTTAAAAGTGCCAGTGTAATGACTGGTATTTTTAAACACTACCACTGACACTTAATAAAAGTGTCAGTTTCATATTTATAAACGCCAGTTTGAAATCACTGGCTTTTTTAACACTTGGAATTTACGATGCTTGCTAGTATTTACGAAAATGTCATCGCTTGTTTCTAAGAATAAGGGTCAACGTCTTTAAAAATCACGTTTTTCCTTTTCTTAAGGTAAAACACGTGTTTTACAAGACCTACTGTATTACATTTCTATGTGAATGTTAAATTTTGAAAACAAATAAATTATCGTATTCCTTACAAAATCATAGGAGTCGTTCTTGTGAAAAACGTGTTTTACACTAAGTTAAAGAAAAACGTATTTTCCCAATTGCCTTCTCTAATATTATCATGTGTCTTCTCTAATATTACAAAGTACCTGTTGTAATATTACACTTATAAATATTCAAGCAGGAAATTTTATACATTCAAATAGTCACTTTTAGTGGTAGCTTTAAGCCTGCGTGTTTTACTATTACAAAGTGCCTCTTAGATTATTGAAAAATGCCTCTTCGATTGTCAACAAGTGTTTGGTGGGTTTTTAAAATTTTCAAAACAAGTGCCTGCCCTAATACTAAAAAGTGCCTCCTGTAGTATTGCAAAGTGCCTCCTACAGTATAAAAAAGTGTCTGGTGAGTTTTTGTAAGTGCCTGTCAACTTTTTCTAAGTTCTAAAACAAGTGACTGCCCTAGTATTAAAAAGTGCCTCCTGTAGTATTGCAAAATACCTCCTGTAGTGTTAAAAAGTACCTGATGAGTTTTATAAGTTCCAGTTATTTACAACGATGCCACCGCGCCTTTTAAGTAACGTTTCGCTTATTTACAAAAATGCCACTCCAGATAGGAAAAATACGTTTTACACTAAAACGCGTTTTTCCCAAGATTTTCTGAAATCATAGAGTGGACGGCAAGAGTATTTGTAAATATTTGTGTCAAAATCATTGTGAAGAATTTAAATAATTGTTATAATTCACTAATTTGAATATAAAAGAATAATCTAACATTAGTGAATACTCCTTTCGTCTCATAACAAACTTTCTTTTTCGTCATTTTGGGTGTTTCATTGGAAAATATCATTTTCTCAAGAAGGAAAAATATATACTTCACTATTTCTATCTATCCCACTCACAACATGATAAAATATGGAGAACCGAACTGCTTTCTTTTGCCTTGGTAGTGGTACATGTGGCCGCTTTATTGTATCAGAATGAAGAGCTGCTCGAACCTGTTTCCTTTTCATTTTTCTGCATACAATTTTCATCCCGCATTCAAAATAGCCCTGAAGTTAGGGTAATAGCCATACCCTATGTCCTTTTGGTAGGTAAGACGCAAACAGAACCAAAAAATATGCTCCATCCATCCCACTCGAAATAGGATTATCTCTCCCGACACAGAGTCTAAAGAAAAAGTGTTATTAGAGTATGTGTTGTGAGTATGAAAAGTGATGTAGGAGAGGGAAAGTGGGATAGGGAATAATAAGTGAAAAATTGTTGTGAGTGGGGTTTTCCTATTTCAAGTGGGACACCGAAAATGGCAAATTACCTAAATTCGAGTGGACGGAGGGAGTATTATGTATTATTTCGTCTCAAAGTTTACATAAGCTAGAGAACCCATATTTATGTTCAAAACAAATGAGTCCTAATTCTAATAGACCAGGTTTTGGGGAAACTAGTTTCTCGTAAGTTATAAAAAATCCACTTTGTAATATAATTTTACCTTTAAAATAACGAGTTTAAACATTAAAACAACGAATTTAGGTGTTAAAATAAAATGACAAATTCTTAGGTACGGCGGGTGTACGCCGTGCGGCGGGCGCGACCCGCGGGTCAACCCGCCCGGCCCGACCCACCCGACTCGCTATCCGCCTCTCCTCCACTCCCCAGGCGACACGTGGCGCGCTGTGAGCCACATCTGGTTCGCCCAACCGCGCGCTGCCACGTGTCGTCTCTAAAAAAAACCAAAATCTTTAAAATGCTATATATTGAGATTTATAAGTCAAAAAAAATATTTAAAAATACCGTTGTGTTCGTCTCGACGAGACGAATAAAACTACATAGGTCATGATATGGTTTGTTTTTTTAAAAAAAAACATACTTTTTAAGACACAAAAAAAAAAATTGATCTGCTTGTCAGCTCAAATGTAACACTCTGTTCTGATAAAAGTAACACTTTCATCTTCAAAAAGTAACACTTTTCTACTGTTAAATGTAACAGCAGTTTTTACAAAAAAAAATAGGTTTGCATTTCAATTGTTACTTTCTCAATAAAAATTTGTTACATTTCATATATAATGTTACATTTAGGAATATAAACTCTTACAATTAAGAAAAAAAATGTTACATTCATTTTTTATAAAATGTAACATTAGTTTTTAGTTGTCAATCCTATGTTAATTTTGGGAGAAAAAAAAAGTGTTACATTTGAAAAAATAAGTGTTATATTCCTTTATAAAAAGTGTTACTTTAATTTAGTTGTGAATCTTTATGTTATCTTTAATCTATTGCATCAAAATTGTGGTACATTTGTTTTGAAAAAAAGTGTTACATTTGAAGAAAAAAAGTGTTACATTTCGGTATAAAAAGTGTTACTTTTTGTTGGAGGAAAAAAGTTAGGGTGGCAAAAAAAAAAAAAAAAAAAAAAATCTCGGCAAAAAAAAAAAAAAAAATTATCTCGGCTCGGCGCCGGCGCACGGCGTGCGGCCGTTGTACGCGAGACCGGCTCAAATAAAATAGCGAGTTAACGTTTTAAAACAATAAGTTTAGGCCTTAAAACACCTAGGAATAAATTAGCGATATTAGACTTTAAAATAGATAGTCGAGTATAGGCCTTAAAACACTTAGCCCGTATATAACATGACTATTTATAACTTACGGAGGAACTAGATTCCCTAAAATTCCCTAATTCTAATAAGAATCTAACAAATCTACTAATTCTAATAACAATTTAATTTTAATTATAAATACTCTTAACTTAAGTAATTATCTTAAGTAAGTTAGGTAACTAAATATATCTCAATCTCTTAATACAACAATGAACAATTCTTAAATGCGGCGGGCTTTTTGGTGCGGCGGGCGTGCGGCGGGCGCGACCCGCGGGTCAAACCCGCCCGACCGACCCACCCGACCCGCTATCCGCCTCTCCTCCACTCCCCAGGCGACACGTGGCGCGCTGTGAACCACATCTGGTTCGCCCAACCGCGCGCTGCCATGTGTCGTCTCTAAAAAAAAAACCAAAATCTTTAAAATGCTATATCTTGAGATTTATAAGTCAAAAAAAAATATTTTAAAATACCGTTGTGTTCGTCTCGACGAGACGAATAAAACTACATAGGTCATGATATGGTTTGATTTTTTTTTTTTAAAAAAATACATTTTTTACACACAAAAAAAAGTTTGAACTGCTCACCAGCTAAGAAGTAACACTCTGTTCTAATAAAAGTAACAATTTCGTCTTCAAAAAGTAACACTTTCAACTGTTAAAAGTAACAGCAGTTTTTTACAAAAAAAATGGTTTTGCATTTCAATTGTTACTTTCTCAATAAATAATTGTTACATTTCATATATAATGTTACATTTAAGAATATAAACTGTTACAATTGAGAAAAAAAATGTTACATTCATTTTTTATAAAATGTAACATTAGTTTAGTTGTCAATCCTATGTTATTTTTGGGAGAAAAAAATGTTACATTTGAAAAAAAAGTGTTACATTTGAAAAAAGAGTGTTACATTCCTTTTATAAAAAGTGTTACATTAATGTAGTTGTCTATCTTTATGTTATCTTTAATCTATTGCATCAAATCTGTGGTACATTTTTGAAACAAAAAAAGTGTTACATTTGAAAAACAAAAGTGTTACATTTCGTTATACTAAGTGTTACTTTTTGTTGAAGAAAAAAATGTTGGGGTGGCAAAAAAAAAAAAAAAAGAATGATCGGCTTGGCGGCTCGGCGGCTCGGCTCCGTTGTACGCCGTACAACGGATGTACAGGAGACCACCTCTACAACAATTAGCCATTTATTAACACAATCTGATGATTGGAGGTTGTTGAGAAATAATTACTCCCTCCGTCTCAATTTAAAGTTCTTAGTTTGACTTTGCACGGAGATTAAGAAAAAGTAAATGTTGTGAGTATGAAAAGTAAGTGAGAGAGAGAAAGTGGGTAGGTAGTTTTTGTTGTGAGAATGACAAGTGGGTCATACTTTCTATTTTAGGTAATAAAGCAAAGTAAAAACCTTAAATTTGAACAAACTAAAAAGGAAAGTAAGAATTTTAAAGTGGGCCAGAGAGACTACGAGGTAAAGTATGAAAATTTTGAAAATACGGATGGGTGTAACAAGAGAAGGAAAATGTGTTTGCTTGGTCAAAAAGTAAACAAAAGGATTGTGGGCCTTCAAGATGGCACGAGTCAATGAGATAGGATTGACTGATCAATTTTAAAAGGCGTGTGAGATTGAAAGGGTATGGTGGGTATTAAATAATATGGCCCAATTTTGCAAATATGTGATCATGTAACATAGTACTATTATTGTCGCTGATTAAATATCTATTTATGTTCTTCATCATAAACACAAATGAAAGATATGTTGATATTGAGGAGCAAGATATCGTGAAAAACTTGTTTTTTTTAGAGTTTAAAAGAAAGAGTTTTTCAAAAAGTGTGTATTTGTATTGTAAATATCAGTGTAAGTGTTACAAAGTACGGTATAGTTATTTATACTGAACTTTTAAATATTTGAATTGATACTCATAAACATTCAAAATATCACTTTTAATAAGTGTCAGTGTGTGTTGAAAGAGTCGGTGTATGTAAAAATGTCAGCGCGTGTATCAAAAAGTGCATGTTTGTGAGTATAAAAGTATCAATGATAATATAAAAAGAATGACAGTGGTAGTGTTAAAGAGTGTCAACGTGTGTTAAAGAGTGTCAGTGGATAGTGTTAATGAGTCACAGCGTGTTCAATTAAAATCACCAAACAATTACTATAGTATTGTGTTTATTATAGCATCCAACTTCATTTCCTTTTTCTTTCACAAGATATATTTTGAGAGAATATATTAATCCATTGAAAATATTGCTAAAGAGTATTTGCGAAAATACTTTAATAAGGAAAATGGTAGATTTTGGGGGAAACTACTTTTTCCTTAAATGACACAAAGACCACTTTTTTTTTTTTTTTTTTCTACTTGCAAGCATTTGACGAGTATTTAGGAATAATTTGAAAAGCAAGGCATTTTATAATTTAGGGAGAAACTAATTTCCTCAAATTACGATGAATCTCGTATTCTATAACAAGTGAATGATTGTTTCTGTTCTTACTACGCAAGAATGTTTTACGGTTTATGGAATGTTTGGTGGGCGTCTCTTCGTCAACTCGGATTCTTAAGTCGATAAAGTACTCAGCGCAAAATACTATCCGATGTAGGATTTCTCAAATGTCTATGGAGACAGTTTCTAAGTTGCACTTGGAGTAGATTTCGTATCTCTCAAAATTTCAATCAAAAAATACGTAGTTTAAGAAATGAAACATCTACTTATATTGAGATGAACCTTCGATTGATGTGGATTGTCATCTCTTTTATTGTTGTGAATAAATTCAACTTGTCGCTTGTTTTTTTTTTTTTTAAAAAAAACTTCTTATGTTTGTCAAAAATATTGCATTTGGATCGGGCTCAAAGAGAGAAAAGCAACAAACATGGTAGACTACACTATTTTTGCGGTTGGGCAATGCTAGGGGCACAAAATGATTAATACAAAATGAGGTGACAATATTTTATTGGTTGCATCGGTGTGGATTCGACACACTCTAATTAAAATGACCAATAAAAATCATAACACCTCATTTTGTAAACCAAATTTTGTAATTTTTTTGTGACTTTATATTTACCCATTTACGGTCATGACTCATGACCCACTTAAATTATTAGGAAAATGATAACGGAATCTAACATAACAGATAACTCAAACTTAAAGGCGAGGGATGCAATTGAGTTAAACCATAACATTAAGGTACCTACCTGAAAATATCTCTCTCTCAACATAGACATGTCCAAATAGAACCGGGAACCGACGGAACCGGCGGGTAGAACCGGAACCGAGAACCGGCGAGAACCGGGAACCGCCGGAACCGGGAACCGAACGTAACCGAGAACCGGATTGAAACGGTTCGAATACGAATCCAACATATTTAGAACCGAGGAACCGGCGGAACCGGGAACCGAGCACCGGAACCGAGAACCGGGAACCGGGAACCGAACGGTTCTCTGCATCAGATGACTTTAAAGATGTTTGATCATTATGGTAGGTTGGCTGCTAGCTAATATATATACTGATATACATACTCCATTCGTCCCAAAATACTTGTAGTTTTAAGATTTTCACACAAATTAAGAAAAAAAAATTAATACATGTGTAATGGACTATATTACTCTTGGAACATTTCAAGTATCAAGACAATTTAATACTTTTGCAATGACAACACTATCATAAATAAGGGTATATTTGATAAACAATGTCAAAAATGTATAGATAATAGCAAAACTACAAATATTTTGGGACAAACCTCAACTCCTTAAACTACAAGTATTTTGAAATGGCAGGGGTATTACATTTTAAACTACAAATATTTTGGGACGGAGGGAGTATTACGTACTTATTAGATGGTGAGATGGAACCGGTGGAACCGTCGGAACCGGAACCGGAACCGGCGGATAGAACCGGGAACCGGGAACCGGATTAAGATGGTTCGAATACGGTTCCGGCCATTTGGGAACCGGGAACCGGGAACCGGAACCGGAACCGAATGGACATGTCTATCTCAACAGTCTAACCCTGACACAAATACTACTCCCACGCCCAAAACCCTGCTTCACCTTCTCCCTCTCGCTAAACCTCTCTCTCTCTCTCTCCCCCCCCCCCCCCCTCTCTCTCTCTTTTATTTGAAGCTCGTTATAATCTACCATGGCTTCTCCTCTGAAATCCACTCCTTCCAATTTCTTACAAGTATGTTTCCACTAACTGATCTTTGGGTGTTCTTTACAGTCAATTCATTTATCTAATTTATGCATATTTTTTCTTTAAATCACGTTTCTTTCTTATAATTTTTATTTCAATTTCAGGGTTCTCTTAATCAAAACTTGTTTTTACCCAAATCTTTACCAAAAAGGCATACAACCCAATTTTTTTCAAGCTCAGTTAACAACACCACCAGCAGGAGGAGAAAAAATGGCTTCTTGAAAATTATTAATAAAGCTGTCAATTCAAACTCCCCACTCAAAGTAAAGGCTGTGGTATCAGGTGAAATCACTAGTTCTGTAAATGAAGACGAAAAGATAAACGGTTTAAAAAGTCCCCAGAAAGTTATTCATTTTTATAGGGTTCCATTTATTCAAGAAAGTGCAACTGCTGAATTGCTAAAGCTGGTTCAAACGAAAATATCAAATCAAGTTGTCGGGTTAAAAACCGAGCAGTGTTTTAATGTGGGTCTTAGTTCGGGTTTGTCAAGCGAGAAGCTTTCTGTGCTTAGATGGCTATTGCAGGAAACTTACGAGCCGGAAAATTTAGGGGGTGAGAGTTTTCTTGATAAGGATAAAAAGGAAGGGGTTAATGTTGTTGTGATTGAAGTTGGTCCGAGGTTGTCTTTTACTACTGCGTGGTCTGCTAATGCTGTGTCTATATGTCAAGCTTGTGGGTTGACCGAGGTGACTAGGTTGGAACGATCAAGAAGGTACTTGCTTTATGTTAAGGCTGGAAGTGGGGGGCTATCTGAAAATCAGATTAATGAGTTTGCAGCTATGGTGCATGATAGAATGACCGAGTGTGTTTATCCCCAAAAGCTTATTTCATTTGATACTAATGTAGTTCCCGAGGAGGTTCGTTTTGTGCCAGTTATGGAACATGGTAGAAAGGCTTTGGAGCAAATTAATGAGGAAATGGGATTGGCTTTTGATGAGCAAGATTTGCAGTATTATACTAAGCTTTTCAGGGAAGACATAAAAAGGGACCCTACAAATGTTGAGCTTTTTGATATTGCGCAGTCTAATAGTGAGCATAGTCGGCACTGGTTTTTTATGGGGAAGATTGTTATAGATGGTCAGCCTATGAACAAGACTCTCATGCAGATTGTTAAAGATACTTTGAAGGCGAACCCAAATAATTCTGTCATTGGTTTTAAAGATAACTCGAGTGCAATTAAGGGGTTCCCGGTTAAGCAGCTAAGACCTAGTCAACCTGGTTTGACTTGTCCATTAGATATGACTGCTCGTGATCTTGATATTTTATTTACAGCTGAAACCCACAATTTTCCATGTGCTGTGGCCCCTTACCCTGGGGCGGAGACTGGGGCAGGAGGGCGTATTAGGGATACCCATGCAACGGGAAAGGGGTCTTTTGTTGTGGCATCTACATCTGGTTATTGTGTTGGGAATTTGAATATTGAGGGATCATATGCTCCATGGGAAGATGCATCGTTTGAGTATCCTTCGAATTTGGCTTCTCCACTGCAAATTCTTATTGATGCTAGCAATGGTGCATCGGACTATGGGAACAAATTTGGAGAGCCTATGATTCAAGGTTACACAAGAAGTTTCGGGATGAGGCTCCCAAATGGGGAAAGGCGAGAATGGTTGAAGCCCATTATGTTTAGTGCAGGTACCATCCTACCATCTACCTTCCTCAGTATCTAAATATATTCTCCCACTGTCCCAAAATGATCTTCACATTTGACTATTCAAACTTTGTAAAGATATGAACACTTCCTTCACTAGCCATGTTGTGTTTATACACATTTAAGCCTAAATTGTAGAAATGGGAAGAACCTTTTTGGGAGAATGAAAAGTGGCAAATGAGAAGATCATTACGGGACAGAGGGAGTATATATATATTTGAGTTTTATTCTTTGAATACTTATCAAGAAATGGCTTAGTGCAGGTATTGGGCAGATTGATCACACCCACATTACAAAAGTTGAGCCTGATATTGGCATGTTAGTTGTGAAGATTGGTGGTCCTGCATATCGTATTGGAATGGGGGGTGGTGCTGCATCTAGCATGGTTAGTGGTCAGAATGATGTGGAGCTCGATTTTAATGCTGTACAGCGTGGAGATGCTGAGATGGCACAGAAGTTGTATCGTGTTGTACGTGCGTGCATTGAAATGGGTGAGAGTAACCCGATCATTAGTATTCATGATCAAGGTGCAGGTGGAAATTGTAATGTCGTCAAGGAAATAATTTACCCAAAGGGAGCTACGATTGATGTTAGGGCTATTGTTGTTGGTGACCATACAATGTCTGTGTTGGAGATATGGGGTGCAGAATATCAAGAACAAGATGCAATACTGGTGAAACCGGAAAGTCGTACGCTTTTAGAGTCAATCTGTAAGAGAGAAAGGGTTTCAATGGCTGTGATTGGATCTATAAGTGGTGAAGGATGTGTAAGATTAATCGACAGTGTGGCTATTGAGAGGTGCAGGTCCACAGGAGTTCCTCCGCCCCCACCTGCGGTGGATCTTGAGCTAGAGAAAGTGCTAGGGGACATGCCTCAGAAAACTTTTGAGTTTCATCGTGTGGATAATTCATTAGAGCCACTTGATATTGCTCCGGGGACCACTCTGATGGATTCTCTGAAGCGGGTGTTGAGACTTCCTTCTATATGTTCAAAACGGTTCTTGACTACAAAGGTTGACCGGTGCGTGACTGGACTCGTGGCTCAGCAACAAACTGTGGGGCCCTTGCAGATTACTCTCGCTGACGTGGCAGTCATCGCCCAATCATATACTGACTACACCGGAGGTGCATGTGCCATTGGGGAGCAGCCAATCAAAGGTCTGATTGACCCAAAGGCAATGGCACGTTTGGCTGTTGGGGAAGCGCTCACAAATCTTGTTTGGGCAAAGGTCACATCTTTATCAGATGTTAAAGCGAGTGGGAATTGGATGTATGCTGCTAAGCTTGATGGGGAAGGAGCGGACATGTATGATGCTGCCATGGCTCTTTCTGAAGCTATGATAGAACTGGGAATAGCTATTGATGGAGGAAAAGATAGTTTGTCAATGGCGGCTAGGGCATCAGGGGAAGTTGTTAAGGCACCTGGAAATCTTGTAATTAGTGCTTATGTTACTTGTCCGGATATAACTAAAACGGTTACCCCTGATTTGAAGCTCGGGAATGAGGGTGTACTTCTTCACATTGATTTGGGAAAGGGAAAAAGACGTCTTGGGGGATCAGCTCTTGCTCAGGTACTCTTCACTCCCAGTTAACTTTATTAATTAATTTATATATTTGTACTAATAATGAAATACGTTCTTTGCACATATGTTCTAAGTTCTGTCACCCAAAATTTTTATTCTTGGTTTTACGCACAAAGTTCGTATATCTCATATTTCAACCAGTCTCTATCGGCCTGGCCCTGTTATTGGGTCTATTCTATGATGGTATTAGTTATAAGAGTACCTGGGCCGCGGTCCTACAAATCAAAACATAAAGCACTATAATGCAATTCCATGGAAGAGACCAAATACTATATTGTAGGTAAAGGTAGCAGGGAGGTTTTCTGTGTGACATTTTAGTGATTTATATGCACATACCACTGTCACTTTGAAGCATTACAAGGGTATTTTGCATACAATCTGAAAGGTTTGGAATTTTTCTCGATGTCAGATTGGGAGACTTGTATATTTGTTGAGTGTTAATCTTCAAATATAGGCTGGGAGGATTGAGCTGCACCCTGGTTGAAAGGATGCGTCTTCCTTGTGCCTTTCAGTGAAACCCATACACCATGGTAGAAATCCTTTTCATTTAAATCACAAGGGCATTTTGGGAAGAGAAGATTACTTAAAGGGCATTTTTGAGCAGTAAAAGTTGTTGAAATCAATGGTGATTTTATAATAGTAGAGATTGTTTTACCTTTTTATTTGTTAATACTAACTGTTGAGTTATGACTCATGGATTTGAGCTCCGTCCCCTGACATGAAAATATATTCTTTCAGGTATTTGATCAAATTGGGAACGAATGTCCAGATCTTGATGATGTTTCTTACCTTAAAAAAGCTTTCGAAGGGGTTCAAGATCTTCTCACAGATGATCTGATCTCCGCTGGTCATGATGTAAGTGACGGGGGGCTGATTGTCACTGCCCTTGAGATGGCATTTGCTGGAAACTGTGGCCTTCAATTGGACTTCAACTCACAAGGTAATACCCTCTTCCAAACCCTCTTTGCTGAAGAACTCGGACTTGTTTTCGAGGTCAACAAGTCAAACTTAGATATTGTAAAGTCAAAACTTGGTAATTTCGGTGTTTCTGTGGAAGTCATTGGACAAGTAACATCTGAACCATTGATAGAATTAAAGGTTGATGGGGTTACTCACTTGACCGAGAAAACTTCCCACCTTAGGGACATGTGGGAGGAAACAAGTTTTCAACTAGAAAAACTCCAAAGATTGGCTTCTGCTGTGGAGTTAGAAAAAGAAGGCTTGAAAAGTCGTAAAGAACCTTCATGGAAATTACCCTTTACCCCAACATTCACGGATGAGAAATATTTGACCGCCATTTCGAAACCAAAAGTTGCAGTGATTCGTGAAGAAGGCAGCAACGGTGACAGAGAAATGTCAGCAGCATTTTACGCTGCGGGTTTCGAGCCATGGGATGTTACAATGTGGGACCTACTTAACGGGTCTGTTTCTTTGCAAGATTTTCGAGGGATTGCGTTTGTGGGAGGTTTTAGTTATGCTGACGTTCTTGATTCTGCAAAAGGCTGGTCAGCTTCGATCCGATTCAACCAACCTTTATTAAGTCAATTTCAAGATTTTTACAATCGGCCCGACACTTTCAGTCTAGGTGTTTGTAACGGGTGCCAGCTCATGGCTCTGTTGGGGTGGGTCCCGGGACCCGAAGTTGGTGGGGTCCACGGGGTAGGTGGGGACCCATCTCAACCAAGGTTCATACACAACGAGTCCGGCCGATTTGAGTGTCGATTCACTAGCGTGACGATAAAAGATTCTCCGGCGATAATGTTTAAAGGAATGGAAGGTAGTACATTGGGTGTGTGGGCTGCACATGGAGAGGGGAGAGCGTATTTTCCGGTTAACCGGATTCTTGATGAGGTGGTTTCTTCAGGCTTGGCTCCGGTGAGATATTGTGATGATGAAGGGAAACCTACAGAAGTGTACCCGTTCAATCTCAACGGCTCTCCTTTGGGGGTGGCGGCGATTTGTTCGCCAGATGGACGGCATCTAGCTATGATGCCTCACCCGGAGCGGTGTTTCTTGATGTGGCAGTTTCCGTGGTATCCGAAACATTGGGATGTGGAGAAGAAAGGGCCTAGCCCATGGTTGAAGATGTTCCAGAATGCCAGAAAATGGTGCTCATGAGAAATTCATCAAATCTAGAGGCATTATCTTTTTTCCTTTTTTTTTTTTCCTTTTTTTTTTTTTTTAGCTTAAAGCAACTTTTGAGGGTTTAAGAATTGGAGCTATTTTTGCAGTTTTGACATGCTTTCTTGAAGATTGATGGTTTATATAGAATTTTGAAGGTGAAGTGGCAGATTTCATTGTTTCTTATTTTTCATTACCTGGTTTTTCATACAATAATATGTGCCTTGTTTGTGAATTGTGATTATGGAAAAGAAATTCACATAATTTTGGACACAAACTGAATTGACAGTTTTAGATTGGTATAAACTATAAAGGAACAACACAGTTAAAAAAAATTGCGCAAAGTCTGAAAAATTTCAAAATTCTCGGATTACTTTTGAAAAAAGTGTCTCTAATCCTATTTATAAGGCTACAAACTCCACAATCTTATTAAGAAAAAACCCAAAGTAGACCCAATATACTCCCTCCGTCCCCAAATGATCTTCACACTTTTTTTTGGGGTTATTATGAAGGAACTTTGAGCAATGATTTTATGTTGATTTAATCATCCTAATGAAAATCTAAAATTTGTTACCGATAGTATTGTTGACGGTGTGTCAATAACAAGTTTTAGATTTTCATTAGTACAATTGAGTCAACCTAAATTATTGCTCAAATATCCTTCTACAGCGAAACAAATATCAAGATCATTTTGGGACGGAGGTAGTACATCTTTAAGCTTTCATAAGTTAATCAAGCAAAATTAGCACATCCCTTCATAGCAAGCCTGGAAAGTACATCCATTAATGTTGTTGTTCTTCCACTTTCATCCCCTTTCGTACAATCAATCTGCAAGAACATGTTTATGGAAACTTCAACTAAGCTTGATAAGTTTGGGACGGAGGGAGTATCGAGTAACTTAAATATGTATCACTAGCATCAATAATATTTGAGTCATTCACTATAACTTTTCTCTCTACCATGTGTGAATTGACTTCGTCTAAATCTCCTAAATCCTGATAAATAGCAGGCCAGATCTTAATGAAGGATCTTATTAAGCCCAAATTGCAAAGACAAGAAAAGGTGCCTATGCTAAGCTATACCTCCACTGATAAAGTAAAGGCAGGAAAACTTTATAAAGGTCCTCTTTTCCAATAATTGCAGTCGATAATAGAAAACATAGTCACATAGAATGAAATAATAATACTAACAAGATGGCACAATATATATACTTATTGTAGATTGTCTTTACGCGTACAAGTAGAATGCTGCATTCCACTTTCCTAACATCCCCATTCCAAGTTCCCGCCGATAGTCAAAACCGTCCAAATTTCATTTTGAAGGAAATTTACAAAAATGTTGAACTTAAGCATTTTTAGTAACATTAATACGTAAAAGCCCTCAGTGATCTCACGACAATGCATCGCACTCTAAGTGTGAATTAGAACTTGTTGTATGATGAAGGATCATTAAGTAACTTCCCAAAATTTATACATTCATTCTGGGAAAAAAACTCTAGAAATTGGAACATTAAATTTATGGAGGTAGGAAATTCTACCCAGAAACACCTTCATGAGTTGGTGCATTAAAAGTTCAGTTCTTTTTGTTACCCTTAATTTGGTGTGTGCTTTTGCATAATGATTCTATTCTTCACTAAGGGCATGTTTGGTACTTAATTAAAAGCTTAATTAGGAGTGTTTTAAGAGATAATAAAACTAAGCTTGTTTGATAAGGAAATGTCAAATCACTTAAATGATTCAGCATCATGTCTTAGAAACACTATTAATATTAAGTTAGAAATGGATGCTTAACAAGATAATAGGAGGAAAGAGAAAGAAAGGGAAGGGGTTCAATTCCATCCATTAACATGTGGCTTCTCATTATCAAACAAAGAAAGTGTAATTTTCCGCTCTTAAAATTCAACAACTAAATAATTGATGGTTCATGGAAACAAAATGCAAGATGGGCCGGACTGGGATCGGAACTATGGGAACCGGAGACAGGCAGAATTGCAACAGGAAGCATGTCATGCAAAGCTATCTCCGGCATTCAAGCGGAAAGCCTAGCTATTTGGAGTGGACTTGAATGGGTAGTTCACAATGAATTTCACAATATCCTGCATTCTAACAGATTCAACACAAGCTCGAGACTATATTCAAGACTCCACTCACAAAGATTTCTCCTTAGAGTCTACCATCTCAGATGTTCGGTTCCTTATACCTCAATGAGACACCCAATGTATCACCACTTTATAGGCCCGGAGCCTACTTTCTTAATAAAATAAATAGCTAAGTATGTTAAAAAAAAAAAAAAAACTAAATAATTTTAATTTTTAGTTTTACCAAACAAACAGGGTCGAAGTCATAGTAACAGGCTATGTTGCGGAGTAATTTAATTGATGCAGTGCAAGTTGTACATTTGTCCCACATGATATGCAGTTGGTGATGAAGTAGAATCTTTCCACTTATGGAAAGTCTCACTTCATTTTTTAAAAAAAAATAAGTCACTTTCATTTCCAATAACAACACAAGCAGGTCAGAGAGGCAATTTATAAGGCATTTTCTTGAGCAATGAAATTGTTATAATCAATCTTTTTCTCACATTACCAGCAAAGATGCTAACAAAAGTCAGTAAAGAAACAATACCATGTGAAGAACAGTGAAGCTGCTGCTGCTGCATCGACTAGTGTCATTATAACAGTTAATGAGATCAAAGGTGTATATACGAATCCATGATTTGAATATTTATTCTCATGCATACTCCCCCCGTCCCAAAATGATCTTCCTGTTTGCCATTTTTCATTATCCCAAAAAGTTCTTCCCATTTCTACAATTTAGGCTTAAAAGTGCATAGACAAAACATGACTATTGAAGTGTTCATATCCTTAAAAAGTTTGAATAGTCAAACATGAAGATCATTATGGGGCGGAGGGAGTAATAACTAAAAATCTATTCCAATACTCCCTCCCAAAATGATTGTCTCGTTTGACTTTCCAAACATTTTAAGATTACATTGTAAGTTTGGAAATTCAGAGATTTTGAGAGCTTAATTTTAAAAATGTGACTAACTTTCTGAACAAGCAAAAAGGGACAGAGGGAGTAGTATGTTAAATGGTTATGTTGTAATTGCATATACTCAATGCAATTTCACCAAACGGTAACATGGGCTTGGTTAATATGAATCATCATATGTGATGTGGAGTGGCAGAACAGCCAAGAAATATTCTAAGGGATGTGTGTGTGTGTGTGTGTGTGTGTGGGGGGGGGGGGGGGGGGGGGGGGAGGGGTTGCAAAACATAACATTTTGACTATTTAAAAAGGGGAAAAAAATAGAATTTAGTGTATTTTTTTCTTTACACAAACAAGTGCTACTTTCAATAAATTTCAATAAAACCCCAAAATTCTTATAATATTTTCAATTCGTATCTATTTTTATCAAATGGGGGCAATTGCCCCATTTGTCCCTATTGCGCTCCGGCAATGGTCATATAGTCACCCCAAAGAAGAGATGAGAAGAAAAACAATGGAAAATGGAGAGATGGTAAAATAAAAAATAAAATAATAATAAAAAATTGTGAAAGCTAAGAAGATATTTAAAGAAGAAATAAATGCCAAGAAATTTAGAGAAAAATGAAGCAAAAACATTTGAAAATAATAAAAAATAAATATTAAAATTGTTTGTACTATATACAATCACACATTCATTTTCTGTCAAGGTTCTAAAAAGCGCTAGGCGGTCTCTAGGCGCCGCAGCAGCGCCTAGCGCCTAGGCGGGGTCTAGACGGAACTTAGTCGGGGACCAGAATTCCTAAATAGTTATAATTTCCTAGGCGGGACTTAGGCGTTTCATGAACGCCTAGTGCCTAGGCGGGGCCTAAACGGACGTCTTTTACAACACTGTTTTCTGTAAATAAAGATTCACTGGCTATTAATAAAGATGTGAAAAGAGTTGCACCTGCCAATTCCAAGTTGCCAACCTTCTTCACCCTTATTATTTCTTGCATTTTAATCACTGCCAACAAAAAATCAAACAAAAATCAGGAAAGATATTCTGTCTAGATGAATATAGAGTACCAATCAAGAAGAAGAAACAAGGAAAGGGAACAGCTTTCCCATTTCTTTATCTTTTTTTCTCCCTAGGGAAAGACAGTGCCACTTAACAAGTTAACAACCCATCCCACTGCATAAATAAATTAATCAATCCAATCAATATTCATTTTTAACCTATTATTTTTCAACATTGAAAGCAAACCAACCAATTGTTATTTAGATCTAGGTTTGTGCAAACAAACGATTAACACCTGTTAAGAATCTATTTATGATATTATTGTCAAAAAATTTAATAAAAAATACTCCATCCGTCTCAGTTTAAGGTTCTTACTTCCCTTTTTTGGTATGTCCCAGTTTAATATTCTTAGTTGCTTTTTTCCTTAAATGGAAAAGTATGAATAGTGTTTTAGACAATTATGTCCTCATAAAGTTCATATATTACAGCAAAACCATCACTTACCTATCTACTTTTCACCAATTTGCTTTATGAATGGACAATTATATCCTTCACACGCTACTATGTTTGACCCAAATTTGCCTTAGTTTATTAATAAGCGTGTAAAGTCAAACTAAAAACCTTAAATTGGGACGGAGGGAGTATTTCAAATGTAAGTTTCTTAACCAATGAACAGGTATAAGTTAGCAGGACATTAGACATACTAGGATACACAAATACTCCCTCCGTCCCAAAATAATCAATTCACATTTGACTATTCAAACTTTTTAAGGATATGAACATTTGCTTCATTAGCTATGTTATGTTTATCCACATTTAAGCCTCAATTTGTAGAAATGTGAAGAACTTTTTGGGACAATGAAAAATGACAAACGAGAACATCATTTTGGGGCGGAGGGAGTATACTGGAACCAATACACGCACGTATAGCATGTGCGTAGCAGAGACAACAACGAAAATAACCACATATTTTATGCGTAGTTTTCAGTTTTACAGCCCATAGATTCATTGAATCCCTGTACATTTTTGAAGTTGGTATGCAATAATATTAATGTATTCCTACCTAATCCAAAAGTTTAATCAGGTTTTTTCTAATGATAATGACTTTATCATACCTTAACACCAATAACATTGTACTAAGTTCAATGAAGAATCTTCTTAAGATGAGGTACTATGATATCAACTTCCACAGATTATGGAGCTCACATCTTAATATTCTAGTTTTACAACATTATTGCCAACAAAATCCTTGTTTTTAAGGTTTACAACTACTAGGAAAGGTATGTTGCAACAGGGGACTACTATGTATCATACCTAGTTACCGCCTACATGCTGCCTATGTATACAGATTAACAAATAAGCAATGATGGAAAAGTTACTAGATTCTTAGAGAAAGCATAATTAAAGTGGTTAATGATGAAAAATCATTCTTGATTATGATTAAAGAGAAGTAACCTTAATTAACTTTGGATTCTAAAACTACCAGTAAAGATCAACTCAAGATATTTGAGCTTTAAGAGTGAAGCAAAGGCACTCATCACAGTCTTTTGGTCAAGTCAACAAGAAGAATGGATGGAGACATTTTCTCTTCCTTAATGCATACTCCCTCCGTCCCATAACAAAGTACCCATTTTGCCAATTTGGGTGTCTCATTGGAAAGTACCACTTCTCAAAAAGGTAAATATATACTCCACTTTCTCCCTCCTTCCCACTCACAACAACTATCCACTTACTATTTCCTACCCCACTTTCTCTCTCCGTCTCACTCACGACACCTACTTTTCTAGTATCTTTCCTTAATTCTCGTTCCTAAAAGCAAATGGGTACTTTGTTATGGGACGGAGGGAGTATATATATATATGTGTGTGTACATATATACACCTCAAGTAATTGAGACAAAGGCCAAAAGATTTATAGCCTAGTAATGGTTTGAAAGAGGTTATGTGGACAAGTTTGCTAGGGTATATAGTGGAGGACAAGTTTGCTAGACATATAGTGGAGAATAAGTTTGCTAGGCAATATTCATACCAAAACAACAAGAAATTGTTTGGCACAATAATTGGCAGCCATTGCCAGAAGCTCACATCACAGGTAAATGTCAAAACCACCACTGCCAAAGTTCCTCAAACATTCATGTAAAATTACCAGAATGCCCATAAAGCATCTCATTCAGCAGTGACAGATTGTCCTTTTTGCTTTTGATTGGCCCCCACACACAAATTAAGTGATCATAAATTCATAATAGTACTTTTTTTTGTAGCAACTGTCCCCACAAACACCCCCCAAACCAATAACATTTATCCACCTCATATTAACTCAAATCTTTTACTGCTATCTTCCTGATCTGTATTTCTCTCTCCCCTCTTACAATCAAGTACAATTTGCTGACAAATTTAGATTCACTTCTTTAAGCTCACTCCCTTTGCTTTCTGTTAATTTTCCCTATTTAAAGTTTCCACCCCTCATTCCTTAACCACCAAGGTGGAAACTATAGCCCAGATCTCTCTCACTTTTCCATCTTCACCCCCTTAAATTTTCCATGTTCTTGTTTCACTTTAACCTCATCATTCATGGGTTTCCACTGTTCTTGATTTTGATCTAGATCCGATAAGGAATCTAGTATAGTTACATAAGTTTTTTTCCCTTGTGTTTTGGAAAGTTGAGTCTTTTCTAGATTCCTCTTATCTCATGAAAAAGTATTCAGATTCCCTTCAAATGGCTTCTTGATATAATTCCCTCTAGCAAGCCATAACCCCCCCCCCCCCTCCTCAACATTTCCTCTCTGGGTTTTCTTCTTTCTCTCTATCGAGAAAGAAGAGCACTTGATCCGAATCAAGAAAATGGATATTTTATCTCCACCATCATATTTCAGGAACTCGGCCTGGTTGTTTGAGGAAAGAAAGGAGACAATATGGACAGCTGAAGAGAACAAACTGTTTGAAAACGCACTTGCTTTATTCGATCAGGATACTCCTGATAGATGGTATAATGTGGCAGCCATGATTCCTGGGAAGTCTGTGAATGATGTGATCAAACAATATAGAGAATTGCTAGATGATGTAAGAGATATAGAAGCAGGACTAATACCATTACCTGGCTATGCTACTGATTATTTTGCGCTAGAGTGGATGAACAATCAAGGTTCTGATGGGCTGAAGCAATTTTACGCTCCAGGAGGAAAGAGAAGCTCGTCGATGTACCCTTCTGATCAAGAAAAGAAAAAAGGCATTCCATGGACAGAGGAAGAACACAGGTAATCAAGAAATGTTAACCCATAATTCTATTATGTTAATACAGTTCATATATGAAGTCCAAAAATATAATATTTATATTGACAGTGTCACTCTAATTTCTTCGTCTTGATGCATTAATCAATGATCACATCAATATATTCATACTCATATTTGTCTAAACGTGCCCTTGTGCTTGTGTGAGTATTATTACAAGCAAAAATATACAATTACATCAAAACATGAAAACTATATCTAAAATGATTTAGATTTGCTCCCTTTGTTTAAAATGAGTTCTTTTTATTTTTTTCTTTCTTTTTCTAATAATGGTGTGCTAATGTCTAACCACAGACAATTCCTCCTGGGGCTAAAGAAGTATGGAAAAGGGGACTGGAGAAATATTGCCCGTAACTTTGTGACAACTCGAACACCAACTCAGGTTGCTAGCCATGCTCAGAAGTATTTCATCCGCCAACTTTCAGGAGGGAAAGATAAGAGACGATCAAGCATTCACGACATTACTACAGTTCATATTACCGACACCAAAAAACCTGTGTCACCAAAGGTTGAGAAACATCCTTCCCTAAATGATCATCAAATACAGCAACAAGTCCCACAACTGCAGCAGCAGGAGTCAAATATGAACCAAATGGCTAAAGCACTATACCAGTGGGCAGCACTGCCCAATCAAGGACCGACAACCATGGCTTTCGACCTCCCAAATAGCAGCCTAATGATGGCACCGTTTTATGGAACATCTGCATATGGATCTCAGTACGGCTATTATGGTACAGTTTTTCAAGGAAACTGCTAGCCAATGAGATTTTTTTTTTTCTTTTCATATGCAGAGGGTTTAATTTCATTTTCAACCACTCTACTTTTGACCAACTTCCACTTTAACCATTATACTTTTTTTATTGCACAAAAACCATTATACTCTGGAAAATGTTCACTCAAGTTAGATTATGATGGATGGAGAGAATTTTAATTATTCACACATCCACACTCTAAACTTTCACATACAGGGGTGGAAGTGTGAATAAATAAAGTTTTTCATCCATTGTAATCTAACGGGGTGAGCTATTTGGGGGCTGGGGCGAGCAGTTCCTAGAGTACAGAACAGTACAATGTTTTTCGTGCAAGAAAATAAGTATAATGGTTAAATGGAAAGTTGCGTCGAAGTACACTGGTTCAAAATGAAATTACACCTGCACAGAATGTTGCAGCAGTGGCCTTAAACAGAACAAGCCACATTATCTAGTATTACAGCTTTACTGAATTTGGTTAAGTGTGTGTTCAATGTATATTGTTTCCAGTAGGTTGTAATTCTTCGGGTAATTGGTTCAATTCCTAGATCTTCTTTATTTTACCTATTAAATCGAGTTTCTATCTAACTGACGGTAAAAAATTATCCCTAATTGGCAAAGATTAACATATTTCAAGAATGCATTCAATCTAAAAAAGGCGAGGCAGTTCATGTGAAGATTTTGGCGAAAAGGCGTTGCTACGGACGCTTAGTCCAAACATGGTGAGTCACCAAGCACTTTCTGAGGTGACATTGGTCTAATCCAACAATCTTTTTCATATAATTTCAACATATAATTGAATTCTCATAATTCCAACTAGAAAAATAGCAGTTTTACCTTCCATATTGTCCTTGTGAGATTAAAAAAGGGATTTAAATCAGGGATTACTTGATTAAAAAAAAAACAGTGTCTATGTTACATTAAACAGTTTTTACGTAATCTTTTTTATTATTTTGTCTACTGATTACATAATTATAGTCCAATCAGGGATTAACATATCCAAACAACCTAGGATGGCTGTTCCTTTAATGATGATTTACATTTATTTAAAATAATACATAAATCAAAAAGATCAGCGGTTCATTAAAAAAAGTAGATTTTTTGTTTGTGTTTTCTTAGCTTTAAAGTCTGAATGGGGCTCTAAGATTCTCCACATTTGGATGGGAAAAGCATAATTTAACCTTAGATTTCCATAAACTAAGCAAGATTCTTCATTTTAATAAAGTGATGTGCAGGGATTAAAATATAATAAGTACCTGATTAGACTATTCTAAAATACTAAACATATACATACAACGTTTGGATCTATTGCATTGAAAGACACGGAGTGACCGAAAAGGATTCATACTCCAATCCTAAATACGATTGTATGTTGTGCTGATTTTATCATGTACTTTGCTCTGATAAAAATATTCACTCAGACGAAATACGGTTTTTATATATGTTCTCTTTACAATTTACAATCACATTATCTCTAGAAGATTAAACTAATACGGTGTGTATATCTATTATCCCAAGGACATGGAAATATATGATCATTTGATGGTTTTTTTTTTATATGGTTCTCTTGAACTCTGCAATGATTGAAGCAAGATCGAAGAGCGAGGGAGAACGATGATGTGAATAAGAGAAAAACGAGAATCACATCGACGAGAAAAATAAAAGGAAGTATCCGAAAGCAACTATTAGATTGTCAATTTCAAATCACAAAACTTTTCTATGTTGTATTCTTGTGGAACTTGTATTACAACTTTCTCATGTCTCCTCTCATGTGCATCTTTGGTTGCTAATTGGTGGTCCTTACAACCATTATACCTAACAATGGCAAAAAGCCAAGTACCCACCTATATTATTTGCGCCTATAATTTCATTTTTGGTCCCTCCCACTAGACATAGAAGATTCAGGGCAATATGAGGAATATGACCGTTCATATTTCATTTTTATCGTGAATGACATCAGTGGCGAAGCCAAATTCTTTTGAGAAGGAGGAGGTGAAGATTGTTTGCGGAAATAAATTATACTTATGATATTGAATTTTGGAATAAAAAGGGTCAAAATATAATAGTACAAATTTTACCAAAAATGAAGGAGGTCCAAATAGACAAAAACAATATTTTTAGTGTCTCCAAAATTTTAAGATAGTAAAAATGACAATTTTCAAAAGTGAAGGGGGTCGACCCCCTAGGCTTCTATGTGGCTTCTCCACTAAATGAAATTATAACCCCACATTCTTTGTTTAAAGGAGCCTAGCTTTTTTCTCTCTCAAGTTTCAAAGTAAAGCACTTTGCTCACTTTATTATAATTTGATACTCCCTCCGTCCCAAATTAATGTTTCTTACTTTGACTTTGCACGGAGATTAAGAAAAAGTAAATGTTGTGAGTATGAAAAGTAAAGTAAGAGAGAGAAAGTGGGTAGGGAGTTTTTGTTGTTAGAATGACAAGTGGGTCCCACTTTCTATTTTAAGTAATAAAATAAAGTAAGAACCTTAAATTGGGACAGACTAAAAAGGAAAGTAAGAACCTTAAAGGGGGACAGAGGGAGAGGGAGTATATACGTACAAGTGCAGAAAGACCACATACTACAGTCTTACAACTTAAACTTTTTGTGCTTTCTATTTCTTTACATATTTGCTTAAGACAATAATGATACCTTGCTTCCAAATAAACTCATTTAAGGAAAAGGGTATTGCTATTGCTTGCGGGTCCAAGGCTTCAAGTAATAGTTCTTAATTTTAACAGGAACAAACTAAGTGGGAGCTTTACACTTTGAAATTGTTTGTCAATGACTTTCTGAGAACAGATGTTACCTCAAGTGTTAAGCAACACTCCAGGTAACACTCCAGACGGATAGAAAATACACACACAAAAATAGTAGAGTTTTTGCAGCGGAAAATAAATAGCACAAGAGAAATATTTTTCTCAAGTTATATAAATATAACTT
This sequence comes from Campanula takesimana, assembly GCA_026119855.1. Taxonomy (NCBI): domain Eukaryota; kingdom Viridiplantae; phylum Streptophyta; class Magnoliopsida; order Asterales; family Campanulaceae; genus Campanula; species Campanula takesimana. Next base: position 270,585 of record JAOWBW010000440.1, read on the forward strand.
GAGATGCCTAGATGGCGAAAACCTTATAATCAAAACTAATTACAAAGTTTAAAATGGTTCCCTATACAAACTATGATATACTCTCTATGGAACCAAAGTAAGAACAAAGTACAAGATTCTATCCTAACCAAAACTCACTCAAACCCGAAGTATTTAAGTGATAAAAGAGTGTATGGAAGAAAGAATCTCAAAAGGAGCCAAGAGTACTTTAGTCTTTTTGTGCTATGGATGTGTGTATATAATTGGCTTATCTTCAATCTTCATCCAAGCATCTATTTATAGCCAACCAAGACTTGGAGGCTACACAAATAACAGCCTTGGGCTGTTTGTGACGAGTGGGGAGAGTGGGGAGAGTGGGGAGAGTGAGTGGGCTTGCTCTCCACTTTTTGTGCGAAGACTTGGTCTTCCTTCCATGAATTTCTCAACCGCAAGCTTGATCCCCAAGTCCTAGCTTCACCGTGTTGTACTCCAAGCTTCCAATCCCTTGTACATCTTCAATTAATCAGCAACTAACATTGGACTTGGTCTTCTTCACATTTACCATATTTAACACATGTTAAATATGTTTGTTATTCCCTCTTTTACTCGGCATTTATGAATAACTCTTCAACAATTTATTCTCCACCTTTTTAACTCCATAAACCAACTTTATTATTACCTGAAATATGGACCAACATCTAGACAATAATATTAAGACATTAGTATAAAAATTACATTAGAAAGAAATATCAAATTACAAAGAATTTCGTCACAGCACTTGGACTGTCAGTGGCAACATCCGAGGTAACACCTCAGTTCTGCACTAACACACTTCATAAAAAAAAAAAAAAAAAAAAAAAAAGGCGAAAGGAGGTTGAACAGATGATGGACTTCAACTCAACTCGACTCAACTCACCTCAGTCTTATTATGTTGTCTGTCCTTTGACAGGGTTAAGAGTTCTACAATTACGCAGCCACTCCCAGAACATTTCCATACTTCTAATCATAAATCTTAAGTAGGTAGTGTGTGTGTGCGTGTGTGTGTGTGTGTGTATAATAGACAAAAGTTACCTATGTATCATGTTGTACCGGAGCTTAACAATATAGAGTGTACAAAGTAAATGATTACGAGAAGTGCCGTAACCCTAGCTGAGTTTCACACATATTTGACTGATTTGATGACAGTTACACTTTCAACACCTTCTCCTTGCCCTAGGAATAAATTTGATTGAAGAAATACTACGACAAGAAATTTTGTACATGGAATTAGATTTGTCGTTGGAAATGAGTCACTTCAGCTTGACATTCGTCTCAATTCTTTAAAGATGGGGTAAATGGCTTTATTTTTTCGTCTCCACAACTTTTACCTTACATGCTTGGCATGTTCGCTTGGACACCTTAAGTTGATAGATATTAAACTCAATCCACATACAGAGGAAGCATGATATTTTAAGCAATTATTTGTGCTAATGACTTGCATGTTCTAAACGCAGGTAAGTGAAACAAGTTACATACAGGAAACTTCATACAGAATAATATCTAATCAGAAAAAGAGGAGAATATAGCACATAAGTCTAAGCTACTAGATCAAAAAATTCAGACAGAATCATTACGCAACTGTCAAGGAAGACCAAAAATGTACAATGAGCTGTGTTCAGTTGACCTGAGCTGGAATGACTTGAGGAGAGCCCTTATGAATCTTTAGAACAATATCAGTCCTTGCAGTTTGTTCTGTGCATCAGAAAATAGAATAAGTCAAGTTTGATATGATAAAGTCTGAGGTTCCATCCCAAAACCAATTGGCAATGGGAGGAGTAGCCCAGGATCTTTATATAGTCAATGCTTGGCTTGTTAATTCCCGGTGTGGGATAATGTCTCTAACATGATATGTACTTAAAATTCTTTTCAATGTAGCTCAATTTGAAGACAGAAACCATATTTCAGTGACAAAAACAAATTGACGAGAACACGCTCCTTATCAATTGGCGAGTAGTTGTGTCATCAGTGTTGTGGAATTGACCCTCCAACACCCAAGCAAATCGCAAGAAAATCCGGCACCACAAACAAGCACAAGAAATAAGAAACCCAAAGCAAAAGACAAAACGAACACAAGAAATTGTTTACCCAGTTCGTCAATATCTTTGACTACGTCTGGGAGGACTACCAAGCCAGGATCTTGCACTATAATATGTAAATATGGAGTTACAATGAGTTATGGGGCGGAACATTGTTTATATAGCAAACCTAGAATAAGTCCTAAACCTAAACATAAGAGAAATCCTGATAAAACTGCAATTCCCGAATCCTGTGACGCGGCACCAGGCGCCCGCCTGGTGCTATGCAAGCTTCCGCCTGCATTTGTTTCCGCCAGGAGTCATTGCTACTGCCAACTAGGGCGCCCGCCTGGTGAACCCCAGGCGCCCGCTCGCTCTCCTGCAAAATTTTCTTCTCTTCGTTTCGTTTTATGATATCTATTCCAACAATCTCCCACCTAGAGATCAACCGCGTATACAAACCCCGTATCCGTCTTCAAATCATCCTTGGTGTCGTCCTAGTGCTCACCTCGATCATGGTAGTGCCGTCCTCCTCCCCTATTCTCCAAGCCCCATTGAAGCTAAACCCAGCTTCAACTTCACCTTGCTTGAGAAACCTGGAGCCTTTGCCTCCGATCTACACTCTCTGTTAGATCTGCGTAGCGGAATATACGGTCCTGGAGTATTTGGTTCATCTTCAGTGACCCCTTTACCATGGTCATCATGAACCGTGCCGCTCCCACCCGAGTATGGAATATCCATGCGAATCTCCCTCGCATCACCGTATTTCTTAAACTCCCCGAGCTCATACTCCCCACCATTAATAGACCTCAAGCATTTATCCTTGAGTCCAATCCGATTCTTCACCAAGGCCTTCCACTTCTTATACATCCTGAAAGATTCATCTTTCCCTTTTAAGAAGTAATCCCAGACCTTCCTTGTCGAATCATCAATGAAGGTCATGTAATATGACACACCAAACCGAGAAGTTACCGGGGATACCCCCTTCTCACCCATGTGACGCAGCACGAAAGCGATAGAATTCGTGAGTAGCGCACTACACACAAGAGCCTTCAAGCGAAGCACCCTCAAACACGATAATCTTGGAATCCACCAAGAACAAGAGAAAATCTCTTAACAATTGCAAAGCAATCAAAAATTTATTTAATAAAGTCTAATTTTCGGAATACAACTTTAGGCCTATTTTATAGTGCCCATAAAACTTGAAAAACAATCCTAAACCTTCTAAAATTAATCCTAACCTATATGGTAACATAATAGGACTCAAAAATAGCAAAAACACTCTTAATCCTACTCTAAAACCCTCTTTAAATGACCTAGTAAAAATAATGACGAAAATACTAATTAAAATCCTAATTAAACTGCTCAAAAACTAAAAATACGTAAACTGGACAAATCTGCCGCTACACCGAGCGGGCGCTTGCCTTGGCCCGAGCGGGCGCTCATTATGGCAGTAAGGTCGGCCATCTGGATATTAATTCCAGGCGGGCACTTGATGGAAAGCGAGCGGGCGCCTGGTTGCGATGCTGGAAATCTCGCCTTGTCTGCTCCTACATCACCATGTGACCCAATCGACAGTGCCACAAATCCATATCACCCTTGGCTGATACCACCGCGATACTATCCTTGGTGTTTGGCAAATACAATCTTCTTTCCCTATTACCCCGAGCGATCTCACAATCCACATTGGTAATAACCCAGTTCTTGCAGCTAAAAGTTACCATGTAACCTTCTTCACCCAGCTGCCCAACTGAAATCAAGTTCTTTTTCAAACCCGGAATGTGACTGACCCCGTGTAGATGTAAGACGTTCCCGTCCGATGCTCCTATTCTGACATCCCCCTTCCCCTTGATTTCCAAAGGCTCGCCATCCGCCAGATAGACCTTACCGAAATCACCGGAAGTGTAATTTTCCATCGCTCCTGCATGCCCGCATGAGTGGAATGATGCCCCCGAATACAGCACCCATGTTTCTAGCGCACTACTAACGCTCAGAATCAGTACATCGCCACCTTCGATTATCACATTCGCCGATTTATCCCCTCGCATGGGACAACCCCTCTTGTAGTGTCCTAACTACTTACAATGATAGCACTTTACTGATCCTCTTGCAACCCTTGGTCTTTCTTTGTTCTCCACAGACTGATCCCCACCCCCGATTACACTTTCCCTTGACCCTGTTCTCCCTTTATTGCTAGAACCCGGTCTTCCCCTATTAGTTGTAGCCAAGACCGATTCCGAAGTAGATGGTGTCCCCAACTTCTTTATGCGATTTTCCTCGCCCAAGAGGAAGTCCTTAACATCATTATACTTCAATTTTTTCTTACCTGCTGAAGCATTTAACGCTGTCACCGTTCCGCTCCAACTTCTTGGTAGAGACGCTAGCAATAAACACGCATGAACCTCGTCACCGAAAGTAATCTCCAACGCAGTCAATGAGTCTATAATATCCATAAACTCATTGATGTGTTTAGTTATGGATCCTTCCTCTTGCATCTTGAGATTACCCATCTTGCGTATCAAATCAACCTTATTTGCAGCAGATAGAGTTTCAAATCTCTCAGTAAGATAATCCAATAGCTCATTGGTGGTTTTCGCCTTCCTGGTAGTCTTCGCGATCCACTTCGACAAAGTAGATCGAACCACCCCTAATGCTTTCCGATCCATGAGATCCCAGTCTTACTGCTTTTCTTTTTCCAGTTTGACTCCTGTTAGAGGCTTATAGAGATCCTTATTATTCAAGAGATCCTCTATTTGCATCCTCCAATATCCATAGTCAGACCTATCAAATTTCTCCACCGCTTGTTTATCCTTGCCCATTCTTGATTGCTTGATAAACCCCTTTGATCGTCCAACCAAAGCTCTGATACCAGTTGTTGTGGAATTGACCCTCCCGTTGGGTTTCGTTGACACATGCGCAGCGGAATTTAGCATTTAAAATTTATGAAACCCAAAGCCCATAGATCCGTTCATATGATTAAATCAAATACAACAATATGAATAGAGTAAAGTCTAACCCTTGATGACTTTGAATTCTAGCTATGATCTTGGTGGAGATTTGAAGCTTGATCACGAAGAAAGTAAAAACACGAACTTTGAAGATGATGAGCTTCACCCTCTAGCGGTATCCACACCACGAACGAATATCAAGGAGCTTCTTGATCTTGGTTGCTAGATCAAAATTGTGAAACACACTTTCACAATATAATATGACTATATGGAATTTTAATTGTGTATTATTTTGTTCTTCAATCAAAAGATATCTTGGAACAAAATAATCTCTCTCAAACTCTTTGGAGACTCACAAAAACATTGGTTAAGAGTGCTGGCCGAATTTGGCTGTTTATATACAAGTTAGACCTATTCCAAATAGGAAACTTGTGTCTAAACCCGTCCAAAATTCCTTTCCAAATCAAATTAGGAAACTGCCCCCGACAGTACTGTGCGGTCGCCCAGAATCCATTGTGCGGTCGCACAACTATCTGAAACAAACTGGTACAAAACTGAGCTAAGTGTGCGGCCGCCCAGTCCATACTGTGCGGTCGCCCACTTCCCCATATTTCCAGAATTTCTAAAATTCCAATATAGTCCTTATTTAAGATTCGTTCTATTGTGTGTGATCATCTAGGATTATACTAAGTTGGCAATGGGTTCAAACATGAAACCATAAGATATGATTAGGTTCTAGCAAACCGTCATACCTACCCAAATAGTATAACTAGATACAAGTTCGCATTCCTTTAGAATATGTCATAATCCCTTTGTCCACGATGTCATTGAACACAAGTCATGGTCAACAAGTCAACTTGTTTTGTTCAATACTTTCTCGATTCCGAATATGTTGATAATCCAAATGACATTGATCCAATCAATTCATTTGAGTCCGGCCGAACATTTCATCTACATCATTTCTACGAGAGGCCCAAGCTTGACATCTCTCCGAAGAGGGACAAATCCATTTAGCTTATTATTCTTCCCTACGTGAATCCGATCATGCCAATCATACCCTTTATAACTTCCCGGTTAAAGGTAGCGTTTGAATATGTCAAACATAATGTTCATCAAGTGGAAGACTATAATAACTTCATGTCTAAGGATTCGAATGACATAACTAATATGATATATATGTACGATATAGACCATGACATAAATCTCATACAGCGGGTCATGTCCAGTACCTTGTTCCAAACAAGTACCCATAAATCTAACATGATCATCCCATGATCATTTAGCCTTTATACTAGTGCTTAACAAGTACTAGGGACGGAGATTATTATAAGTAAACATGAACAACAATAATAATCAAAACATTTCTTTATTGATATGAAATAAATGATAACAATTACAACGTTTATTAAACGTGCCTAGGGCACCACTACCAACAATCTTCCACTTACCCTAGGCCCAATCTCCCATGTATCTAATACCCATGGACCTAACATGACCATCATGTTTAGCTTGTGGAAGTCCCTTTGTTAGCGGGTCCGCAACATTGTCATCAGTATGTACTCTGCATATATTTACGTCTCCCCTATCAACGATTTCTCGAATGATATGAAAACGCCTAAGTATGTGTTTGGATTTCTGATGTGCTCTTGGTTCCTTTTCTTGAGCAATAGCACCATTATTATCGCAATAAAGGTCTATTGGATTAGCAATACTAGGAACCACTTCAAGTTCAGTGATGAACTTCTTAATCCAAACAGCTTCCTTTGCAGCATCCGATGCAGCAATATACTCAGCTTCTGTTGTAGAATCAGCGGTTGTACTTTGCTTGGAACTCTTCCAGCTTACAGCTCCACCATTTAACATAAACACAAAACCCGATTGCGATCGGCTATCATCTTTGTCGGTTTGGAAGCTTGCATCCGTGTAAGCATTTACAACGAGATCATCTTCCATTCCTCCATAGACCAAAAATGAGTCTTTAGTTCTTCTCAAGTACTTAAGAATCGCTTTTACAGCTACCCAGTGATTTTCGCCAGGGTCGGATTGGTATCTACTTGTCATGCTCAAAGCATAAGATACATCCGGCCTAGTACAAATCATGGCATACATGATGGACCCAATTGCCGAAGCATATGGAACATCATTCATTTTCTCGCGCTCATCGTTTGTATTAGGACATTGAGTCTTGCTTAGAGAAACTCCATGTAATACCGGCAAGGTGCCTCTCTTAGAATTTTCCATACGGAATCTTCTAATGAACTTGTCAATGTATGTACTTTGGCTTAAACCAAGTAGCCTCCTTGATCTATATCTATAGATCTTAATGCCAAGTATATATGCGGCTTCACCCATATCTTTCATTGCAAAACACTTTCCTAACCAAGTCTTCACAAACTGAAGTGTAGGAATGTCGTTTCCAATGAGTAATATGTCATCCACGTATAAAACAAGGAATAGCACTATGCTCCCACTAATCTTCTTGTATACACAAGGCTCATCTTCGTTCTTGATGAAACCAAACTTTTTGACCGATTCATCAAAACGGAGATTCCAACTCCTAGAAGCTTGCTTCAATCCATAGATGGATCTCTGCAATTTGCATACTTTAGAATCTTGTTCAAAACCTTCTGGTTGTGTCATATACACATCCTCTTGGAGTTTTCCATTTAGGAAAGCGGTTTTGACGTCCATTTGCCATATTTCATAGTCATGATATGCGGCAATGGCAAGCAAAATTCTTATAGATTTGATCATTGCTACGGGTGAAAAGGTTTCATCATAGTCAATACCATGAACTTGCCTATAACCCTTCGCTACAAGTCTAGCTTTGTAAGTATGCACCTTCCCATCCATGTCGGTCTTCTTCTTGAAGACCCATTTGCATCATATGGTTTTTACACCTTCGGGTGCATCAATCAAATTCCAAACTTGATTGTCTTGCATGGATTGTAATTCGGATTCCATGGCTCCAAGCTACTTATCCGAATCAGGAGAAGACATCGCCTCTTGGTAGGTTGACGGTTCATCATTCTCAATGATTTCCACCTCATTACTATCCGTTATGAGAAATCCATATCTCTCGGGCTCGGATCGTGACCTACTAGATCTGCGAGTTGCTTGTGTATTTTGAACAGGTTCCACAACTCCTTGTGGTTCTTGTTCTTGTTCCACTATTGGTTCAATGTTATTTTCTGGGTCTCGAATTTCTTCAAGATTTATTTTACTCCCACTGATTTCTTTGGAGAGAAACTCTTTCTCTAGAAAGACACCAGTTCGGGCAACAAACACTTTGTTGTCCTCTCGGTTGTAAAAGTAATATCCTCTAGTTTCCTTTGGATATCACACGAAAATACATTTATCAGATTTGTGTGCAAGTTTGTCTGAGACAAGTCTTTTGACAAAAGCTTCACAACCCCAAATCTTCATGAAAGATAAACAAGTTTTCTTTCCGCTCCACATCTCATATGGAGTCTTTTGAACCGATTTAGTTGGAACACGATTTAGTGTGAAAGCAGCGGTTTCTAGAGCGTAACCCCAAAAGGATATTGGAAGATCAACTTGACTCATCATTGATCGAACCATGTCTAACAAAGTCCGATTTCTCCTCTCGGACACACCATTCCATTGTGGCATTCCGGGTGGAGTCAATTGTGAAGCTATTCCACAATTCTTTAGATGATCATCAAATTCTTGACTCAAGTATTCTCCACCTCGATCTGATCAAAGTGCCTTAATACTTTTGCCAAGTTGTTTTTCTACTTCATTTTGAAATATTCTAAATATCTCAAATGCTTCACTTTTATGTTTCATTAGGTAAACATACCCAAATCTACTATAATCATCAGTGAAGGTTATGAAGTATTGAAATCCTCCCCTAGCATTGCTACTTAATGGTCCGCATACATCGGAATGTATCAACCCCAATAAGTCGCTTGCCCTTTCACCCAACTTGGTAAAAGGTGTCTTAGTCATTTTTCCAAGAAGACACGACTCACAAGTATCATATGACTCTAAGTCACATGAACCCAAAAGCCCGTCCCCATGGAGTTTTGAGATACGCTTCTCATTAATATGACCAAGACGGCAATGCCATAAATAGGTATGATTTAGATCATTAGGTTTAGATTTCTTATTTACATGATAGACATTGTCATTATTTTCATTCTTGGAATCCAAGATATAAAGGCCATTAAATGAATTAGCAATACCATAAAGCACATCATTTAAATAAATAGAAAATTTCTTATTCTCAATAAGAAACTTAAAACCTTCATTATCCAAACAAGAAATTGAAATAATATTTCTACTTAAATCCGGAACATAATAACAATTGTTCAAAACAAGAATTAATCCGGAAGGTAAAGTGACTTCATAAGTCCATACGGCTAATGCAGCAACTCTTGCTCCATTCCCCACGCGTAGGTCTACTTCACCATCTTTAAGCAGTCTCCTATTCTTTAGACCCTGCACATTTAAACAAATGTGAGAACCACATCCGATATCCAATACCCAAGAATCAGTGGTATAAAGGAGAATATCTATCATATAGATACCTGAAGTCGACGCAGCCTTGCTGCTCTTCTTCTTCTTTTGCTCTTCCAAGAAAGCCTTGCAATTACGTTTCCAATGACCAATTTCTTGACAATGGAAACAGATTGCATCCTTTTGTGAATCGGGTTTTGCCTCAGAATCCTTGGCAACACTTGCCTTGCTTATCTTGGGTTTGACAACTTTCTTACCCTTTCCTTTGGCACCAGCCTTCTTCCCTTCATGAACTAAGAGCACGGGAGAACCTTTCTCCGCAATCTTCATCTCTGCAGTTTTAAGCATCCTATGCAACTCGGAGAGATTCTTATCCATTCCATGCATGTTATAATTCATCACAAACTGATTATAACTTTTAAGCAATGAATTAAGAATGAGATCCGTGGCTAGCTCCAATGGGATTGGATAGCCAAGTTTCTCAAGGTGCTCTACATAACCTTTCATTTTCAGCATATGAGGACTCACTTGTTGCCCTTCATTCATTTTGCAAGTAGTGAATGCAACAATGGTCTTGTACCTCTCTTGCCTAGCTTGTTCTTGAAACATGGCTCTTAACTCCACGCCTATCTCATAGGCTTCCAAATGTTCCAAACTTTGTTGGAGTTTTGAGCACATAGTAGCAAGCATGAGACAGCTTACATCTCTAGAATCATTACGATCTTTCTTGTAACTGTCTCTTTCTGCCCTAGGGGCAGTAGGTTCTGGTTCAGCAGGAAGAGGCCCGTCGAGAATGTACAACTTATCTTCTTGCCTAAGAACAATTATTAGGCTACGGATCCAATCCATGAAGTTCGTACCATTTTCTTGGAGCTTATCCTTCTCAAGGATCGATCGCAACGAAATTGATTTAGTGTTAGTAGTCATTATCTACAAATATGCAAAATTTTCAAAATTCAATAAGTACCGGCTTTCATTAAAGAAATTAACAATGTATTTTTCAAACGAAAATACTCCCACTAAATTATATAACCTTCATATACATCCAATGTATAATATAATTTAATTGGGCTAAGATCCAACTTTAATTTAACTTTTGAGTCCACGGAGGCGGACCGCTCAAAACTAAATTAATTAGGTAGACAATCATGTCAATCATATCCCATATGATTCTTAGATCCTTTTATGAGATTCTTTGAGAAATCCAATTTCAAAAGCATGTTCAATCTCATCTTTTGCCTAGGCCCAAAACCGTTTTGACGCCTAATTAAGTCCGACCATTTTAAACGTATAGGAACCATTCAATTTAATGCACCTTGCGAAGGCAAGCCCACATTAAACTAATGAACCTCATCTTGCTCATACATGAATAAAATTAATGTACTTCGCGGAGGCGAAGCCACATCAAATTACACATGTATAAACAAGTGTTTTAATCATGGCATGGCAATGAAGGACTTAAAACTTTCTTTGAAGGTTCATCACATATAGCATATAACACATTTATGAGCACATAATATAAACATGTTACACATCAAGTTTAGCCACTAAATTAATCTCCATTAATTTAAGCATGATATTTATGTGTCATTAGTTTCTCTATAATTATGAGGACGAGACTATTTCAACTTTGGTTATTATCTCCAAATCAAGACAACAAGAAGTGCGGTCGAACTAATCCATTAGGCAACCACAATCCCGCACTAATTCAAGAAACCAAGAAAGTAGTCCATGTGGCCGAAACTAAGCAATAAATGGTCTTGATGAACGTAGGCCAATTGCATCCACAATTCCACATGGATCTCCAATCTTTGAATCAAGAAATTTGTTTCTCAATTTTAGCAATTATGAACTCTTCATAATTCTAACTTCGTTTTATCTTTGAAACTTTGATTGCGATCAAGTTTGGGAAACACAATCTCGATGAACGCAGATTAGCCATCCAAACCTTGAACCAATCTAGGAATCTCAAGACTAAAACAAATAGGAAAATCAAACCCCAAGATCCACACACAAACCAACTATCCAAAACCCATTCCAGATCAGCAAGTCTGGACTGGTTCTGTTACTGGTTTTGTTGGAACTCTCGAAAATTCCAAATTCTGATTTCAACAAAAAAATCAGACAATCTGATCCTTATGTGCGGCCGCCCAAAACTCACTGTGCGGTCGCCCAAACATGTGCGGCCGCCCAAGTGATTTTGTGCGGTCGCCCAAACTGATTAGAATGTACAGAATTTTGAAGTTCGAAAATTTTGTCTCAAAATTGTTTTTCCCTGATTATTAAAACTTTGATCCAATAAAAAATTAATAACCAACAATTCTGAATCCACCATAATTTATTTATTGCGATTGAATCGTGCGATTAAAGTTGCAAAACAATAAACCACATAAAATCACATAACACATAAACATCACATATTCCAATATTCAAATCATGCAAGGCACATAAACAATTTATATACACATAACATGATCTAGGTATTGAAATAATCAACATGAACGGGGCTCTGATACCACTGTTGGGTTTCCTTGACACATGCGCAGCGGAATTTAGCATTTAAAATTTATGAAACCCAAAGCCCATAGATCCGTTCATATGATTAAATCAAATACAACAATATGAATAGAGGAAAGACTAACCCTTGATGACTTTGAATTCTAGCTATGATCTTGGTGGAGATTTGAAGCTTGATCACGAAGAAAGTAAGAACACGAACTTTGAAGATGATGAGCTTCACCCTCTAGCGGTATCCAAACCACAAACGAATATCAAGGAGCTTCTTGATCTTGGTTGCTAGACCAAAATTGTGAAACACACTTTCACAATATAATATGACTATATGAAATTTTAATTGTGTATTATTTTGTTCTTCAATCAAAAGATATCTTGGAACAAAATAATCCCTCTCAAATTCTTTGGAGACTCACAAAAACATTGGTTAAGAGTGCTGGCCGAATTTGGCTGTTTATATACAAGTTAGACCTATTCCAAATAGGAAACTTGTGTCTAAACCCGTCCAAAATTCCTTTCCAAATCAAATTAGGAAACTTCACCCGACAGTACTGTGCGGCCGCCCAGAATCCACTGTGCGGTCGCACAACTATCTGAAACAAATTGGTACAAAACTGAGCTAAGTGTGCGGCCGCCCAGTCCATACTGTGCGGTCGCCCACTTCCCCAGATTTCCAGAATTTCCAAAATTCCAATATAGTCCTTATTTAAGATTCGTTCTATTGTGTGTGACCCTCTAGGATTATACTAAGTTGGCAATGGGTTCAAACATGAAACCATAAGATATGATTAGGTTCTAGCAAATCGTCATACCTACCCAAATAGTATAACTAGATACAAGTTCGCATTCCTTTAGAACATGTCATAATCCCTTTGTCCACGATGTCATTGAACACAAGTCATGGTCATCAAGTCAACTTGTTTTGTTCAATACTTTCTCGATTCCGAATATGTTGATAATCCAAATGACATTGATCCAATCAATTCATTTGAGTCCGGCCGAACATTTCATCAACATCATTTCTACGAGAGGCCCAAGCTTGACATCTCTCCGAAGAGGGACAAATCCATTTAGCTTATTATTCTTCCCTACGTGAATCCGATCATGCCAATCATACCCTTTATAACTTCCTGGTTAAAGGTAGCGTTTGAATATGTCAAACATAATGTTCATCAAGTGGAAGACTATAATAACTTCATGTCTAAGGATTCGAATGACATAACTAATATGAGATATATGTACGACATAGACCATGACATAAATCTCATACAGCGGGTCATGTCCAGTACCTTGTTCCAAACAAGTACCCATAAATGTAACATGATCATCCCATGATCATTTAGCCTTTATACTAGTGCTTAACAAGTACTAGGGACGGAGATTATTATAAGTAAACATGAACAACAATAATAATCAAAACATTTCTTTATTGATATGAAATAAATGATAACAATTACAACGTTTATTAAACGTGCCTAGGGCACCACTACCAACACCTCCAACACCCAACACCCAAGCAAATCGCAAGAAAACCCGGCACCACAAACAAGCACAAGAAATAAGAAACCCACAGCAAAAGACAAAATGAACACAAGAAATTGTTTACCCAGTTCGTCAATATGTTTGACTACGTCTGGGGGCACTACCAAGCCAGGATCTTGCACTATAATATGTAAATATGGAGTTACAATGAGTTATGGGGGCGGAACATTGTTTATATAGCAAACTTAGAATAAGTCCTAAACCTAAACATAAGAGAAATCCTGATAAAACTGCAATTCCCGAATCCTGTGACGCGGCACCAGGCGCCCGCGCCCGCCTGCATTTGTTTCCGCCAGGAGTCATTGCTACTGCCAACTAGGACGCCCGCCTGGTGAATCCCAGGCACCCGCTCGCTCTCCTGCAGATTTTTCTTCTCTTCGTTTCCTTTTATGATCTCTATTCCAACAATCAGGATCTAAGATCTTATAAACAAAATGCAAGACTTCAGCATTTGTAGGTGATTTATTTCTTTAAGAGACTCCTTATAATCTATGGTGCTCCTACTTATAAATTCTACTGGAGGACCAGATTAAAGTTAAAATGTGGAACCATCTCGAACGGGACTTTAAAACTTCAAAATAGAGCATTGTTTTGCTCCAACTGAACTCTATACATTGCTCTATTATAGAGCAACGCTATCCTTTGCTCCAAATTTGGTGCAACGGATAGTACTGCGCTATCCCCTTTTTCTTCTTATTTTTCTTTTTAAATATCCGTTTTTTTTCTTCTTTTTAATACTAATAACGAGTTGCTCTATCGGTCACAGTTTAGGCTTTTTTGCTTTTATTTTTAGTCCGCTATAAGCTTTTTATTTTATAAATTCTCTCTATCCTAAAATAAATGTCACATGTGGTCAACTAATTTGAACTTTGACTAAAAAGTTGTGAAAATCGGAGTATTTTCATACTATTTTGAAAATAGTTATTGATACATCAATTGAAACACTATTATTCATAACTATTTTTGAATTTCAATGAAGATAAATAATTTTACATTAAAAATTGGTCAAAGTTTAACTTAGTGGACAATATGTGATATTTATTCCAGGATAGAGGCAGAGGCGGAGTTACCCTTAAGGGAAAGGGGGCAATTGCCCCCATTGATTTTTAAAAAACAAAAATTTACTAGTGCAAAATATACAAAAAATTAGAGGTTTAGTACAATTTTTTAAAATTTGCCCCCTTTGAGATGAAAGTATTAATACACTAGATTTTTTTTTTTGCCCCCATTGATAAAAATACAGTTGAAATTTTATTGTAGTGTAACGTTGCCCCCACTGAAAAAAAATCATGGCTCCGCCACTGAGGTAGTAGTAAATTATGAACAATGTGTTATGTTTTTCTTTTTCAATGTTCTAGCCACGAGACAATGAGAATGATCAAATTTTAGACTTCACATATTGTGAGGTTTGACTTTTACCATTGAGCTCTCATATTGTGCTACGTTCTATTAAGAAGTATGAATATGAGTTACATTTTTTATTACAAAAATCAAATTTAATAGTAACATAAAAACCCGATTTTTTTTTTTTGAAGTGACCCAAAATCCACAATGAGCAACCCTTCTATTGCCTCTCTAATCATTGCAGTGTTCATAGAGATTCTTAATTGCTCAGAAAACAATCAGTCCATTTTGTTCATAACTGTTTTTTTAATGAATCTCATACATACAAGAAATGTAATAATTGAAAAAAAAAAAAAAAAAAGAGAAAAGTAAAGAGATCAACAAAAATTACATACCCAAAACTCATACTACACAGGGACAACTATTTGAAATCAGCTTGAACAAATTCTTTGCTCAAAAAACAATCACACAATTTTGTTCATAAATTTCTTTCCTCCTTCACCTTTTTTTGGTAATTTCTTAAGCTTTTATATATAGATCAACATTTAGGAAGATCACTTGGAGGTGGCAAAAGAGATTGATTAGGCCCTTTCCCATTATCCACCAAAAATGCCATTTTCAGCCCCCATGTTGTGTGCACTTCCAAATGACAATGCATAAACCAAACTCCTGCAGTTTGCATTAACAAAAACCTAGTAAGAACTCAAACCTCAAAAAAAAAAAATTCCTCCGTCCCAAAATGATCTTCACGTTTGACTATTCAAACTTTTAAGAATATGAGCAGCTATATTGTGTTTATGCACATTTAAGCCTAAATTGTAGAAATGAGAAGAACTTTTTGGGACAATGAAAAATGCCAAACGTGTGAAGATCATTTTGGGACGGAGGGAGTAATAAAAAAAATAAATCTAGGCAAATTCTGATTTTGTTTTTCCTTCCAAGAGGAGTAACAAAATCTTGTGAAAACATGTGTTATGATCTTAAAACAGTCCGTTTTACTATTTTAAGTCCAGTTTAACCAATAAAACTATCATATTACTATTTGGAAACCTGTCAGTTTCAATAGGAAAACGGGTTGTTTTAATATGTCTTTAGTTTACGAGTTAAAACTGACAGTTTTTTAAACCCTAATAATGTTTCTTCTTAGTATTAGGAAAAACTTAATTTTCTAAGGAATTAGTATAGAGAAGTTCTTCAAAAAAATGACTTTACCTGGATTATCAGCTCGAAATCTAATGGCCACCCACCCGCCATTCGGCACACCAATCGTGTTCCTCTCAACAGGGTCAACGAGATTAAATTTTTTCGGATCAGTTTTCGGGTTGTAGTTCCCAACTCCCTTACCAACCGCAAAGAAGTTAAACCCGTGCAAATGGATCGGATGGTTCTCCGGGGCAATAATACCCGTATCTTGCAAGACTAGTTGTACGGTGTCATTGTACTTTAGCCTATAAAGCTTTGTACCATTAGTCGTAGCCAAACTCCCATTCGGGCTACCCGTATAATTGAATACAAATGGTGGGTTGGCGGGAAAATCAGTTGTGAACACTCCTTTTGTTTTCTTGAAATAATGTGCTTGAAGAAGAGCCGTTGTAGGCATAACAAAGGTGACATTATTTATACCGGCCACGACCCGGCTCCCATTACCAGCTTTGCAAGTCGGGCACGGGTTGATCCCGAGCCCGACTGTGAAGAAAAGGGAGTGGTCGATCTTTTGGGGCACTTTGGCGGGGAATTTTTTCGAGTTAAGGCTACGAAGGGAGTCAGTGAAGGAGTTGGCTACTGGTGTGGCATTTTTAGGTGGTGTGGTGGTGAGAGTGGTGGCAACGGTGGAAAGGGTGCCAGAGTAGAGGAGTGTGGCGGTGGCAGTTTTGTTGTCGACTGTGATAGGGGAGTCCATGAATGGGGAGGCGGCAACCAAGTACTTTCCGGAGTTTTTGTTGGCGGTTACAATGACATTGGTGGTTTGGCCTGGGGCTATTACAATTGTGTCGGTTTTGAAGGGCTTTACATATGTTGCATCGACTTCGACTACGGTTAGTTTGTGTCCGGCGATCTTGAAAAATAGCTCTTCATTGAGTGCAGCGTTGATTATTCGTAGCATGTAAGATTTTCCGCTTTCTACACTTAATTTGAATCCTCCTACAGAATAAAAGTTCACCATTAGTCCATGCAAATTCAAAAACAAGGGATTGCTGCAGCAATCAATGTCTTGCAGACTGCTGCAGCAGTCCCAAATCCTACAAATTTGTATTTCATATTTTTTTCGCATTTTTTTTTGTTTTTGGATGTAAACAACAACCTTTTGCACCACAAGTAGAGATCGGTCCAGGATGCCCATTGATGGTGTGAGCATCGGAAACATTAGGAGCCAAACCCGATTTCAAAGCTTCATTAATCACAGCTTCAACATCCGATTTCCACCATTCTCCTACATTATCGGATTGATAATAAAAAATCCGAGTTAAAATTTTTAGAAAAAAAAAAACATTTTTTTTTTTTAAATGAAAACGAAAAAATGTGTTTTTGGCTCACCTAGTATAACAACTACTTCCTTGTGGGGTTTAGGAAATGGGTAAGGAACACCACGCTTAGGCAATATGACAATGCCGCCGTGGACGGTGGCTCTTAGCCAAAGAATATGTGCATGCCAAAAGAGCGTGCCCCTTTGGCCCGTAATCGTGAAGTTGTACACATAGCTCTGCCCGGGCTGGATCGGGCATTGTGTAATGTATGCAGGACCATCTGCCCATCCAGTTCGGAGTTGTCGGATTCCATGCCTATATACCACCCAAAAGAAGAGAAAGATATACACATGAAAAACATCGATAACATGCGATAAATGACCAAAATGCCCACAGTGTATACCCTTATACGGGCGTTTTAGTAATTCACATTTCTTATTCTTACCAGTGGATCGAGATGTTGTACTTGACATGGTTCACAACCTTTATCAACACGTTATCACCCTCTCTAGCATAGAGAGTGGGTCCCGGAAACTGGCCGTTTACGGTGACAATGGGCTTTGATGAACATAACCGGCTAGTGTTCCTTGTCACCACCTACAAAAAATGGATAATTTAGTTTACACACTAAATATATAATCCATAAAACGTAATTTTTAAAAATATTGGCAAGTCAACTGTAACATTTATTATGAGTCTGAGGGATATGTATGAAACAGAATGTTTGTACTTACGTTGAACTTATAATGTCGAACTCTACACTCAACCAACATCGGAAGCAAGAACGCGACGAAGATCAAAACCCGAGCAAATGAATACTGATCCATCTTCATTTTTGTTTTTCTGACAACCCGAATCGATCTGAACTCTTGTTTTTGTCAGTATTATCTTGTTATGGTTTCTCTGTCTTGCTAGCTCACTTGTTGCACTCATGGTATGACTTCTCAACTCAAGCTTATATAGGTCACCAGGGTCATGGATGCAATGTCACTTTTCCTTAGTTAGGTAGATGAATGGATAGATTCTTTAAAAACAATTCTTTTTGTAAGAAAATTGTTGTCTGTGTTTGTTAAATGTTTTCTTGCATGTTACATAAAGTATTAATATGTTTTTTCCATCTCTATATTTTAAATTACATGGACCAACTTTGATTTTGATATTAAGTTATTTAAGTTTATTTTAATACCATAAGTCAAGCATAAATGAGTAAAAATTCATACTTTTTGTAGAACAATTAATTGTTTAATTGGTTTAGGCTCATGCCCTTTTAAGTCTTTTTCGATTAGGCTACTCTGGAATGTTGCATAAGGAAGTCCCTTGTGGAATCATTATCAATAGTAATTGAGTTCTTTTTTTTTTTTTTTTTTCAAATAGAGATCGATCAGTCGAGCAGTGAACGAACGAACGGTCGGCAAGCAAAGAAATTGATAAACTCTCGTGATATCAGAGTTGGCTTTCTGCAGGCCCAACGTATGGTTCACGATGAACCCTTCACTCCACTCGTGACAACCCTACCAACCAGTCCATGTTGTAAGCTTTTAGCAAAACTCGGCTACACATAATGGGGCGTGTAAGATAACATTATTGAGACTGTTTTTATGGGACAGAGCGCATATTTTAGAATTGTAAAACACTTACACAAAGCAAAACACATTTCTTAGGAAAGATTAATCATTTGCGACAATTAAACAAATGGTTCAATTATGTCCTAAATTTTTTTGTGAAAGTTTAATCAAAATAATGTCAAAATATTGAGACTATTTTTATGAGAAAGAGTGAGTATTTTGGAATTAGTAGTAGATGTGTTGTGCACAAGCATTGAGGTTAGCAGGCACATACCAAAGACATTGGTTGCACAATGGCTTTCATATGTATGAATTTTCAAGCTAATTGCCAACCAAGGACAACACACACACAATTATGAGTTGTTTGATTCCTAAGGTTTAACCAATGGTGGTTAAGTGACCAACTCTTGTGCTCCCCCATCTCTCTCTCTCTCTCTCACACACACACACACTTAGTTGGATTAAATAAATACTCCCTCCGTCCCAAAATAATCTTCGCATATGACAATTTAAATTTTTTAAGCATAGGAACACATACTTCACTAGATATGTTGTGTTTATGAACATTTAAGTTTAAATTGTAGAAATGAGAACAACTTTTTGAGACAATAAAAAATGACAAATGAGAAGATGAAAGTGTGAAGTCGTTCACACGTTTTTTTTTTTTTTTTTTTTTATTAGTGTGAACTAAGATTTGTTACTTTCTTGTAAATATTTATTCACTAACTTTCTAATTAGTTGTTTAGTGATGTGAATATCTTTAACAGATTTGTAGGTATCTCACAAAGAATTGGAATGACTCAAGTATGGAAAGGATAATGGTAGAATTATAATGAATATTATCACATGATCTTTCCAAAAAGATGAAGACTTCACAGGAAGGGCCAATCATAGACAAGCCCTAACGCATATAAATTAGAGAGCTGGTGAACATCTTATGTACGCATTCTGATAGAGTAGAAACATATGTTCTAAGGAGAGTGCAATACATTTTGTGTTTATTAGGTTTAGTTGAATACAAGTTCTGTAGAACTTGTATTCTTGAGTATTTAGTTTTTTGAGTGATTCTGTTAGTTTGCGAATTTCTTGTATTGCCTTACAAGGTTTTTAATAAGAGAAGTTTTAGTTATCTACATCACCTTGATGTAGATAAGCGTTAATCCTGTTTATTTAAATCATTATTCCGCTGTGTGTGTTGTGGTGTGATCTGCTATGTATTGACACCAAGATTCACACCATTTCTCTGAACTGTCAGACTGTCCTAGCTATCTAAACTTTCTGAAGATCATTTTGAGATGGAGGGAGTATATACTACATGTTTCAAATAGTTAGCCCCATAGTAGCATAAATTTACAATGTTTGAGCAGAATATGCATTGTGTTATGGATATTAGACATTTCATACCTTTACATACACACACACAATACCAAATACCCTAATTTACTTTAAAGATGGCATCTAATGCAGTAGTTTTTAGTTTTATTATTTATTACTTTCAATATTAGGATATTTATTTATTAGTATTACTTAGATGGTAGGTGTTTTATTTATAATAGTATTATTTAGATGGTAGGATTCATGTAATTTAGGAAGTTCTTGGTCAACAAGTAATAGGTCTATTATTTAAGCTTTTCTATTGTAATAGTGTAGGGAGACTTTTGATGAATAAAAAAATAAAAATGTAGAACTTGATGTTCTTTGAAAACTAGGTCTTCTCTAAGAAAGAGAAACTAGGGTTTCACCCTTATCCGAATTATGATACAAATTCGGTGTGCAAGGGTTACGTATCCCATTATTGAATCGTTAGAATCTTGACACAGTTTGAACGTGGCCTTGATAGTGGTAATCGTGTCAAGGTGCAGAATGACGTTGGTGTGCCCATGATTCTGCATCAGTTGGTATCAGTTTCTTGGTTCATGATCAGAGCCGAAAACATGGATCCAAAAGTTGACAGCTTCGACACAAATCGTGATTCTTCGAGTTTCGAAAGAGTTGAAACCTAGCTCCGCGATGCTTAGAATTGGCTTTGAAACAGGACGTGATTCTTTGCGAGTTTCGAAAGAGTTCAAAACCTAGTTTCACGAATTTCTAAAAAGGCTAGAAAACAGATCGTGGTTCTTCGAGTTTTGGAAGAGTTTGAAACCTAGTCTCTCGAGTGTCAAAAGCCAAAAACTTGGTGGAGCCATTGAGTTTTCCCTGGTACCATCATATCCCTCTATCTTTTATTTTCGTTTTTAGATTACTAAAAAAAAAAAAAAAGGTCTGCTGCTACTTTCCGGCCTCAATTCCCTATGATTCAGATCTTAGAATCCGATCTCCACCGTTCATTATTAAGATATGTGAGTCATTAACTTACTGCCCAAATTTCACCACGATCCAACGGTTAACGAATGTGCTACGGCAATTTTCCCGCGGCTGCTGTGATAAAAACGGACCAGAAGTTTGGCTATCAATTTTTCTTCAATCTTCGGTTGACTTGTGAGTTATGTCTAGCTTTCACTTTGGGCCATGGATACGTAAAGGCGGCATGGGTGTAACTACGCGATTCTATTTTCTTGTTTCTACAAATTCGAGGATGAATTTTTTCGAAGTTGGAGAGAATAATGCAGTAATAGTTTTTAGTTTTATTTATTTATTACTTTCAATATTAGGATATTTATTTATTAGTATTACTTAGATGGTAGGTGTTTTATTTATAATGGTATTATTTAAATGGTAGGATTCATGTAATTTAGGAAGTTCTTGGTCAACAAGTAATAGGTCTATTATTTAAGCTTTTCTATTGTAATAGTGTAGGGAGACTTTTGATGAATAAAAAAATAAAAATGTAGAACTTGATGTTCTTTGAAAACTAGGTCTTCTCTAAGAAAGAGAAACTAGGGTTTCACCCTTATCCGAATTATGATATAAATTCGGTGTGCAAGGGTTACGTATCCCATTATTGAATCGTTCGAATCTTGACACAGTTTGAACGTGGCCTTGATAGTGGTAATCGTGTCAAGGTGCAGAATGACGTTGGTGTGCCCATGATTCTGCATCAGCATCTGACATTCATAAACTAATGGGAAAAAAAATTATGGGTTCAAATCATGTGTAGTTTTTGAAATATTTCATAGGAATTCTATATGGTTTCTTAACTAAATTAATTCACTACAAAAAAAGTGACTTTTCCCGGCACTTTGAAAAGTGCCGGTAATTGAAAAAGTGCCGGAAAAGCTATTCCCGGCACTTTTTCCGGCATTTTTGAAATTGCCTGAAAAAGTGGTGTCGGCAATACTTCCCGGCACTTTAAAAGTGCCGGAATTTCTCGGCACTTTTCAAAAAGTGCTGCTAATTTCCGGCACTTTTCAAAAGTGCCGGCATTTTCCGGCACTTTTTAAAGTGCCGCTAATTAAAATAAAATTAGTTTTGAATTTACCCGGATTCGAACCCACGACCTCTTGCATACGAAGCACACCTTCTACGCTAGGCTAAATCATTTTTTTTTTTATAAATTTTCATATACAATTATTTATTACAAAACAAAAACTTATATTAGGGCATTTCTATTATTGTAGTCCATAAAAATCTAATATAAATAACAAATTAAAGCAAAGTTACATGAAAAATATGATTAAATTTAAAAATTAAATAAAAATTTCAAAACAAACATCTTTTTTTAGCGGCACATTATAAAAAAGTGCCGGAAATTAGCGGCACTTATGAAAAAGTGTCGCTAATTCCCGGCACTTTTTCAAAAGTGCCGCTAAATTCCCAGCACTTTTCAAAAGTGCCGCTAATTCCCGGCACTTTTTCATAAGTGCCGCTAAGTCCCGGCACTTTTTTATAAAGTGCCGAAATTTAGGGGCACTTGTTAGAAAGTGCCGGTAATTAGCGGCACTTATGAAAAAGTGCCGGAAATTAGCGGCACTTTTGAAAAAGTGCCGGGAATTAGCGGCACTTTTCCAAAAGTGCCGGAAATTAGCGGCACATATGAAAGTGCCGGTAATAAGTGCCGGGAAAAGCCAGTTTTGTTGATTAGCTATTGTCTGAACATGAAACTATACAAGTTCTCCCCATTAGTCTTGTACTACTGGACGTGGAACTGCTGTAGTTATGTCTCTGTGTAGCATATTCTAGCTTCGGCCACGTCCCTATCATTTCCTATTCATTGATATCAGTGGTCGAGATGATTAGAGTACTTGGTAGATTTCAGAATTGCTCGATTAATTTTGACCGCACAACTCTAGTTTGTGCTGCACATGACAGTGGAACTGCAAATGAGCTGGGGCATCAGTTCCAATTCCAGTGGTGCTGCATGCTTACCCTATTTTAGATCTTTTATTAATGCGGCAGTAACTCTTTCTAAGAATGTGTGCCCTCAAACAAATGCAAGTGAGCTATGGCTAACATCAACCATAAATGGCCACCCTTTCTTGGTTTTCTGCACATCTAACAAGTCTTAAAGATCCTCATGCATGCAGCTCTACCCCTTGAGAAGGATCACTCTGCGGCATGTAAGATCAGTGCATTTAAGGTGTGGGAGTATTGAATTGTGTGCCATCTTCACATGCAATTTGATTTAAGACTAGTAAATACTCCCTCCATAAACGATATCTTAAAAATATCAAAGCACAATTTAATTTTTTTTTATATTCATTTTGGGACGTTGAGAGTAATAAGTATCACGGTAAATTAAATTGATATCGTTAATGTGATAATACTAACCCACTACATAATACGGACAGAGAATAGTTAGTGCAAAATACACGTTAATCCGCTACAACATGAAGTTGTGATATTGATATGCTAGCATGCAAGCGAAATGTGCAGCAAAGATTAAATCGGCTTTTGTGGAGCCCTCTGAACAACCTTTAATCTCGACCCTCCATCTTGCGAACATAATGATGCAGCCAAATCTTGCAAAATAGCATTGCTCATATTGCATCTTCCTTCCATTTGATTGGTACTTTAAGTTCTAACAAATTAATTGGTTGATGATATTACGTCAGTTACGTCACGATGATGAATCTTTGCTCATTCATGACAGTACAATAGTCGCGCTCACAGTTTTTGTCTCAAGATTGGTTTACACCATGAGAGTCTTGGAGACTATAAATATGTTAACATGGCTAGTTCTGTATAGCTCAAGAGCTCTATCTCCACTTAGTTGAGAGCTAAGAGCTTCATATAAAAAATCTAACTAAATGGCTATGGCGGAAGAAGAAATATACACTAAAGATGGAACAACCGATTTCCGCAAAAATCCAGCTCTCAAGAAGGAAACTGGAACTTGGAAAGCATGTCCTTACATTCTAGGTACATATATACATATATGTACACACACACACACATACTTTACAACATCAGTGTACTATTGATTTTTTCTTTTCTTTCTCCATTTTTAGCTCTCATTTCCTGAAACCTGACACTCTGATAGAGATTAATGCCATGCATACTATGTTTCAAATATGTTTTTAATGTTATTTTTGCTGTTATACAGGAAATGAATGTTGTGAAAGATTGGCATATTATGGAATTAACACAAATCTAGTTAATTATCTAAAGAATCAGTTGAATCAAAGCAATGTTGTTGCAGTCAATAGTGTAACGAATTGGTCCGGTACATGTTATGTTACACCACTTCTTGGTGCGTTTCTAGCCGATGCCTACCTGGGACGATATTGGACCATCGCCATTTTCTCAATGGTGTATGTCTTCGTAAGTCTCTCTCTCTCTCTCTCTCTCTCTCTCACTCAAATAGACCTGGACACTGTTCCCACCTTCTGCTGCTCTGTTACAGCTAATGGTTGGGATCGGTCCCATGACCCCTTGCCCCTTGCTTGTCATGACAACAATATTAACTTTTATTATGTTTTATTTGAGTTCATACAATGTTATATATGTGATAAATCTTAAAACTTTGTACAGGGAATGACCGTTTTGACCCTATCGGCATCTGTCCACGGGCTAAAACCACCATGCGACTCAAAAAACGTATGCCATCCAAACGGGTTGGAGATCGGGGTTTTCTACCTAGGACTTTACCTAATTGCCCTCGGTACTGGTGGCATAAAACCTTGTGTATCCTCATTTGGAGCTGACCAATTTGATGATTCAGATGAAGTAGAGAAGAAGAGCAAAAGCTCATTCTTTAACTGGTTTTATTTCTCAATAAACATTGGTGCACTTGTTGCTGCTACTGTCCTTGTATGGATACAGACTAATGTTGGCTGGGGTTGGGGTTTCGGTATCCCGGCTGTGGCTATGGCTGTAGCTGTGGTCAGTTTCTTTTCTGGGACTAAATTGTACCGGAATCAAATACCGGGTGGAAGTCCGTTAACTCGCATTTTTCAAGTGATTGTTGCCTCTTTTAGAAAGTTGAGGGTTCAAGTTCCTAAAGATAAGTCTCTTTTGTATGAAACTATGGATCAAGAATCTGCTGTCAAAGGTAGCCGTAAACTTGATCACACGACGCAGTTGAGGTAATTCTCTTGCAAAATATTGCTCCATTAGTCGTTGAAACGTCCCAAAGTAAACTTGTTATGTTTTTCATCGATTTCTGTTAAAAAAAACTAACGATCCATCAATTTTTTCACCAGATTGCAACAAAAAGAGACATTCATTCTTGGTATGTCTATGTATATAAAAGCTCTAAACATGATCTTTTTTTCTTTGAACAGTTTCTTTGACAAGGCTGCAGTAGAGACACAATCAGACCAATTCAAACCCTCAAAAATTGATGCATGGAGACTATGCACAGTGACACAAGTAGAAGAACTCAAGTCAATTATCAGACTCCTCCCCATATGGGCCACAGGCATAATCTTCAGCTGTGTCTACAGCCAAATGGGCACCCTATTTGTCCTCCAAGGCAACACAATGAACCTAAAAATGGGCCCCACTTTCCAAATCCCCTCAGCCTCCCTCTCCCTCTTCGACACCGTCAGCGTCATCTTCTGGGTCCCACTTTACGACCGCCTCATCGTCCCCTTCGCCCGGAAGTTGACCGGTCAACGCAACGGGTTCACCCAACTTCAACGGATCGGGATCGGGTTAGTTATCTCGATTATCGCGATGCTTGTCGCGGGTGCATTGGAACAAGTGAGGCTCAAGATGGTTAAAGAAAATGATTATTTTGACCTCAAGCATGTGCCCATGTCAATATTTTGGCAAGTGCCACAATATTTCATTATTGGGTGTGCTGAGGTATTTACATTTATTGGTCAACTTGAGTTTTTTTATGAACAAGCCCCTGATGCAATGAGGAGTTTTTGCTCAGCTTTGTCTTTGATAACTACTGCACTTGGGAATTATTTGAGTACATTGTTGGTCAATATTGTCACTGATTATAGTACTAGAAATGGAGGGCCAGGATGGATTCCTGATAATCTGAATTATGGTCACCTTGATTATTTTTTCTGGTTATTGGCAGTGTTAAGTGTGGTTAATTTAGGGTTTTATCTCTTGGTGGCTAAATGGTATACTTACAAGAAGGCAGTTGGTCCATCAAGTGAATAATGGAAGATTGTTGAGGGGTATTTTTGGTTATTCACACCAATATGAAGTATTATGATACTGTATTTTTTTAATTTAAATTTTTAATATAGGCCTTTCTTTTTATTTTCTTTTTAATTTTCTAAGGATAAAGTTCTTCTTCTATGTTTCCACATTGTGATTTATTTTATGTTGAGTCAATGAGAATTGCCTTAGTAATATTTGATAGGGGTGAGAAATTTTTTTATGGAACCGGACCGGACCAACGAAACCGGAACATACCAGCTAAACCCGGACCAGACCAGTATATATGGTTTGGTTCCGGTTCCAAAATATTATAGAACCAATATATTGGTTCGGTCTTGGTTCTTGGTAAAATTAATTTCGGTTAGAACCGGACCGGACCATTTGTGCATATATGTTACTATATATATATTTATTTTATATGTATTATTATATAGTTAACAAAATTATATACTTACTTTTGTATGATAATTTTTTAAAGATCAATTTAAATTGCTTAATAAAAAAGACTCGTTTAATTATTTGTAACTTTGTACTCAACCCAAGCCCCAAGGTCCCAGATCGCCAAAGCCAAGTCCTAGACTCTAAATTTATTCAGTTATTTTCACTTTTCAAGTTTTATTTTTCATAATTTATATCCTCTTTTCAGTTTACCCAAAGACTGAAACCTTAGTCTTCGACTCCATGCCACCTAAGAAAATTTAACGGTGAAAATGACGGTAAATTGACGGAAGGACTCTTAAGTAAAAAAACGTAGTTTGAGGATTCTTAAGTAAAATAAAATAGTTTGGTGATCAAAAAGTAAAAAATAGATAAGTTGAGGGACGAAAAATGTACTTTTCTCCACTTTTCTCTCTAATACCCACTCACAACAACTATCCGCTAAATTATTTTTTCTCTCTTACCCATTCACAATACTCCCTCCTTCTCATATTTATCGCTACTTATTTCTATTTTGAGCGTCTCATACTTACTGCTACTTACCCAAAATATTCATTTTTTTTCTCTCTTATCCACTCGCAACAACTATCCAACTTATTTTCCTTTTCCTACCCACTCATAATACTTACTTTTCCAAAATATTTTCTTAAGTTCCGTACACTCCCATTTGATAGCAATAAATATGAGACAGATGGAGTACTTGTTTTTCCAACATTAGTTATTAATCCCCGTACACTCCATCCATATGATATGTTAGCAATAAGTATGAGACAGTAGTGAAGTAGATGCTTCACATAAAAGTTACCATTACAAAGAGCAAGTAGCTCCTTGAACATTTTCCTCACTGCAACCACAGTCTCTCTCTCCACAGTTGCAGTCCCCGAATCTTAACTTTGTTTGAGCACTGCAATCGAAATGGAAGTAATCTTAAACAAGAAATCTATGAAAAACATGTTATTCATTCTCTTTGCCCTCTGTTCTTTAATGACGATCAACGTTCAAGCCACCGATTTCACCTACTGCGGTAAGTGTCTTCTTCCAAATTAAATGCATTTATCTTCAATTAGTAGTCAGCTTATGTTCAGGAACACATTTTGATAAATCGTTTTTCAAGAATTTATAGATTTAATTCTTGTGATTTCTGCCGAATGTATTGTCTTCTCTCTGTTTGCTCTCTTGCCAAAATTCCCCATAAATTGATTTTCGTTCTCCGGTGAATAGATCTGAAATGTGCGGATCTCATCTCTTAAATGGCCTAAGTTTGGTCGCCGTCTGGGTTTCCGACCGGCGTGTTTCTGGATCTGAATTTGCTGCGACCGCCGGGTTGATTTTGGGTGAAATTATCGAAATAACCTTTAAACATTGAGCACAACCGTTGGGGTATTTCCTGAAATATTGTAGTTGTCGATACCGGCTCCGGCTGGCCACACATTTGCCGGTGGCTCTTTAGACGTCCTTAATGTGTTGGTTAAATTCCAATGTCACTCCAGATATTTGAATTCTTGCAATGTTATCCTCATCGGTTGTTTTAGTTAAAAGTTGAAGAATGAGAACGAAATTGAAATCTTTTTTTTTTTTGACACATTTTGGGAGTACTCCTCTGTCCAGAATGTTTGTTCCATTTTGACTTTTTATAGTCAACGTAAATAAACTTTGATTTAGAGCATCCACAATGGGAGCTTTTTGAGAGCTTTTTATTTTTATAAAAAAGCTCATCTTTGGAGCGTTCTACCATTGTTGAAATAGTTAAAAGAGCTCCTTAGTAAAGAGCAACTCTTTGTGGAAAAAGCTCTTTGTAGGAGCTTTTTCATTAATTTTTTACCTATTCCTCTATTCCCCATGTTGACCATTAAATATTAACCAATACTTATATTTATTTTATTTTTAGTGTTGAATGTAGGGCCCACAAAAAAGTTGATGAAAATGCTATACCATTGTAGAACTTGCTTTTAGTTTTTACCATATTTGTTTACTAGAAGTAGATGTGGCATATTGGAATTACAAAAAAGCTCTTTAAAAGAGCTCTACCATTGTGGATGCTCTTAGTGGGTGTACTAGCACGCTTATCTCTATACATGATTTTTTTTTTTGTTTGAACTCGTGTTATTATAAGATGAATAATACTAGGGGCACAAAAAAATCACAAAAACTTGCTCACAAAATCCTAAGTGTAGTGATGTTATTGGTGTTTTTAATTAGAATGTTGCGGGTCCATTATTGATGCAACCAATAAAATATCGCCACTTCACCTTGTGAGCAAGATTTTGTGCCCTTAGCATTGCTCTTATAAGATGTAACTCATGTTACAGGATTTTCTTTTTACTCGTGTTACTATGTGTAGTCGGATGGAGAGACGGATCCAAGGCATCTTATATGGGTGCAAGTGCACTCAGTTGCTTTCCGGCATGCAGTGTTTTAAAAAAAACCATATTTATATGATATTACTAAAAGTGTATCTTAGTTCAACTGGTGGCGAAGCTAGAAAAAATTTCAAAGGGAGTCGGGATTGTTAAGGAATAAAAATTACAGTATATTTTTTATATAGAAACACAGCACAAAGGGGGTCAAAATGTTATCATGGTGCAAATTTCACCACACGTAAAAGGTGTCAAAATTGGCAGAAATAGTGTTTTCATTGTATATTTTAAAATTTTAAAAGTACTAAAATAACACTTTCTAAAAATTAAGGGGGTCGAGTGACCCCCTTCCCATACATGTGGCTTCGCCAGTTCAACTCTTGTTAAGTGTAATCGCTGAAAATTTGTAATTTGTGCACCCACTTAATTTTTTTTCCGTGAGTCTGCCACTGGTTTGACAGGCATGTAGTTTTGCACAAGCCCCATTATGGAGAGATGTGCTTATGCTGTATTATAATTTATAGAGATGTGTTTATGTTGTCACGTAGATATATGTCACTAAGAATTCAATTTAGGCTTAAAATTACACATTATTGGTCAAATTTTTATTTGAATTAATACTAATAAAAAGAAAAATGCACATCTTCAAGTTGAACAAGGTAGTAGTATTGTTTTTTATTGCTTTAATTTCTTGCTATTTACTGACAATTACATTGAGACATTTGCAGACGGAAGCAATACGTATCCATTACAAGTTAAGCATTTGGATGTTACCGTCCACTCTGACAACAAATTTCGAACTGTCACAGTTGTTACCTCAAGTAATTTCCTCACATCTCCTCTTTCGACATAATGCCTTGTTTTCCTCAGTCCCATAAAAAATATCGCACCTTCCTTTTTGATACGTCCCATAATAAATTTCACGTTTCTAAAAAAGGTAAGAGTCTTAGTGCAATTCTATCATTGCAGAAGCAATGAACAAACAAGTAAAGCACCTTCCTTAAAATTGTTGACAAGTCAAAGGCGATATTTATTTGGGGACGGAGGGAAGAGTAGTAAATAGATAGTCGGAGAAAGTGATTAACAAATCAAACTTAAATTTGATACAATACAAATATATTGTTGGATGCAGATGAAGACTTGGTTCTTGAGGATGCTGTAACTGGGTATCAGATTTATTTTACTGATCAAGGACTGCCAAAGCTTGAGGAATTTCCTTTCCCTGAAAGTCTAACCCATGGTCAAGCTTTTAAAATTGACCATACTCACTCATGGCCTATCGGTCGGGTAAGACTTTCTTCTCTCCCTCCCTCGCATAATTTAAACTATAAAAATTGTCTTTTTTTATTTTCTATTTTTTTTTTATTATTTGATGATTAAAATAGTTGAAATTTAAATTGTAGGGAACTGATGGTCGATTTTGATGTTTTTTTTTTTTTTTTTTCCAGACACCTACAAATGTTACAATACAGATTGATACTCAAAGCACATTGGAATCAGAAAAGCCTTGGATTTGCCTTTCCTTCCCTTTGAATTTGAAGGCTTGCCACCCTTCTCTATATATGGAGTGATTTATGTTCGTTGTATTATTTCCCATTTGATTTTCACACCATTTCTTGTTGATTTAAAAAAGTTGAATAATTAGTAATGATGTCTCGTACAGGAGGTATGAGAAGGATCGAACGCTATACTATACAAATTGTGAGGCTTGAAATTTACCACCGAGCCACTCTTTCTTCAATTTCCTTTCTTCTTGATATGGCATTACATTTGACCATTTTTAATGCATTATTCAATTGGAAGAGAAATTTAGTTTTAATTGGAGAAAAAGGAAATTTAACGGAGTTGGAATGCAGCATTGATTTTGGCAATTTTAGACTATGTTTCTTTCAGGAAAAACGGTATCTGGAAAATGTTTTCTCTATTTTCCTATGTTTAGTAATAATAAAACAAAGTAAAAACTTTAAATTGGGATAGACTAAAAAGAAAAGTATGAACCTTAAAGCGGGACAGAGTGAGAGGGAGTATTATAGTCAACGTAAATCATTTTCTGATAAAACAATAAATAAATAAGTGCATTTTCTAAGTATGATGACTTATTTATCACGACATATATATGCCATTTTTAAATCACTCTTACACCAATCATATTAAATTATTTCTTAACACACTCACCTTCCACACCCCAATCCCCATACCTACCCCTACGCACCCACGCCTTCGGCCCACACCCCCACACCCCCTCATCTCCATCTTAAAAGAATATTAGCACTCATAACTACGTCATAACGTACGATTCTTTTCGGGCATCCGAGACCGTTTAGGGCTCGGAAATAGTTTTTTTCTTTTTAAAACAATTATTTTTAATTTCGGACTTTATTTCCTTATTTCGTTTGGTTTAGGGTATTGGTTTCTTAGTTGCCCTAGGGGTATTTAAACACTTTTATTGTGCTGCTGTAGCCGTCAGTTGATGATTTTTATTGGCCAAAATACGTTTACCCCCCAAAGTATACACCAAATCCCACTTTGCACCCTCGCGCGAAATTCGTCCCACTTTGGTACCTCATGTTAAAATTATCTCACTTTGCACCATAGCTCCTAACGGATATTAGAAATTTAACGAAATTAGTCATGTGCGTGTCATGTGATGGGTATTTTGGTCAATCTCAGTTGAATTTTTATTTTTTCTCTAGTTTATTTCTCACTCTTTAAATGTACTTAAATTAAAAAAAAAAAAACATTTTTATTACATTAAAAAAATAAAAAATAATAAAAGTACATTTATACAATAGAGAGTAAATAAAACCTAGTAGGAGTATTAATTAGGGTGTTGTTATACACACCCGTAAAACTTATGAATACACCCGTAACAGTGCATTACAGTGTTGTACCATCTAAAATTTCAAGCATTCTACGGGTGTGAATAACAACACCCTATTAATTAACAGCAAAGCAAGAAAGAAAAAGAAAATGAAAGAAAAGAAAAAGAGAGAAAGGAAAAAGGAAAAGAAAATCTAAATATTGTTCTTCCCAGTCCCCAGTCCCCTTTCTTCTTCCCCGTAACCCCCTCCCCCAATCCATTCCCGTAAACCCACCAAGCTAAGCTTCCTTCTCTGCCGCCCTTTCCCCTCGCCCTCCACCCCTTTCACTTCCCTTCCACTCACTCCCTTTATCACCACCTCAAACAATAATGGCAAAAGCTTCATCAACAATGGCAAGAAGCTTAAAACCTAGCTTTTCCCGTTCTCCCTAATCTCAGCTTCCCAGATTGACAATTTTGATGATACCAAATCTGGGTTTTTTTTCGCTTCTTGGCTTTTTTGATCTAGATCTACCGTTTCCTCTTCTCCCTCATCTTATCGTTGCCCACTTTCTTCAGTCTTCCCATCACCCACTCCTAGATTTATGATTTCTATCAAACCCAAATCTGGGTTTTTTTGCCCTTTTATTGTTGAAAGTGAATTCCCGTGAGTTTAGATATATTAGGATGTTATAGAGCAAGCTCTAGCTTAAAAACGACATATTTTCGATATAAGAAAAAGGTCCGGTTCATTCACACCAAATGTACTTTTAAGTGTTACTTTCAAAATAAATTAAGTTGTTTATGATCTAAAAAACTCAATTTAAAAAATAAAAACTTTCCAGGGTTCTTGAACCAAACTTGTATCTTAATTAAAAAAATAATCTTAAGTTAGGTTTTCAAGAAAAGATATACTCTTAAATAAAAAGATGTGCACTGATTCCAGGCTCACCGTCCAAAACAACCTACGCACTCAAACTCTCCGGATTTTCATTTTGATTTTTTATAGTCAACAGAAATAAACTTTGATCAACCATTAGTGACAATCTAATCATTCTAATGAAATTGTAAAATTTGTAATTGATAAATCATTAAGTGATTTATCAATAACAAATTTTAGAATTTTATTGTGATCATTAAATTGACACCAATGTTTGGTCAAAGTTTATTTTTGTTGAACATAAAAAGTCAAAATGAGATTCTCTTTTTGAGACATATGGATTATGTGAGATCAGACTGCATTGTAACAACAAGCATACTATGGGTGTGCACGGTGCGGTTCGGCTCGGTTTTAGAATAAAACCGATACCGAACCGTAACCAATCGGTATCTATAGCTAAAGAACCGCTAGACTTCGGTTTATTTCGGTTTTGGTACATCGGTTTCTCGGTTCGGCTTCGGTTGATTCGGTTTTCTACAGAAATTTGTTGACTCTTAATAGTGTTTTTATGATAACCAAACAAAAGGTTTTGAATATAATCACTTACAAAGAAATTGTAGATTTAGAGGAGCTATCGAAAAATGAATGAATAAAAATGATATTTGCTTATCAAAGATCTTTGCATATGCACAGTTCATGTAAGACGATGACTATCAACGACTTCTGCAATTTGACTTGGAAAAGGTTATACTAAAGTTTAACAAAAAGACCAAGAGGATAGAGAGAGAGAGAGAGAGAGAGAGAGAGAGAGAAAGAGTAATAGAAACAATGAGGCGGAAGGGCAGACATAAATATATGTACCATAATTTAGAACGACCTAGTTAGAGTTTCGGTTCTTTTCGGTTTTACACTCGGTTTCAAAAACTAACACCGAACCGTAACCGAAACCTTCGGTTTTCTAAAATATAGAAACCGTACCACTTAAATCAATCGGTTACTTGGTTTTGTAGGTTCGGTTAATCGGTTTTTGGTGCGGTTTCTCGGTTTTTTCGGTTTTAATGATCACCCCTAAAGCATACTATAACACGTCCTTGGTGAGTCAGGGCACTATGGAGTGAATCCATTGTACTATTACACGTATCTCATGTAGAAGTTATTTTGGATATTTCCAATTCTCTCATATCTAGTTCATTAGTTTATCATCGAGTGAATGATCTTGCCCAATTACTTTATAATCGAACTGCCATATATAGCTCCAAATTTCTCTCCCTACACTCCACCCGAAAATAGAAAAAAAGAAAATCAAGAAATCGTTTAGTCAAATACTATTGCGTACTTGTTTTTTTTAAAAAAAAATCTCTCCCCCACACTCCACCCGATTTCTTTATAGTATGATCCACATTTCATGGACCATCAAACTTCCCACTCCCCCGTCCCCGGCCCATTCTTCCAAAGCAAGAAAATCAAGAAATCTTTAGAATCAAGAAATCTTTTGTCATATAATATTGCATACTTTTTTAATAATTAAACATTGAAATTAAGGAGGCCATAATGTTTGATCCTCTCTTCATGGACCATGATGAACGGATGTGAATAAACCATAGATTGAATACAAATACAAATAACTTTTTCAAAAAGACTATTTTGAAAAATGTTATAGTGAAAATCTGCTAAAAACGCGTTTTACGCTAAGCTTCGCGTAAAACGTGTTTTTAAGTTGGCGCGGTGGCATTTTTGTAATTAACGGGAAGTTGTTTAGCGCTGATCGTAAGTGTTAGCAATAGTGTAAAAAGCTGCTGGCACATGTACACTGGCACTTATTGACACTACCACTTGCATTTTTTAATAAATGCCAGTGTCAATGTTAACAAGTGCCAGTGTAATGGCTGACAATTATTAACACTACCACTGTCACTTTTAATAAGTGTCAGTATCAATGTTAAAAAGTGCCAGTGTAAGCTCTGGCAATTTTTAACTTAACCACTGGCACTTAAGAAAAGTGTCAGTTTCATGTTTATAAACGCAAGTTTGAAATCACTGGCTTTTTGTAATACTAACACTGGACATTTACTATGGTTGCCAGTATTTACGAAAATGTCACCGCTTGATTCGAAGTATAATCGCCAGCGTGCTTTGAAAAACACGTTTTTCCTTTTGCTTAAGGAAAAACGCGTTTTTCACAAGACTCACTCAATGTTATAACTGATTGACTCTATGTTTATGGTAAATTTATCTTCAACCATATACATTAGTTCGGGACAGAGAGAGTATATTTTAAAGTTTTATAGTGTAATTTATACATCAATTTAGAAAAGGTTGTAGGTCCTGACCATATACATTGAACTTGTATGCTATACGATAGTCTCAGTACCACTCGATCAAAAGCGATAATTGTATCAAACAATTTCTTAGACCACTATAAAAGGGAAAAAACTATCTTAGCATTTTCCCCACAACAATCATAATCTCTCTACACTATAATTCTTAGTTCTTGTGTTTTTGACAATTCAATGGATATGGAAATGGTTCTGAACAAGCAATTCTTGAGAAACATTTTATTTCTTCTCCTTACCATTTGTCTGTTGGTATTCAAAGTTCAAGCTCAAGCTCCTCAATACTGCAGTAAGTTTTTTTTTTTTTTTCTAATGCCCCTTCATAATGCATTTTATTATTATTATTATTATTATTATTATTATTATTATTATTATATTATTATTATTATTTTTATTATTATTATTATGTTAAGGTAAAAGACATTCTAAATTTTCCTCAAAATATATCAATAATTCATGAAACAACATACCTTGAAAAATATTGACGGGCACCATCAAAGTATCCAAGTAAAAATGAAGTCCATTTGTACATGGTATTAATATTAGGTCTTATTAGTAACAAAATAATAAGTTGGTGTGATTACCAAATTTAGGACATAACATATTAAATGAATTAAATTTTATATTGCGTGTGTTATTTTTATTTTTGTGCAAGTGTTACGTTTGATGAGTTATACTCCCTCCGCCTAACTTTAATCTATAAAGTTAAAGTAAAACTGTCAACGTAAATTGTACTTTGACTAAAGCTTAAATAAAAATAAAATTCATTATCCTAAAAATAAAATTAAATATTTTTATTGATTCACCATTAATAATATACTTATTAATAATTTTTAGTTTTTAGAACAATCAAATTTTCTGAAAATTCTTAGTCAAAGTGCGATAAATGAGAAAATTATTCGGTTGACTTTGTAGATTAAAAAAGGACCGAGGGAGTATCATTTATTACATTTTACACTAACATAAATCTGACTAATGTACAGTCAGACTGTACAGAGTTTATTATACTCTACAGCTTGTTTTGTTAAAATACTCCTTCATGATATTCAGTGATGATTTGATATTTTTTTTCATTTTGATAATTTGCAGATGGTAACTCCAATTCTTATCCTATACACTTTCAAGGCAATTACGAAATTCTTCCAGATAGTGACACCACAATTAGCTCCGTCATCTATCTTATTGCAAGTAAGTTTTCCATTTCTTACATGCTCTGCTCTCTATACCCTCTCATTTTTATTTGTCACAAAATGATTTTATAAAAGAGAGACATTTTCATAATACAGTTTTGAAGACAAACAAGCAAATAAATTATCATTTGTATCATTTTGATGTGCAATGAGAATTTTGGGACAAATTAATATATACTCCCTCTGTCCCAGAATGATAGTCCCCCTATTTTCATGGGTTTTACGAAAAAACTTTGAGTAATAATTAAGGTTACTTTTAATTATTCTAATGAAATTTTTGAAATTGTTCTTGATACACCATTATAAATACTATTAATATCAATTTTTAGATTCACATTAACATAATTATAAGTAGCATTTATAACTGCTCAAAGTTCCCTCATAGTAACAACGAAAAAAAGTGGACTATCTTTCGGAACGAAGAGTATATACTCCCTCCTGCCTATTATAAAAGTTACTTATTTTATATTTGTGTGTGTGTGTGTATATTATGGACAAACCAAACAAGGATTTTTTTTATTTTTTTTTTTTTTTTTAGGGGTGGGGGGTGACAAAATCAATACTAATGAAGCATTTAAATAATATTCAATGCAGCTAAGTACATGAATCTTACGGATGCGGTGATTAATTATCAGCTATATTATGCTCAAGGTTCCCCAATTTCAGAGTTAGTTCCATATAAACAGGATACAACTTCTTTAATTGTAACAACAAATCAACAATTTCAAATCCAGCATAGTCATCGATGGCCTACCACTCCGGTAATACTCCTCCCTCTCTCTCTCTCTCTCTATCTCTCTCTCTTCTATATACTCCATCCGTCCCAGCAGCACAAGTAGGACTAAAGAAGTGGTATAATAATTAAGATAAATTAATATATATGCAGGGGCGTATCTACATATAGCTCAGAGGGGTCAGCTGACCCCCCTGACTTTCGAGCTTTATCCACTTCAGCCCTTATTATTTTCAAAATTTTGATAATTTGCCCCCCCCCCCCCTAAAAATAACATCAACCTCCTTGAAATCTACACTGACCCCCCTCATATATAGGTGTTGATAAATGAACCCCCTCATTTATAAGTTAAATTTTCAGAAAACAATCAATGTTTCATACTAGTAATATTTTCTTCGTGCATCCGGAGACTGCGGACTACAGCAACGCTAGACGCCGCACACTGCCACCGCGCACTTGCAGTTGTGCCACACCGCCACCGGAGCCAGTCGGGTATATCACTTTTCTCGCCCCTACCGTGTTTCGCTCTCACTCAAATCTTGAATTCCCAATTTTCTAAATCCCTAAAACTATTAGGGCTTTAGAATTGGAAATTGGAATCTCCTTTTAAAGTCTCAAATCTTAATGATTTGTACCAGATGTGTTTCAAAGATGTGTTATAGCCTTGTACCCGTTCCATTCTAATTGTTGTTCTTACTATTTAAATTCACCCAACTTTTAAATTTTTGACAGTCGATGTGCTGAGGAGTTGTAGAGGAAATTGGTGAGCCTAGACTCTAGAAATCGCTGTCTTATAGAGTGTAGAAGAATGATCAAGGGTGTTGATAGGGAGGTGATGGTTGTTTTGATTTTCAAGAGTAAAATTGAATGTCTTTCCAAACCCTAATCTTATATAAAATGAAAAATATACTATTTGCCCTATATAAAATGAAAAATATCTATTTCCTCCATTCCAAGTTGAATGTCAAAATCTTCTATTAATCAAGAGCAAAATTGAACATATATTTTAGAACGGAGAGAGTAGTTTTGTTGCACTGCAATGTCTTTGCACAGTGCATTAGGTTAGTATTGTTTTATGCTACAATGTTTGCATTAAAAATATCTGAGTACAAGTTGTTTCATTTCCACTCATTTGTTATTTTTTAAAATCAAATCTTACTTTGTCTGTAACTGGTGTTTTATGCTATATTATTTTCGCCTTTTCACACAATTATAAGTAGGCTCTTCATGGTGCTTTAAATTTTATGGTCTTTAGATTAGTGTGATTTTAATTTTTTGTTTTGCAAAAATCTGACCCCCTGACCATAAATCCTAGATACGCCACTGTATATATGGTAGAAAAGGAAGAGAGAAAAGAGTGAGGTAAATAGTAGAATTGCTTGAATAAATTGAGTGGTGGAATATGAAGAAAGAGAATGAGTTGGGTTAAATGATGAGGTATGATGATGAATATAAGTAATTAATGTTAGAGACAATTATCCCACATCGGTAATTAACTAACCAAATATTGACTATATAAAGATCCAGGGTTACTCTTCTCATTGCCAATTAGTTTTGGGATGGAACATCAGACTTTATCAATTAAGTATATTAAAACATTGGACGGAGGGAGTTTATATGTGTTTCGTTAAAATGAATAATATAACATGCAAAAAATAAAATTAAATTAAGTGCTTCTAATTTTATTATTAAATACATGTTCAGTGATTAATTAAACCATTTACGGAACTTATTGTAAATTAATTTGTGATGGTTTTTTTTTTTTTTTTTTTTTTTTTTTTTTTTAGACTCCTACGAGCTTTAAAACGCAGATTACATCAAAAGCTGGATCAGTCTTGATTTGCATGAACATCCCTATAATGAGCTCGTGATCTCTTCTACATGGAGCGATCGATCGACGTTTGGTCCGGTGTATTTTCCATTTGAATAAATTACAGTCCTCTTCTCATCGAAAAGTATTTGATTTCGCATTTCGCTTTTTTTTTTTTTTTTTTTTTTTTCCTTTTGTTGTTGAATACCTAAATAAGAGTTGTATCTATTTCGTGTTAAAGAAAAGGAGCGGTTTGTTTACTTAGGGTAAATATAAAGTCACAAAAAAGTGACACAAAATTTGGCTTACAAAATGATGTGTCATGCTTTTGTTGGTGCTTTTAATTAGAGTGTGCCGGTTCCACTATCGATACAACTAATAAAATATCGGTCTATCTCATTTTGTATCCTTCATTTGTGAAATCCTTTTGTGCCTATAGCATTGCCAGTTTACTTATAATGTGAAGTAACAACTATCTTAATTGTTCAAGTATCTTCAAATGAGTAGTTCAAATGAGTCAGTGATACAATTCAAAGTCTCTCAAATTATCTGTTAAGTCTTGAGTACAATCTTTCTCTGTCTCCTGGTTAGAGACATTGTAAAAAATAAATTTGAATTATACAAGTACTTAAGTCTCACCCGGATTTAGTTTGTCTCTTTTATTTTAAAAGTAAACAAGAATGTATATATTTGGTATGACAAAAATTTGTGTGAGACGGTCGCACGTATAAGACGGGTTTCGTTGAGAGAGTCGTTTGTTTCCCTATGGACGGGGCAAGCAAACTCTTTTCCTCTATCATTGAAACTCATTTCATACATCAGACGGTTTAAAAAAAACTTTCTCGCTTGTTATTGATTAAAAAATAAAATAACACAATGAACATTTGTTATTGTTTTGAGATAGAGTAGTAGTACTTCCACTTTTCGTCATGCAAACATATTCTCTCCTTGGTTTTTGAAAAAAACTTTCGTGAGACCCTTTCAAAGTGTGAGACAGATTGACCCGCGAACTGCCCGTGGCCCTCTCCCAGTCTCCCTTGCTAGCTTTTTTCTTAAAAAAAATAAATTTCAAAAACTTTAAAATAAAATATCTTTAAATTTTGAAGTCGAAAAAAAATATATCGAAAACACCATTGTATTCGTCTTGACGAAACAAATCAAAGTAGCAGTCGGATGATGTGATTTTGAATTATTTTTGTAAAATCAAATTTATAACAAACAAAAAAGCCGGGTTGTTCTTCGCCTGAAATTTAACACTTGCTATGAAGAAATGTAACAGTTGAAATCATGGAAAAGTAAATGTTTTTACTGTAAAATATAGAATTAGTTTTGAGGAAAATTTAAAATAGTTTGATTTTTTTTAATTTTTTTCTTTTAGAGAAAGTGACAATTGAAATATAACAGATTATATACATGAACACTCCCTTCGTCCCAATTTAAACTTCAAAAAAA
Source organism: Campanula takesimana (assembly GCA_026119855.1). NCBI lineage: Eukaryota > Viridiplantae > Streptophyta > Magnoliopsida > Asterales > Campanulaceae > Campanula > Campanula takesimana. The sequence goes on from JAOWBW010000440.1 coordinate 310,974, forward strand.
AAATTTGGGTTCAAGAATTAAGAAAAAGGTGATGTGTTGTGAGTGTGGATAGCTTGGTAGGAGAGAGAAAGCGGGATAGAGAATAGTTAGTGGGTAATTGTTGTGAGTATGATATGTGGGGCCCACAAATAAAGAAGTATAAAAACCTTTCCTTTTTATGTTTTGAAGTTTAAAATGGGACAACCAAAATGGAAATTTTTGAAGTTTAAAATGGGAAGGATGGAGTATAATTTATTTGATTCGGTCTTGTGAAAAACGCGTTTTACACTAAGCTATGAAAAAATGTGTTTTTCCCAATTGTCTTCTCTAATATTATCGTGTGCCTGCTCTAATATTACACTTATAATTATTCAAATAGACACTTTTATACATTCAAAGAGACACTTTTAGAGGTAGTGTTAAGGTTGCATGTCTTAGTATTACAAAATACCTCTTGGATTATTGAAAAATATCCTTAAATTGTCAACAAGTGCTTGGTAGATTTTTAAAATTTTCAAAACAAGTGCATGCCTTAGTGTTAAAAAGTGTCTCATGTAATATTGAAAAATGTCTCCTATATTATAAAAAAGTGTCTGGTGAGTTTTTTGTAAGTGTCAAACGAGTTTTTCTAAGTTCTAAAATAAGTGTCTGACATATATAGTATTAAAAAGTGTCTTTTGTAGTATTGCATAATACCTCTTACATTATAAAAAAGTGTCTGGTGAGTTTTTGTAAGTTCCAGTTATTTGCAAAAATGTCACCGCGTCTTATAATAACATTCCGCTTATTTACAAAAATGTCACTCCGCATACGAAAAACACATTTTACGCTAACACAAGTGTAAAACGCGTTTTTCTTCTGATTTCCTGAATTTGTTCTACAAATGAATGTGTCAGTTAGTTTTTTTTTTTTTTTTTTTTTTTGAGGAAATGTTTTTTTTTCTTTTAGAAAAGTAAAAGTTTTGAATACAAGATTTAATAATCTTTTAAAACTTAGTACTTTTAGAATTGAAAGTAAGGTTGAATATCACAATTTGAATTCTACAATGTAACAGATTGTTTTGCCAAAATTTTAAAATAGTTTAATTTTTTTTATATAAACTAAAAATTGAAATATAACAAATAATATACATGAATATAACTTGTTCAACAAATGAATGTTCTTTTAGAAGAAACGATATATATATATATATATATATATATATATATATATATATATATATATATATATATATATATATATATATATATATATATATTTCTAACAGTGTAAGAAATTTCTATACGATTGTCTTCTCTAATATTATCCTGTGCCTGCTCTAATATTACAAAGTGTATGTTGTAATATTACACTTATAATTATTCAATTTGATATTTTTATACATTCAAAGAGGCATTATTAGAGGTAGTGTTAAGGTTGTCTGTCTTAGTATTACAAAATGCCTCTTGGATTATTAAAAATGTCCTTAAATTGTCAACAAGTACTTGGTGGGTTTTTAAAATTTTCTAAACAAGTGTTTGCCCTAGTTTTAAAAGTGCCTCATGTAATATTGAAAAATGTCTCCTACAGTGTAAAAAAGTGTCCGATGAGTTTTGCAATTGTCAAGAGAATTTTTCTAAGTTCTAAAATAAGTGTATGACATAGTATTAAACAGTGTCTTCTGTAGTATTGCATAATGCCTCTTACATTGTAAAAAAAATATCTGATGAGTTTTTGTAAGTTCAAGTTATTTGCAAAAATGTCACAGCGCCTTAGAATAACGTTCCGCTTATTTACAAAATGCCACCCGCATACGAAAAACACGTTTTACGCTAAGACGAGTGTAAAACGCGTTTTTCTTGAGATGTTCTACAAATGGATGTACCAGTTTTTTGTTTTTTTGTTTTGAATACAAAATTTAATAATCTTTTCAAACTTAATACTTTTAGAATTGAAAGTAAGGTTGAATGTCACAATTGAAATTCTATAATGTAACAGAGTTGTTTTGCCAAAATTTTAAAATAGTTTGATTTTTTTTATATAAAGTAAAATTTGAAATATAACAAATAATATACATGAATATAAATTGTTCAACAAATGAATGTTCTTCTAGAGAAACGATATATATTTGTTTTTCTAAGAGAGTAATAAATTTCTATACAAAATGTAATAACTAAATACTTTTGAAATATATTCAAACATGTTGTAAGCTAAAATTGTCACCAAACAAAATCAAATTTCCTCTATTAATAATGCAATTTCAATCATATGATTAACTTTATTTATTTTTTCTGCAATACTTTTATTATTTCAAAATAAAACTGTCATTTTAATATAAAAAGATGTTGCATTCCTTTTATTGTAAGTGTTACATTTTCTGACGAGGAAAAATCAAGTTTTTTTAAAATAAAAAAAACTAGTATTTTATAAAAATAGCTCAAAACTCTATCAAGACACTGCTAGTTTGATTCGTCTCGTCGAGAATAAGACAATGGCGTTTTCAGATCTTTTTTTGACTTCAAAATCTCAAGGTATTTCATTTTGAAGCAATTACCTGGGCGACAACCTTGGGATACCAGTATGTTGTTTTTAAAGTAGATACATGATAGATGTGTTTTTACACATCCAAATCATATATGTCTATGACGTATTAGATGCTCAACATTGGGTGTTTTGATGATTTTTTGAGTGTTTATGAGTATAGGGAAGGAGCGAAAGAATGCACGGATTCATGTGCGTTAAAGTGTGAAAAACAAGTATAAGGAACGGACCATAAAATAAAGATAAAGAGATGTGACTGTTGGGGTGCAATGCATCCAAAGTCACACATCGGTAATTGAGGAAACAATTGCAAGGTATATAAGAGCACCCACCCACCCACTTCATTAGTATGAGGCCTTTTGGGGATGCCTATAAACAAATCCGTGCGGGCTAGGCCCAAAGCGGGCAATATCATACTAATGTGAGAAAGTGGTGGTCGGGGTCCCTACAAGTGGTATCAGAGCCATGGTTCGGATGAGCCCGGCCGGGTGGACCATGTGTGTGCTTTATAGGGTGGAGTTCCCTTGTGTGCCATTTGCGAATGGAGTCTTGCAATCGAGGGCGGTGGTGTTCCGCGGGCGGTTGGTACAAGCTTTCGCTGGATATGGGCTAAAGGAAACACTGCGGGCCATAGCGGTGTGGTCCTTGGTTTGAGGAGAGAATTGTTGGGGTGCAACCCAAAGTCCCACATCGGCAATTGAGGAAACAATTGCAAGGTATATAAGACCACCCACCCACCCACTTCATTAGTATGGGGCCTTTTGGGGATGCCCAAAAACAAATCCGTGCGGGCTAGGCCCAAAGCGGGCAATATCATACTAATGTGGGAAAGTTGTGGTGGTGGTCGCGGTACCAACAGTGACTACTGTGAAATCAAGTCAATTGGATAGTACTCGAAAAGATCTTTCCAACGGTAGTTTGCACGTCCAAATCGGAGTTCGTATGAAGAAGTTATGGCCTACTGAAGTTTGCGCGTAAAAGGTAAAAGTCATCACCGCAATGGTACAACACCAGATCTTAACCCAAGAATTTCCAGTAAATCTGACTTTTGAGTGCCCACTCCACGTGCCAACACAGCCCAGAGACCTTAGGGGAATTTTCTAGGGATCTTTGATGAATTATCAAAATTATGATGGGCTTTTCAGTAGTTTAGGGACATTTATGGAATTTTTGGAAAACCTTTGGGGAGTTTTTGAAAGGCTTTTATGTAAACTTGAAAATCCCAGGGGCTCCTGGGGAAATTCCGGCCAACAACTTAATTTCTCATTTTTCAACAAGAAATCCTAGGGTTTTTCCTATTTTTACACCTCCTTAACCCTAGTATAAATATAACACTCCATCCACATTATTTTATACATACTTTTATTCAAGATTCAAGGATTGTAATCAAGGATTCATCAATTTAATTCAGGTTTTGATGTTTTTTAATTTATTTCTTGTTCTTGATTTTACTTGCATGAGTAGCTAAATATCTAGATTCATGGTTGGTAGTAACAAATATTTAATCTCTATGCTATAGATTTAGTTCTTCCATTCAATCTTATTTCTTGTTTATCAAAATATTCTTCATACTAAATTCTTTAGTTTCAATTACAGTTAAGATATAAATTGACTTTTTTCGAATTTTTGGGTATCTATTGTTACAGTAACTCGGGCATTGATATGTTGACCACTATTTTGATAATTAGATTCAATTGAGGACGTAACTGAAATCAAACGGATCTAGGTTCTTATGTTCTTCATGAATTTTCGGTATATTATGCGGACGTAACTGAATGTATAATATAAAGAGGGTATTAGGATTGCAAATCGCACACAAAACCGTCCCAATCCTTACTATTGTGAACGAACCCAAGAATGAGATTGATCTTGTTATTATGAGCATAGCATAGAGTGAAAGTATTTGTGAACCCAATTCGTGAATCTAATTGTTAATCTTTATTAATTCTTGCTTTTATTTGTTTTCTTAGTTTATTTATTTTGCTTTAGTAGTTTAATAAACAATCAAACTAAAACCCCTATTTATTTATTTATTTTCTGTTTTTAAACATTCTTGTTTTCCAATCTAGTCTCTGTGGAGTCGACCCTTACTTATGCATACTACTACACCGGTAACTAGTACACTTGCTAGGTAATTTAATTAGAGGGAGTTTTTCTCCATCAATTCACAGATTGTTTACAATGTTAGAGACAATTATCTCATATCGGGATTTAACTAGCCAATCATTGACTATATAAGGATCTTGGGCTACTCCTCCCATTGCCAATTAGTTTTGGGATGGAACGTTAGACTTTATCATAAAATAGGCTTCGTTCCTCTGCCGGACCCTTTTTCAAGGGTTGCAGACCCTTTTTCAAGGGTATCTCGTGATATCGAACAACTTCAAACTTGGATTAAGCTTCCGACGTTTGTGAATAGACAACTGTTTATGCAAATGAATTTTCTTTTGTGGTTCAGTTAATTTGATGACTAATATTAGGGGTGGAAATGGTTCGGTTTAGCTCGGTTTGGGGTAATTTAGAAGCCAAACCGCTATACATCGGTTTGGAGAAATCTCAAACCGAGCTGAACCACAAAATAGTTCAAGCCGAGCTGAGCTAAACCATCACGGTTCGGCTCGGCTCGGTTTGAACCACGATTTGATTTTACGGTTTAAACTGTGGCTTAAACCGCGATTTGAACCACAACTCATACACCATACTATACCACTTACCTTTAATCGCCGAAAAATTGAATAAAAATGACAACAAAATTGGAAGTAAAATTACAAGAAGAAGCATAAGGGATGAAACTTACCTTTAATCGCCGAAAAATTGAAAGGTCGAGCTAGGGTTTCAATTAGCAGATGTCTTGATTCTCTTGAATAGGGAGGCCTGCGTAGGAGTGAGATGGAGGAAGGACGTTGGCCGGAGGAATAGCGTCGGCGGGTAGAAGGATGATGGCGGAAGCTAGGTCGTGGCCCGTGGGTGAACTGAAGAAGATGAGAGAACGGAGACGATAGGGATGACTGCGGAGAGATTTGTCGATTTGATGAAAATGAATACTCAGTTGACGATAGGGTATCTCATTTAGGGTTTCCTAAAAAAATCTAACGGTTCATATTAAATCACTAAATTTAATCAATGGTCCATATAAGGGCTCTATGGTTCAGCTAGCTCGGCTCCACGGTTCAGCTCAACGGTTCAGCTCTACGGTTCGGCTCGTGGTTCAGCTCGAAACGGTTCGGCTCGGTTTGGCTCGGTTCTGCTTGAAGGGTCAGACCGTGAACCGAACCGTGTGGTTTATCAATTTTCGAAACCGAGCTGACCGCATAAGTTTAAAAACCGAGCTAAACCGCACGGTTTGGCTCGGCTCGGTTCCGAACCGCGGTTTGAGCCGAACCATTTCCACCCCTATCTAATATAGCTGAGATTTGTACCAATATTATATCAATTTTATTATCTTAATAAAATTTTATAAATTATTTTTTTGAGAAAATGAAATATCCATTAATAAAGAAAAATGTGTAGAAATTTTATAAATTATTAATAATTCATTAAATAGAATTGAATTTTGAAACGAAAATAATATTACTATTATTATTTTTTTATTTTATTTTTATGATGTCCACGCTTAAATGAGGCGAGGAGAAGGATCGAACCCTAACATTCACCGAGGTGAAGCTTGACTTTCCACTGGACCACTTCTTTGAGGACAATATTACTATTATTAACAAGGCACACATTCATAAAAATTTGGTTCTAAAGTAATATAAGCATCCTTTAGGGACCTGAAGGGGTCATTCGTTATCTGGTTTCCTAAATACTGTAATCTCGAAGTTGCATTTAATATTTTAGATGGTTGACTAGATATGTATATCTTTCACAATTTTACTTTTATTTCAGATTAAAAAAAGCTATTATTTTTATAACTTCATAAATTATCAAAACTATAGTTATTACTCCAGTTTAATAATGAAACTCTTAATTTTGAATTTAATTATTTTTGGTTCTCTTCTACATTACTTAACCAAATAAATTAAGTATTAAATTAAAATATATTCCAGTGCGGTGATAAAATAAGAATATGAAAGTTTTTTCTGTTCAAAAGAGATAATTATTTTAGAGATTTTTTTTTTAATTAAAAGCAATGGTCATTATAGACCGAAAGAAGTATTTAAAAAAAAAAAAAACCTAATGCTTAAATGAATATTTCATATGTATTTAACTCTTCAAGGTCCACCCTAACACCAACATTTACTTCCACCGACCCAAACAAAATAAAGAAAAGAAGGAATCTTATAAATTGGAATATATTTAATGTCGAATCCACTTCTTATGGATCATGTTGAAGGGATCGAATAGATCAAAGTTGGAGTGTGGCAGAAAAAAAATAAAAAGTGACCCCCAAGATTTATATAGAAAGCAAGTTATTTTGGTTGACCTAATTGGGAATAAACACTACTTGTTTTTAAATGAGTGTTCAAATTTCATTTTAAATGACATATTTTTTTGTACAATTTGATGGCGAAAATTCGTATATAATCTTCTAATCCTCTTTAGACATTTAGTTTCTGCAATTAGGGACAAAGTTATGATCAAAATAGACACTCATTTTGGAACAAAAATTTCCTGAAAATGGAAACGCATTTAGGGATAGAGGGAGTATTGATTTTGTCTCATTATAAGGGTTATGCTTTTATTTAACCGTTCAGAAATACTCTCTCTGTCCCACCTCACTTGAGACATAAGAGGTGGGCACAATAACTAAAGAAAAAGAATAAAATAAGGAAAATGTGTGGTAGAAAATGAAGAGAGAAATGAGTGGGGTTAATAGTAGGTTAGTTGAATGGACTGTGTGGTGGAAAATGAAGAGAGAGAGAGAGAGTGAGTGGGTAGGGTAGATTGAATATAAAATTATAAAAGATTACCATTTTGGGTAGTCTCAAGTGAAGTGGGACGGACCAAAATGAAAATAAGTCTCAAGTGAAGTGGGACGGAGGGAGTATGTGTCAAGCTTTAAAACAATAAATATAGTATTATCGGGATTTGACTTGATACCAGCAGTAATGTAAAAATAGATAAAATACATTTCTTATAAAATTTAGGGTTGTTCTCCTGTAAAACGCGTTTTTCCTAATGGTTAGGAAAAACGTGTTTTTCAATACCTCCATAAGACTTTATATTGATATCCAGAAGGCTTTATAATGATATCCAGGACCCTTCTGGCTATTACTTTCAAATGTTCTGGCTATCAATCTCATATCCAGAAGGCTTTATATTGATATCCAGAACCAGAGAACCCTTCTGGCTATCACTTTCAAAGGTTTTGGCTATCAATTTCAAAGGTTCTGCTATCACTTTCAAAGATTCTGCCATCAATCTCATATCCAGAAGGCTTTATATTGATATCTAAGACCCATCTGGCTATCACTTTCAAATGTTCTGGCTACCAATCTCATATCCAGAAGCCTATATATTGATATCCAGAACCATTGAGAAGTTCCGATTATTTAAAAAAATGTCACCGCGTTTTTTTAAAACACGTTTTTCTTAAGTGTTTGGAAATACACGTTTTACTCAAGATTTTGCGTAAAATTTAATTAGTTGATTGCGACATTAAAAAATGGAATATGCACATGTGAAAACGTTAGAGAACGACTAATCTTTAAACTTCAAGCACAATTAAAGTTTGAGTAAACTCTTTCACAATGGTAATTTAAAATTTTAAAGGATCAATTACATATACTACCTCTCTCTTATACTAAATAAAACTAAATAAAAGTTTTACATTAGATTTACACGGTTATAAACAAAACCATAAAATATAATATAGTATATTGAAACTGGGATAAGGATAAAATTGTTAAAAATACTACTCCCTCCGTCCCGCCGGAAACTTCAAAAATAAAATTATGGCACAAGAATTAAGGGAAAAAGTGAAAAATGTGATGTGTTGTGAGTGTTGATAGTTGAGTGGGAGAGAGAAAGTGGGGTAGAGAATAGTTAGTGGGTTAGTGGATGTGAGTATGAGAAGTGGGACCCACTAATTAAAAAGTATTAAAAACTTTCCATTTATGGAATGTGCAATTTCTATGGGACGCCCATTTTAGTAAGTTTTGCAATTTTCGGTGGGACGGAGGGAGTATTTCTAATGCTAGTAGGTAAACAATAGATTCGTTGAGTGTTGGTTTCTTACAATTACACAAAAAGTATAAGGTGAATGACGATGCCAAAATCGTATCAGATCAGCCCTGATCCAGCTGTTCGGATAATCCCAGCGAACTTCCTTGAATGACCTGAAACACACGGAACAAACGTAAACTAGCCGGGGCGTCTCCGGTGAAGACCCTCTGGCATGAGAATAAGAATCTGGTTATGAAAGAATATAAGAGAGAAATCAATTGACAAGAGTTGAGTCAAAAGAATTCGATACCAGAATAGGCGTGTGGAGGCCTGTTTATATAAGAGCCGGTAGATGAGTCCTTACGTGATAAGGAAGTCAGTGAGTCCATTTTGGTATTGGACAGTTATTTAGGAAAGTAGAATCTTGATGAGGATTGTATTCTCGTTGTTTCCTTATTATAGAAGATCTCTGTTAGTAAAGAGTTTTCCCGTATTTTGGGCTATCATGGATTCGTATCAAACTCCGTGTGAGACTAGGCAAAGCCTTGGAATCTTGGTCAAGTTACTGACGTGGATGTGTTCTGCCGCAACACTTCGTCTTTGGTTTGAGTTAAACCGAGGGGTGTAGGCTTAATTAGCTAAGCCCGAAACTTGGTGAGTACAAGACCTCGGCTTGGTCACAAGCCGAGTTATAAACTGGTCCTCGTCTTCTGGCGGCAGCCATGTGAAGATGTCGAGGTGTTGACGTAGAGTAGACATGGCCCGAATATTTCTTGGTTGAGTTTGGGCCTCTTGATACTTATGTTGGGCTTGGTCCAATCATAATCCGGTCCGAAGCGTAGTACTCGGTTTATTCCGTTCAGTGAAAAATGTCCGAAAATACTATTCATCATTTGTTATCTTTAAAAACTCTTATTCTGAAATATACTTGAGGAAAAGTAAAATGTTAGTGTGAGAGCTAGGGAGGTATTATTTTCCTTCTATAGTAATCTATGACTATATTACGATTATGGTACTGTAGTCTTTAAGGCATCATATCACGAAGGTTAACCTTAACGCAAAGGGGTTGACTCTTTTTTATTTTTTTAGGACGGGTTGAGTTTATTATGTGTTCATTATTAATTACTGCTAATGATTCAACAATTTTGTATTATTAATGACATTATTATAATGTTAGCCTTTGAATCACCATGATACACAATATTATACGTAAATATGGTGAAAGATCCTGTTTAACTAAATGAACAGATTAATTAAAACTTGGACAGCTAACTATTTGAGGTTAGCTGTTGAGAAATAAATAAATAAAAGAAATGTGCAGCGGAATATAAATGATTAAATAAATGAAAAGACAAGGTGTATGTGTGTGGTAGTGTAGAGACAAGAGTGTACACAGAATTTTAAAGTGGTTCAAAAGCAAAACCCTTCTCTTACATCCACCCCCACTGTTGGAACAGTGAGATCAATCAAGTATAATATTTTCTTCAATAAGAGTTACAAGAATTGATAAGGCAAGTTCCTTTGAACCCCCTCTACTTAATTGACACTTCAATTAAGGTTGCTTCTTTCAAAGCGAGAAAAAGAAAAAAATAATCACAAGTGTGTTTACAAAAGAAAATAGCTTGGCTGTTAGCTGGCTGTAAGTGAGTTGTAACTGGGTGCAAAGAGGCACAATATTTGCAGGGGTATATGCAAATATTTAAGACTGCAGAGTGAGAGTGCAGTGAGGCTACAAAAGATTGTAAGGGTGTAAAAATGGTGTAGAGGGTCTGAAAGGGTCACTTGACAACATGCCAGTATACTCCTTTATATAAGGGAGGGGATAGAGCCGTTGGGGGACAATGGTACAAAAGTAGCCGTTTGGGGAACAAAGGTACAGAAATGTAATTGTTCCCTTTGACTTTGACTAAATGTTTGATGTTCCACTGTATACAGGCTGTCAAGGGTAGAGAAGGTGTATTCACATTTGAACAAGCTTCAATATGAGTTATTCCAATGACAGGTAATATTGGAATAATCATTCTTCAAGGATCTGATGACGTGGAGATAGTTGTTGAAGAAAATCAGTCTTAGCTGTTGAGACAGGGGAGCTTAGCTGTTGGGCTTGTAGGTCCTTTAGCTGTTGAAGCTTATTTGTATTTATCATCATGATAATTCATTTGAGATAGAGGGAGTCTGTAATAGGTCGTTCTTCAGTTTATTGGATGTATAGATGATAGGTAGATCATGTAATGATTTGACTGTTGGCTTGAGTGGAAACAGGGCAGCTTAGCTGTTGGGCTTTGTCTTGGGTTGCCTGTGTTCAGGTCTTTTGTATACATCATATAATCAATGGATTGATTATTTATTTATCAAAACATATTTACTATGATTAATTGTGAGTTAAACATAGTGAGGTACTAACAAATGGTATAAATTATTTCGCCTCCTTTCTCCATCCCAACACAAATAAGACTAGAGAAGTGGGCACACTAATTAATGAAATAGTAATAATCCCTCCGTCCAATACTTATCGCTACTTATTTTCATTTTGGGCGTCCCATACTTATTGCTACTTACTCAAAATGTTTACTTTTCTCTCTCTTATCCACTCACAATAACTATCTACTTACTCTCTTTTTCTCTCTAACCCACTCACAATACTTATTTTTCCAACATATTTTATTAATCCACATGCACTCTCATTTGGTAGTAATAAGTATGGGACGGAGGGAGTATATATTTAGTAGAAAACAAAAAAATAGAATGAGTGAGATAAATAGTAATATTGATTGAATAAATTGAGTAGTAGAAAATGAAGAAAAATAATGAGTGAGGTTAAATGGTGGGTAGGGTACTGAATATTAAAATATTTTTAGTTTGAGTAGTCTTTGTGGTGAAATCATTGGCGGATTTAGGATTAGGGGTCAAATTTTACATTGCAAAAAAATATAATCACATTATAAAAGGGAAGCAACTCTAAGAACAATTTTCCCACAGCAACCCCTCTCTCTCTCTCTCTCTCCAAATTCTAGATATGGAGGGGGTACTTGTAAACAAGCAATTTTTGAAAAATATGTTATTTATTCTCTCTGCCATTTGTTGGTTGGTGATGACGGTTCAAGCTCAACCAGCTTCTCCAAACTGCGGTAAGTTTTTTTTTTTTTTTTTTTTTTTTTTCAATTGCCTTTATCAATAATAAAAACTTAATGTTTTTTCCACATAACATACTTCAATCCTTGTCAAAGAAACGACGGAAACCATTAATGTAACTACACATTTAATTTCGGACATAATTAATAATAAAAAAACACTATTTTCTCGTCTTAAAAGTGAATGTCTAATTTTTTTAGAGGGAAAAAAAACATTGTCCAAAATAAATGTTCTTTTCAACGAAAACATTGTGTCTAAATATATATTTTTACCAATTAATTTCACTATTTCAAAATATATTTGCAAAACTAAAAGTTTAAAAAATGAATATTCAACTCCCTACCCCTAAAGTTTGGAAAAGTATTATTGTTCCCTTTGATTTTATTTTTTTTTTCTCACTTTTCTCCCGGATTTCAACTTATTTTTTAATTAAATACAATGAAATTTTCACCCCTAACTCCCTTGAGTACAATGTCCAAATAGTATTAGTTATACATGTCATAGCCTTAGGGTTGAGCATCGAAATTAACATATAAAAAACTATTTATGCATTTTTGTTATTATATTGTAGATGGTAACTCTTACCCTCTACAATTCCAAAGTTTGGAGTCTCTTCCCGACAGCGACACCACAATTCACTCTTCCATCAGGCTTAATGCAAGTAAGTTGTTTTTTCATGTTTTCAGTTTTCTAACATCTCTTTAGTTTATGCCCGTCCAAAAATAAGTGTCCCGCTTTTAAATAAACAAATATTTCATGAAATTTTTTTATCATCTAATTGTTCACACTGCCAAAAAAATATATATATATTATTATTATTATTTATTGAATGAGATTCACTTGTCATACTCACAACAACTATTTCATTCACGATTCCAACCTCACTCACATATCTCATCACATTTTTCATACAACACCAACTCAACTATTAATATTAAACACTTTTCCGTGAAACTCGTGCGTTAGTCAAGGTGTGAATAAAATAAAAACACGGAATGAGTATATATATGATAGAATTAAACTAATGTATGATGCAGCTAGAAAGTTGCGTCTTGTGGATGCGGTGATTAGCTACGAGCTTTATTATCCTCCAGGGTCAGCCTCCACAATTATAGAGACAGTTCCTTTTAAAAACGATTCTCATGTTCGCAATGTTTCTCCAAATCAACAATTTAATATCGACCATACTCACCCATGGTCTCTCACTCTGGTAATACCCCCCCCCCTCTCTCTCTCTCTCTCCTTTTTTTTTTTTTAAATTAAGTTTCTTTGTTTAAAATGGTTGATAGTTATTTTGTTGTGTGTTTTCAGAAGCCGGACACTCTTAAAGTGCAGATTAGCAGAAGCACCAGAACAGGAGCTAAATCAGTCTTGATTTGCCTTTTGTTCCATATTAATGGCTAATGCATCGATTCGCTATTTGATTCGCATTTGCATTTTCTTTCTTGTTGAATAAATGAGAGTTCTCTACTTTCCTGTAATAAAGTACTTCTATTGTCTCTTTTTTATTTGTATGTAAAGGTGTATTTGTTTCACTTTTTGTTCTCAGAAGGGTCGGCAAAATGCCGACCTTGATATCAGTCACATACCTCACCTTTAACTTCACAAAGGCAATTCCTATGGGCAGGGCGGGGTAGGGCCATTTCCTCTCTACGGTCTCACAAGAGACTTCCTCGAACCTAGGTCCCTATCAACAAATAAATAGAGCGACACAAAATAATGAAAGACCAAGGAATGTGTAGGTAATTCAGAAAGGAAAGGAGAGGGTGACGGAGAGGCACCGCAACATTTGCTCCCTCCATCATTTGAGCAGCCTTCCCTTTTCTTTACCTACCCCATATGGAAATTCATTTTTCATACATTAAACTTAAAAGCATTGATATTATTCCAACTTTTACCTATAATTACCAAAAAGAAACATTAGGGTGTTCATGGCATGTTATGTTACGCTCAAAAGGGGATCGAGTCAAACGTTCCTGAGGGCTAATATAGTTATGAGCAGAGTAAGCCAAAGGTTTCCAAACAGTCATCACCTGTTCTTCCTCCAATTTCCTGCGTAATTCTTCCTCCTTTCGTCTTTCTTCTTCAACAGCAGCTTTTTTAACTGCTTTCTCCTCCTCTAAACGACAAGCTTCAGCTTCCTCCATAGCCTTCAACTCTTTCTCTCTCCGCTTGCAATGATGCAAGATATTCGTCATCCTACATGTAGCACTCAGATATGTTATGAACAAAAGTGAGCAATTTAATCACAATTCCTGTCCTAAGATCCAGACCTGTTGTTCTCGTATCAAACGCTGAGCAGTGAGCGAGGGTGATTGATGGAGATCAATATAGTGATTTTGTTTAGGTTTAATTTTAATTATTATAATGTATTTTCGGATTTTTATTTAAGTAGGTGATAAAATCATGTTTTAGAGTTGATTTATGCAATATTTTGATGTTTTCTAGTTGATTTAGGTTACTATATAGATTAGGGGTATTTTAGGAAGTAGTTGACTTGCTTTCCAAGTCTTAGAAACCTTATAAAAATAGGCTTAAATGTAATTCCGAAAATTGATTGATTATTAATAAACTTTTGGTATTGAGTGTTTACTCCCTATTTCCTAAAAGCGATTGAATTCCTTTTGGATGCCAACGTGTAGTCTTGATTAATTTCGACTGCTGTTGAAGGATTGATTCGCGTATTGATTAATTTCTACCCGTAATCAGTCATCTATCTAAGCTTCCGCTTCCCTACATCGTTTACGAGTATCGATTGAGTTCTACCGTATTCGATCCTTTTTTATCCCTTTTATTTGTTCCGCTACCTACATCATTTTGGTATTCAGAGCCTGAACCTGAATTTTTCTAAATTCAGTTAAGGTATTTGTTTATCTATTTTTTCTTCTTTTCCGAAAAAAAAAATGTCCGATCTTTCATGGCCTTTCATCGAATCTACGGCTATAGATCTTTTCATCGATTGGTCGAAGCCTCCCATTTATGATAAATGTTCGTGCAATATTTGTCAACTTGACAATGTTTTGCGTTTAGCCGATACAACCACTCCACAACCTCTGATTTGTTTCTTTCAGCCGATCTATCATGAAACTGGTACTCATCAGTTTAACGATCCATTTGATATTCCCCACTCGAATACATTTTCTTCTAGTTATATAAAAAAATTATTACTCCATGAATTCATTCGATTGCGTTGGGCTGATTGGATGGATGTTATCACCCAAATAAACAAATTCAAGGTTCGCCAAAGATCAGAAATTTGTCATATTCTGATATCAAGTTCGAGTGAAAAAAATGGTGGTGTCACATGTTCATTCTGCACTGCAACAAATTCAAGTACCAGAAAATTCAAATTCGAGGACGAATTTTTCGAAGCCGGTGAGAATGATGGAGATCAATATAGTGATTTTGTTTAGGTTTAATTTTAATTATTATAATGTATTTTCGGATTTTTATTTAAGTAGGTGATAAAATCATGTTTTAGAGTTGATTTATGCAATATTTTGATGTTTTCTAGTTGATTTAGGTTACTATATAGATTAGGGGTATTTTAGGAAGTAGTTGACTTGCTTTCCAAGTCTTAGAAGCCTTATAAAAATAGGCTTAAATGTAATTCCGAAAATTGATTGATTATTAATAAACTTTTGGTATTGAGTGTTTACTCTCTATTTCCTAAAAGCGATTGAATTCCTTTTGGATGCCAACGTGTAGTCTTGATTAATTTCGACTGCTGTTGGAGGATTGATTCGCGTATTGATTAATTTCTACCCGTAATCAGTCATCTATCTAAGCTTCCGCTGCTACATCAGTGATGGAGGCCGAGGCATCCGCCGAGGATAAGGTCCAACCGTTCGATCCACATTATTTTTCATGAAAGGATGTGATACATATGGTAACTGATACCCACTCCCTTCAGGAATGCCACCAAATAGTGCAGCCTCAAGCATGACTGCTTCGTCATGTTCCTCAGATGACATGCCTCCCCACTTGAAAGATAGATCAATTAAAGCAAAATTATAAAATTACCATCAATCAGTAATCCTGATCACAGAAACGATTCAAAAGTCGCTAATCCGAAATCCAGATTTACGTTATTGACCCAAATTAAGAAGAGTAAAAAAATGGTGAGATAACACCTCAGAGAGAAAGTCATTCTCGCTGGGCTCTGGATGAACAATAGCATTTTGCCGGGGACTTGTTGGTGGACTCAGGTCAGCTTCACTAATTTCTCTGTCTGTTTCTATAGAACCAGAAGACGTATGTCTACTCCTGTGCCTGACCAGTGGTTGCTCTTCAACATCTTCAACTTCATCCTGGGCAGATGAGCTTCCCACCTCCAACCTAGATTGTCATGCATGTCCTTGTTAGAAAAGCACAGTTGCCCTCTCTCTCTCTCTCTCTCTCACACACACACACACATACACATATAGAGAGGGGGAGGGGCACACATGTCTGTACAAATACCAAGGTTCTAAAAATCGCTAGGGGCCTAGGCGAGGCCGAGAATTTAGACACACAAAAGGCATAGATAATATGAAAATCATAAATTTATTCCATCATTCACAACATACTCTAAAGTCTAAGTCAAATGCAACCTTGTGTTTTTCGTTTTTATTTTCAATCCTTGTACAATGACGTTTGTTTTACTGCAACCATAGTAATTATAATGTGCGAAGTCTTAGTAATTTTAATATTTGTTTGTTATAAAATCAAGATAATCAAACTACTTACCTAACTTCTTAATATGTGTAAAGTTAGGTTTTTTTTGCTTATATTTGTGGTCGGACCGCCTATACCCGCCTAGACTGCCTAACACCTAATTTGGCCGCCTAATGGAAAATCGTGGCGCCTAGACCCCACCTAGCCCACTTTTTAGAACACTGACAAATACTCCTCCATATTTTTCTGGGTGCACCTTAGCTATTAGCGCAGGTAACGTGAGTGTTAACTAATTCGAATCATTTCAATGGAATTGCAAGATTCTTCCCTAATCAGACATTCACATTTTTGCGTTGTCGTGGCATCTGTCCTAGTAAGTCCTAAAGTAGGTATAAACTAGTAAATCATCCACTTAATGTCTTTGACTTCTTCAAATTTGACATTTTATTTAAGGCTGAATAAGAAGCAGTAATGGGACTACCCAACAGGGCGGCGGAGAAACAATATTATCCACCAATGAAGATATATACCTTCCTTTTGCTGATATCAACGTCCTTGCCTCGTCCAGCTCAGCTGACGCATAAACTTGCAACTCTCTGATGGTCCCGCTTTTTCTCCTAGTTCACACAACGCATTCCCTAGAGGTCGACTATGATTTCTCCCCCTCGGAGCAGGATATGGAGGACTTGATTGGTTTTTTGTCAAGGCTAAAGGCAAGGGTGTTCCCGTTTCCAAATTGAAGGAAGATTTGGACAACTTCTTGACAAGTACCAACTTGAATAGGGCTGCTAATATCAACAAGGCCACCCGGGGTTTCTTATGGTGGGCGCTGTCTGAGACGCTCTTCACGAAGCACACAAGAAATATGATCAATTTACAAATTACAATCTAAATATATACAAGTAAAATGAAATAAGATTTTTCTTGGCAAGAACTAGCAGGGGCATCCGACAACTAGATATACTCCCTCTGTCCCAAATGAATGTCAAAATTTGCTCTTTATCGAGTACAATTGATTATTTCATCTTCCACTAAAAGGGTATGAGAGGAGCCGCCACCCTACTACTATGTCACGTCTTAGGGTTTTGCCTAGATTGTGTTTTTATGCCTCAACTCAACGAACCTTCTTCATTTCTCAAACACGCCTAAAAGTTAGGTAAAAGAAACTTTCATATACCTAAACCCGACAATTTATATAAAGTTTTGTTCACAACACTTGATACATGCAATCCCCCACAGTGGGAGATTGATGCGTTTTACTTATAAAATCAACGTGTTACCTTGACCATTATAAACAAGTGAGAAAAATGGATTTTAGGGAACTCAAACCCTTACCAAACTACGATACCATATTAAGTTACCAGACCGCCTTAATATAAAAGTTGTCATGTAGACAAATCCAACAAACATACACCTACCCCTTGGAAAGTAGTTAGAATTAATGGTACCACTAAAAGGAAACAAATTTATTGCAGTCAATGCAATGCAATGCAACACAACCCATTAAGCAGCTAGGGTTTCCAAAGAGTGAACTAAGGTGCATTAGGCTAGAAAACAAACTTAGACCAATAATCTTGATTCCTAAGCTGATGAGGGGCAAGCCATCTCATCTCACCAAAATAATGACAAGTTTCTATTGGTACAACTATGCTAGCATGGGGTCCTTCACAATCAGGACCCTTTTATATTATAGAAATACATACCTTTATTGAGTCCAGTGAACTTGACTTCATTTGCAACACATTTTTATACTGTTTATGGAGAATTAAACAATGCCAGGAGTGCCAAATTAGGAGCTAATTGAGCTGGCATTGTTCTGTACCCCCCCCCCCCCCCTTCAATATGTACTTTCCATCTGTGTTATAGTCCTAAACAAAAGAGAAACAAAATGTTAGGTGGTGTTTGAATTTTCACCTTTTATGTGGAGATCACGTATGTAATGATGCTCTAGTCGGTGCAAGTCTCCATTCTTAACAAATTTCCCTGAAACTACAAAAAAGAGACATTTTAAGCAAAAGATAAACAAATGACAATTCATATACTGTAATTTTTTGTTAATTGTGTCACCTGTTTCCAACTAACCTAATTCTCAGGACTGCACATTTTTTGTGTTAGCCTTGTATGAGTTCCTTTAAGACAATTGCTAGTTGCAAATGTTTTGTTACTGACTAGCTAACAACAAAAGGATGACCTAAACACTCTCAAAATCCGAGAAATGGCATACCTGGAGAGCATAAATAATTCCAAAATGCTTTCAGTAATAAGTCTACGAGTAAATGTCAAAAGAAAAAATTAAGTTATGGGCAAATTGCAAATTAGTTACCTGAGTTTGTCGTCAAGTTTCAATTAGTTACCCAGTTTGTGTTTCGGTCAATTTAGTTATCGAATTTGTCTTTTTGTTACAATCAGTGTAAAATTTGTTAGCCCATTAGAAAACTAATGAAAATGGATGAAAATTGTAACAAAGTTCTTTCAAAATTGCCAAGATCGACCATAAAGTTTAAATTATTCCATTACACCCCCAAACTAACGAATGTTAAGAGCTATCTTATTTCTAACCAACAACAACAATAACAAGCCCAAGTCTGGCAACCACGATAACCACCGTCATCATCACTTTCTCAAAATCCGGTCATCACCAACACCCAAATCCGGCCACTACCATAACCACCTATCTTCTAATCAACAACAACAATAACAATGTTAATGAGGCACCCAAATCCAAACCCAAACAACCACCAAGCCGGCGAACCCAGCAGTGATGGTCCGACCGGCGACGAACAGCTCACGCGCCGGTAAGGGATGGCAACCCTGTGTCACACGCCGGCGCGTGAAGGATATTCCGGCAACGGATGGCGGCGGAAAGTGCAGAGACAGACTCGCCTTGAAGAGCCGACCCTCCGACTACCTACGGCGACGGTGACGTCAACGGATCTCGGCAATGGCGTCGGCGACCTCGACGTTCAACGATCGAACTGATCTCACCTGGGACTCCTCCGATTTCAAGCTAATCGCACGAGATTCGCCCGATTTGATAGAGAGAGACGGATCTGAGCACTCTGGATGAGGTTTCCGGACAGATCTGGGTGGAAGGAGCTTCGCCGGCGATGGAGCTTCGTCGGAGAAGACAGGGAGCCGGCGACAGAGAAGATGGGGCACGGGATAAAGGTGAAAACGGTCGGAGTTGGATTGGAGAGAGAGTTCGCATGAGAAAGGAGGTCGGAGCGGGGGAAGAGAGTTCGCCGGGAACAAGAAAGTTCGCCGGCTGGAGGAGGGGGGAGGCGATGGCTGGAGAGATGTTAGAGATAGAGAGAGAAAGTGGTTTGTGTGTGAGAGAGAACGTGTGAGCATAAATGAGGGAGGGGAGGGGAGGGGATGGGAGGCTAGGGGTGTATGGGGTGATCATTTAAACTGTAGGGATGATCAATGCAATTCTAAAAGAAGTTTGTTGGTTTTTTCATCCATTTACGTTAGGTTTTTGACGAACTAACCAATTTTACACCTAATTGTAACAAAAAGACAAATTCGATAACTAAATTGACCGAAACACAAACTGGGTAACTAATTGAAACTTGACGACAAACTCAGGTAACTAATTTGCAATTTGCCCTTAAGTTATAGGGTCAAAGAGAACCTTTTGTAATTTATAGCTCTATTTGATTTCAACTATATCACTTGCACATGAAATGTGTTAAATACCCCCATAAGTAGACAAAGTTTTAGGATCCCCATGCCCATGTTTTTTGCCCTGAACAGTCCTTAATTTCATTTCCCATGCCAAAAATTGAATTTCTTCTAGTAATCTCTCTCCCTCTCCTTCTCTCTCACACACACACGCACAGCAGTGAATTACTGTATATGGAGGTAGGTCATACTCCCTCCGTCACATAACCAACTTCCCATTTTGCCATTTTGGATGTCCCATTGGAAAGTATCACTTTCCCAAAAAGGAAAATATATACTCAACTTTCCTTATCCTGCCAGTCACAACAACTATCCAATTACTATTACCTACCCCACTTTCTCTTTCCTTCCCACTCGCACCACCTACTTCTCCAACATCTTTCCTTAAATCCCTTTCCTAGCAAATGGGAAGTTTGTTATGGGACGGAGGGAGTATTACATAAAGTGACTTATCTACATGGTATAAGTGAAGCCGGTGGCCCTAGAGTCTTGGAGGTGCTCTATGTTGATTAAGATTGAAGATTAACATACCTATTGAAGTTACTGACACATTAACAACCAAATATTTTTATACGAAAGGGTATCTACAGTAGTTGCATGGAATCTAGAAGAGCACATCAAAAATCTTAAGTGATGTAATGAGATTTCACAATTTGGAGAGAAGATAACTAGTACAGCTAACATAGATCTAGGATGAGATCCTTTGTTAAGATATAAAAGTGAAAACAAATGGGGAAGGAGGACAAGAACAACATCCGTAGCATCAATGTTATATAACAAAGTATTTAACAGAGATACTACAAAGATATGACTATGTTGAAACACCCTCATTAGATTTTTAGTATTTTAATACTAGTTGATAATGAGGATGAGCCGGTTGATGATTGGTTTCATACTTGATTTTAAGTCAGGTAGATCCTATGAACCTCTATATTCACAAATCTAGGAAATGGAACTTTTTTGGGTAAAAGCTGCTTAAAATAGGACATTATTCTGCCTCGTGCCCCTTTCATTTTCGCGTTCAATGACTCTTCAATGATGCAACACCAGAGAGAGAGAGAGAGAGAGGAACCATCCTGTAAGCTTCATAGTAATGCTAGGCTTTGTCACCAAGTTTAAAAAATGGCGTTGACAAAGGGATATGGGTGGTCTCAAGACAAAACGCTTCTAACTATTCTATTCCCTATCTCCAACTATTTTGTACAGTTTTCTGTGCAACCAACTTCACGAAGAGATAGGGCCACTACATAATATTATTATTATTGGTTGCAACTTCAACTCCCTATTTAAGTAGTTCGCCCTCGTGAACACTGAGATACATGCCAGCACATTCTTCTCTTCTTGTCTCTCCACATTTACGACCTTAACTTTTCACATCTTCTCTGCTTTAAGTTCCTGCAGACGTATCAGAATTCCATTTCTCTCCTCTGTCTTCCTTCCCAGTGCTCGTTACCTTAATAATTCTTCCTTCGACTAAACCCTTTACAACTCATATCAACATTCCGTTTCTCTTTCTTCCCATTTTCTATTCATACTTTCATCCACAATAAAGAAAGATGTGGCCTGTAGGTTTATGCATGGTAGCTATAATCGTTGTATTCATTACACATTGGGTTTACAGATGGAGGAACCCAAAATGCAATGGAAAACTACCTCCAGGTTCAATGGGTTGGCCACTTCTTGGTGAAAGTCTTCAGTTTTTTGCCCCTAATACGACTTCAGATATTCCCCCCTTTGTCAAAGAGAGAATGGAAAGGTAAAACTGATGCTAGTGATCCAACAGCTTATCTGTATATAGTTCCACAATCATCATCATTGTCATGTTCCTAATTTATTCTGACTAATACTTTTCAGATATGGGCCGATATTTCGAACCAACTTGGTTGGCCGGCCAGTTGTAGTTTCAACAGACTCTGATCTCAATTACATGGTCTTCCAACAAGAGGGTCAATCATTTCAAAGTTGGTACCCAGATAGCTTTACTGAGGTATTTGGGAGACAGAATGTAGGTTCTCTGCATGGGTATATGTACAAATATCTCAAGAACATGGTGCTATTTCTATTTGGTCCTGAAAGCCTAAAAAGGATGCCCTCTGAAGTAGAAAATACCGCAAACAGAAAGTTAAGTATGTGGGCGGGCCAGGATACGGTGGAGTTGAAGGAGGCAACAGCAACTGTAAGTTGATGAGTAACTGAATATTCTTGCTGTTACTCAACCTGAGTTTCTAGTTTCTTACTGGTGTCTATACTTTGCAGATGATATTTGACTTAACTGCAAAGAAGCTGATCAGCTATGATTCAGATACGTCCTCCGAGAATCTAAGGGAGGATTTTGTAGCTTTTATACAAGGACTAATATCTTTCCCTATGGACATTCCTGGAACAGCCTACCACAAGTGTCTACAGGTGCATACTAAACCGTTTTAATAATTCAATGCCTCATACTCCCTCCGTCCCAAAATGAATGTCTATAAAAAAATAAATCAAATTTGCTCTTGATCAATAAGAGGTAGGGCCTTAGCTTCAGAAAGTAATGTACAGAATAGCTTGCACTATTAAAAATAAAGACGAAATATTAATTTCCTAATTTAAGAAACCTTGTCAAAATGTTGATGTGATGCTTGTGACATTGATTAGGGAAGAAAGAAGGCAATGGCAATGTTGAAGAATATGCTAGAGGAAAGGAGGTCAAGAGCTCAAAACTGATTTCTTCGATTATGTCCTCAAAGAACTTCAGAGAAAGGATACAATCCTTACTGAAGCGATTGCTCTGGATTTGATGTTTGTACTATTGCTTGCCAGCTTTGAAACGACTTCTCTGGCCATAACAATAGCTATAAAACTTCTCTCTGAAAATCCTATGGTGTTGAAGGAATTGACGGTTAGTACAGAAAATTATTTTTTAAACACTGTAATATCTTCTCTCATTATTAATTTGGTAGACATGGTTCAATTTTTATCCGCAGGAAGAACATGAGAGAATTCTAAGAGACCGAGGAACCTTGGAGACAGGACTGACATGGAAAGAGTACAAGTCCATGACATACACATTTCAGGTAGGCCAATGTTAATTTCCTTTAAGAAAAGAAATGCATATATTCCATGACTAAGCATGTTTTGCTTACTAACTATGGGATATTATTTCAGGTTATCAACGAAACAGTTCGACTGGCAAATATAGTCCCAGGAGTATTCAGGAAAGCACTAAAAGATATCGAGTTTAGGGGTATACCTACTATTGACTTGTCAATTCCTCCCAACTGTGATTTAATACTTGTTAGCATACCTTGATATAATTGTTGGTAATGGTGCAGGCTATACTATCCCTGCTGGTTGGGCAGTAATGGTCTGTCCCCCGTCTGAACACTTGAATGCCGCTAACTACAAGAATCCTCTTGAATTCAATCCACAGAGATGGGCGGTGAGTTGGTTGTCTTATAATTTTTTGATTTCTGTGTCATCTGCACGCTTAACAACAAATAAAACTGAGATTGGTAAAAAACTTTTCAAAAAAAAAGAAAAATCATGTCATGTAAACAATGCAGGGGATGGGATTGACAGGTGCGTCAAAACATTTCATGGCCTTTGGAGGTGGAATGAGATATTGTGTTGGAACAGATTTCACAAGGGTGCAGATGGCCGTCTTTCTTCACTGCTTGGTTACCAAGTATAGGTAAGAGATTCAATTGCATGTTATATGGAACAATGTACACACACACACACACAAAATGGACTCGCGCACAACATAGAAACAGATACTAATTTACTTTACCTCTGATTCTGGCAGGTGGAAACAAGT
This sequence comes from Campanula takesimana, assembly GCA_026119855.1. Classification (NCBI taxonomy): domain Eukaryota; kingdom Viridiplantae; phylum Streptophyta; class Magnoliopsida; order Asterales; family Campanulaceae; genus Campanula; species Campanula takesimana. The sequence continues at coordinate 334,849 of JAOWBW010000440.1, forward strand.
CAGTGGAGGAAATATGGTTCATACTCCTGGTTTACAGTTTCCAAATGGTCTTCATATTCGGATGTCTGAAAAAAAGCCAACACAAGAAGGATCAAACATATGCCTCTGACACTGAATCCAACAGTAAACAAGGAGTTGCACATTAATGCTAGAGGCAGGACATCAAGATATACAGGCACTTAACAACAAAGTTGTTTTAGTAAATCACAGACTCATATGTACAGGAAAGAGGGGTTGACCAATTACAAAAGATCAAGCTAGTAGTGACTAGGATTACATACTTCTGCCTTATGTAAATTGTCTCATATCAGAAAAATATGAGAGAATTCCGAGACAGAAATAGAAAGAAAAGAAAAGAAATGTACAAGTAACAAAATACAACACTGTATCATACGAAATATTACATTGAACTCTTCTCCCCACCCTGTCCATAATAACAATAAAAAAGGGAATTGTTAACAGAATGATCAGATCAGTAATCTCTTCCTTGAACCAGTAGATATACATAACAATTATCAGTAACAACCATTCTGTGCGGTCCAATTCCAACTATTCGCTCCGCTTCGCATGTAGCTTAACAAGTTTTTCATCCACTAGTACAGGTTTGTGCTTGTGGAATTCTACTTGATTAGCATCACTATGTCTAGGAATTTTGTGAAGCTCTTCCACATAATCTCTTTCCTTTCTACGTCTTTGATGCCCACCAATATTTTCTGTCTTCTCCACGCACAATTGCTGCATTATACTTGAACCCTTGACTCTGCGATGTTTGTGCTTGTCCTTATTAACATGATGAAGATGATAGTGGTAGTCACTGTCCTGTTCTAGATGGTTGTGCCTGTGCTCATGATGAATGACTCTCAGTCTTTTATGAGTGTCATGCTTATGATGTCTTGTTTCCTTCTTATGATGTTTCTTAATATACATCTGTGACAGGTCAGCATCAAGTCCATGCTTCCGTTTGTGTCTTATTCTTGGCTCATCAAACCAGATATGATCTTCCCACCAGTCATAAAGAGGATCAAAGAGTCCCTTTTGATGTAGAAGCCAGAGTAGCACAACCACTACAACTCAAAAGTTTGATAACATGTCTTTTCCTTAGTTCAAAACCCATCTTGAATTTCCTAATTTGAAAAGAATCTTACTGAATAGTAATACTACCTGTTGGAAAAATTGCCAAAAGTAGACCAAACATCACCATCCAACTCATGCAGATATACTGGATGTGGCAGCGGAAGTCAAAAAACCCAGAGCATTTCATCCTGCAATCACACGAGACATAGGAACGGCATCAAGTAAAGAGTTGGAGCAAAACATATAGACAATACGACAAAATATGCAACTGTACATAGGAACTGTTTTTGAGCCATTAATATGTTGGAATATTTTCAAAATATAGATTTAAGAAAGATTTTGGTTTGTGACTGTTAGTAAAACAGTTATGGAAAGGTTATTGGATCTGGTAGGGCAGTTAAAAGGCAGTTACATGTTCAATTTTCTGCAGTCACTTTGGTGTCCATTGATGTAATATTCTGCAGTCACAATTGTGACTTTTCATAAGAGAATTGTGACTGTTCAGAAGAGACATCACTGCCTTATAAATTAGGATTGCTTGATCCATGGAAAGATATCAAAAAAAAAAATTCAATCTGCAACTATCCCCCCTTCTCTTTACAGTAACATTGTTTCTCTTTTACTTATAATTTTATACTGAAGATTGTACTTGGCCATTACAATCTCCGGTACATTCAAAGGCTTGATTACATACATAGGAATTGGGGTGTTTTCAGTAGTGCAAACTGCATACACCCATCTGTTAAAACAGAGGCTCCATTGTATCCTAGAGGCGATTCGCGGAACCTATTTGCACCAGATTTGAGGGCGAATTTTGTCTTAAGGAAAGCGTAACATTTACGTGCCTTTGGAGCAATTATTGTCATCCATTCTCAACCAGTTCGCAGCAGCAGTCCGAAGACAGCAGTGCAAATATTCAGTGCAGATTCCGTGCAGTAATTCAGTGCAGTTTGGAGTGTTTTGGGCAGTGCAGATTTGTTCCAGTTGCAGTCCTGTTGCTGGGAGTTAGAACAGAAATATATATATCAAGTTCTCAAGTTCAGATATCAACAATCTTAAGACAAAATTTATTCATGGCGAAAAATCTGCAAGCCTTGACAACGGAATTTGTCAAACTTGACAAGTTCGAAGGAGGAAACTTTCGACGATGGCAGAAGAAGATAAAATTCTTGCTCCTTACGTTGTGCGTTGACTATGTGCTAAGTGTTCCGAAGCCGAGTGAAAATGATGATGAGACACCGGCGCAAATAAGGAAGAGAATCAAATGGGACAAGGACGATGAAATCTGCAAAGGGCATATTTTAAACGCACTCTCCGACAGCCTATTCGATGTGTACCAGAACGTGGAGACTGCAAAAGAATTGTGGGAGACTCTCAATAATCGCTATTTGATCGAGGATGCTACAAGTAAGAAATTTCTGGCCTCTCATTTTATGAATTATAAAATGGTAGATGGTAAGCCTGTTTCTACTCAATTTGATGAAATTCAATGCATCCTTGGCCAAATGAAATTACTTAATATGAATATGGATGAATGTATTATTGTCTCTTGCATAATTGATAAACTTCCTCCGTCATGGAAAGATGTGAAGAAAACTCTTAAGCACAAGAAACAAGAGATAACCCTTAAAGATTTAGGGACCCATCTTCAGATTGAAGAAGGGTTGCGCGAGAAAAATGAGTCGCATGAAGGGCAATCTAAGGTGCATATGGAAGAGGAAAAGAACACCCACAAATCTGGACAGAATGATCGAAAGAAATCCGGGAATAATGATAACAATAAACCCGGTAACAACAAAAGAAAATGGGAGGAAGGAGAGTCCTCCAAGAACCCAAATCCGCCCAAGAAAAAAGGTTCCTGCTACCATTGTGGAAAACCTGGGCACTATAAAAGAGAGTGCAGATTTCTCAAAAAGAAAAATGAGAACAAAGACAAAGGGAAATTTCTCGCGGTGATCTCTGAAGCAAACATGCTACAGAATGACAATGCTTGGTGGATTGATTCCGGTTCAACGAGGCATGTGTGCAACGACAAAAGCATGTTCTCCAACTATGTTGAAGCCGATGCTGGAAATTGCATGTACATGGGAAACTCCTCTACCGCTGCTGTCAAAGGGAAAGGAACAGTGAATCTTGAGTTTACTTCGGGAAAGATTTTGACTCTTACCGATGTTTATCATGTTCCTGAAATTAGGAAGAACCTTGTGTCTGTAAGCTTGCTTAACAAGCATGGCTTTAAGATTGTCTTTGACGGTGATAAGTTTATTCTGTCTAAGGGTGGTGTGTTTGTTGGAAAGGGATATGTGTATGAGGGAATGTACAAACTCAGTATTAATGAAATATCTATTGATTCTGCTTATATTGTTGACTCTCTTTCTTTATGGCATAGTAGATTAGGCCATGTGAATACTAGAAGAATGAAAAAGATGATTAATTATGATCTCATTCCTAAATGCGATGCTAATATGTTTGACAAATGTGATATTTGTGCACACACTAAAATTACTAGGACCCCTTTTCCCAAAAATATTGAAAGATCTTCAATTTTACTTTTAATTCATAGTGATGTATGTGATATGCATAATACTCCTACTAGAGGCGGAAAGAAATATTTTGTAACTTTTATTGATGATTACTCTAGATTTTGTTACGTTTATTTGCTTCATAGTAAAGATGAAGTTCTTGATAAATTTAAGGTATATAAGACCGAAGTGGAAAATTTTTGTGATGCTCATATTAAAGTGCTTAGGTCTGATAGAGGAGGAGAATTTCACTTCCCCACCTATTGTGAATCTGTAGGAATCATTCATGAGACTAGTATAGCATATACACCTCAACAAAATGGAATTGCCGAAAGGAAAAAGAACATTAGAAGAAATGGTTAATGCTATGCTTTTTCATTCGGGTCTTAATGATAGTTTTTGGGGTGAAGCTCTTTTAACTGCTTGTCGTATTCTTAATAGAGTACCTCATAAGAAAACCAATATTACTCCCTATGAATTGTGGAAGAAAAGAAAGCCTAATCTGGGATATCTAAAGGTTTGGGGTTGTAGAGCAATAGTAAGGCTACCCCAACCCAAAATAAAGAAATTAGGTGCCAAAGCAATTGAGTGCATATTCTTGGGATATGCAGAACATAGCAAGGGATATAGGTTTATGGTTATTGAACCAAATGAATCTATTGGAATAAATACTGTCATTGAATCTAGGGATGCTATCTTCTATGAAGAAAGATTCAAAACAATTCCTAGACACAATGATGACATTGGAAAGATAATTGAATCTTCCCCAAAACATAAACCTATAGACCTGCCAGAAACTGAACCAAGAAGAAGTAAGCGAATAAGAACGGAAAAGTCCTTTGGACCAGATTTTATTATTTACTTGGTGGAAGGTGATAGAAATTCAGAGTGTTTTCAAATCTCTATATCACCAAGTATTGAGGCTGATCCTCAAACATTTGAGGAAGCTATGAAATCACAAGATGTTGCTTTTTGGAAAGAAGCTATTAATGATGAAATGGATTCTATAATAGGCAACAATACTTGGGTTCTTGTCGACTTGCCTCCTGGTTCAAAACCAATTGGTTGTAAATGGATCTTCAAAAAGAAAATGAAGGTTGATGGCACCATTGATAAATTCAAAGCTAGATTAGTAGCTAAAGGCTTCACACAAAAGGGAGGGATAGATTATTTTGACACTTATGCTCCCGTTGCTCGCATATCTACCATTCGTGTTCTTCTTGCATTAGCTTCTATTCATGGTTTTACTATTCATCAAATGGACGTAAAAACTGCTTTTCTTAATGGAGTTTTAAATGAAGAGATATATATGGAACAACCCGAAGGCTTCATTTTACCTGGTCATGAAAGAAAAGTGTGCAAACTTGTAAAATCTTTATATGGCCTTAAGCAAGCTCCTAAACAGTGGCATGAAAAATTTGATGAGATAGTTGTTTCCAATGGCTTTAGAATTCATGAATCTGATAAATGTGTGTATAGCAAATTCTCTAATAATAAAGGTGTGATTATTTGTTTATATGTTGATGATATGCTAATCTTTGGAACGGATGAAGAAACAATTTTACAAATAAAATCATTTTTGTCATCCAAATTTGATATGAAAGATATGGGAAAAGCTGATGTGATATTAGGAATCAGGATTACTAGAAATGAAAATGGGTTGGTACTTTCTCAATCTCATTACATTGAGAAAATATTAAGGAAATTCAACCATTATCAATGTAGTCCTGTAAGTACCCCATATGATTCAAGTATTGAATTATATAAGAACACTGGTAGAGCTGTTAATCAGCTAGAGTATGCCAGGGCAATCGGATGTCTTATGTATGCCATGACGAGTACTAGGCCTGACATTGCATTTGCAGTAGGAAGGCTTAGTAGATATACAAGCAATCCAAGTCATATTCATTGGAATGCTATATATCGTGTCTTTAAATATTTAAAGGGGACTATGGATTATGGCATACATTTTACAGGCTTTCCTTCAGTGTTGGAAGGGTTTACAGATGCTAGTTGGATAACTGAGAGGGATGATCATACCTCCACAACTGGCTGGATATTTACACTTGGTGGGGGTGCCATCTCGTGGGGCTCTAAGAAGCAAACATGTATAACAGACTCAACAATGGCATCAGAATTTGTAGCATTGGCTTCATGTAGTAAAGAAGCGGAATGGCTAAGAAACTTGCTAATTGAGATGCCTAAATGGCCAAAGCCTATGCCACCGGTATCTATACACTGTGATAGTCAAGCGACTCTATCTAGAGCATATAGTCAAGTGTATAATGGAAAATCCAGACATATTGGATTAAGACACAGTTATGTGAGACAATTAATCACCGATGGAGTGATAACAATAGACTTTGTAAAGTCTTGTCAAAATTTGGCAGATCCTTTAACAAAAGGACTTCCGAGGGAAGTGGTCAAGAAAACCACAAAAGGGATGGGACTCAAGCCCATTAACATAAACCACCAATGATAGAAACTCAACCTAATTCTTGATAAATCAGGTCTATGGGTTCAATGAGCAAAGTATATCATATGCAGTGGTTGGAGCTCTACACGATTATTCATCCCAAGGCATGTAGAGCTTGGTACCCGTAATAAGAAAGGGAAGGATGAGTTAAACTCTTAATAGACTTAATAGTGTTTACGTTACGGGGACACTAAGGTAAGTCTACCTATATGAGTGTCGGAGGTGGTGCCGCCTTCTATGAGCTTAAGGGCTTGGCTCTAGAGCACTCACGAAACGGATACAGACGCAAGGCCAATCCACGCGTCAGCCTTAATAATTCCTTGTGTATGTTAGAAACTTGTGTGTGACTATGTATCCGTCTAATCATATTAGAAGATGGTTCAAAGACATAATTCTACTATTCTTCTAGGTTAGCCTTGATATGTCTTCACAAGATAATGGTTCAAGTCGAGAGACACCATCATCTATGCACAAAATTCTCAGGCCATTTAATTTTTTTTTTAATTTTTTTTTTTTAATTCATTCAAATATTTTGAAAAGGGTGGGGGAATGTTGGAATATTTTCAAAATATAGATTTAAGAAAGATTTTGGTTTGTGACTGTTAGTAAAACAGTTATGGAAAGGTTATTGGATCTGGTAGGGCAGTTAAAAGGCAGTTACATGTTCAATTTTCTGCAGTCACTTTGGTGTCCATTGATGTAATATTCTGCAGTCACAATTGTGACTTTTCATAAGAGAATTGTGACTGTTCAGAAGAGACATTACTGCCTTATAAATTAGGATTGCTTGATCCATGGAAAGATATCAAAAAAAAATTCAATCTGCAACTATCCCCCCTTCTCTTTACAGCAACATTGTTTCTCTTTTACTTATAATTTTATACTGAAGATTGTACTTGGCCATTACAATCTCCGGTACATTCAAAGGCTTGATTACATACATAGGAATTGGGGTGTTTTCAGTAGTGCAAACTGCATACACCCATCTGTTAAAACAGAGGCTCCATTGTATCCTAGAGGCGATTCGCGGAACCTATTTGCACCAGATTTGAGGGCGAATTTTGTCTTAAGGAAAGCGTAACATTTACGTGCCTTTGGAGCAATTATTGTCATCCATTCTCAACCAGTTCGCAGCAGCAGTCCGAAGACAGCAGTGCAAAAATTCAGTGCAGATTCCGTGCAGTAATTCAGTGCAGTTTGGAGTGTTTTGGGCAGTGCAGATTTGTTCCAGTTGCAGTCCTGTTGCTGGGAGTTAGAACAGAAATATATATATAAAGTTCTCAAGTTCAGATATCAACATAATAGCTGTTCCTTTATATGATGATATGAACATTTATAATCGTGGAAGTCATTTGCTGACAGCACATAGTAACACAATTTGCGGTGGTCACCAATTTCTCCAACTTCTCCCTCCTACCGTTACTACCACCCTAAATTTTATTTAAAGAATAAACTTTGGCACCAAATATTCTGGCATAAAAAACAATAGACAAAACTCATATTTCAGTCACTTACCTTTATATATTTTTCAAAATTGGTCACCCATATAAGTATTTTTCAAATGTCCTCATCCGTGTTCCATATTTTTTTGAAGTCACTCCACTAGCGGAACAATTATATATTTAACGGATTCCACTCACGTGATTAACAACCGTTAAATAATTAACGGATAGATTCATTTATTTTTCAACACATAAACAAAGGTGGGGGAGGGGGAGGGGTTGGAATCTGGAAATTGGAGGGGGGGGTGAGAAACAAAAGTCATTCTCTCTCTCCCCCCCCCCCCTTTCTCATAAGACAGCTAACCCATAACCCCTTGTTCTTCTGGCAACCCCTTTCCCTCCATCAATGATTCAGGTCAAGCACCTCGTCGTCACCACAACATGGGCCCTACCAAACCCTATCCTCCTACTCTAGCGACCACACCAGTCCGCCAACCCCCACTCAAATCAACCAGGGGCGGAGGTAGGTATAGTGAAAGGGGGGCAATTGTCCCCCTTTGTTTAAAAAGGGGAATTTACTAGTGCAATTTTTTTCAAAGTTAGGGGTATTAGTGCAATATATGAGACATTGCTCCCCTTTATGTAAGAAAATAAATGCACTAACATTTCTTTTGCCCCCCCTTAAATATGTTTTGTAACTTTTCCCCCTTTTAAAAAATTCCTGGCTCCGCCACTGAAATTAACACCCGACATTCCCTCTCCCCCCCTACCAAATCTTACGGCTGCAATATCCCCATTTCTGTGCTTTGCATAAACTCCATCACTTTTAGTAAAAACTTCACCTCACCTCTCGGACTCTGTCAACAGTCCCGATGAAGCTCCAAATCTCCATCTCTCTCAATAAGCCCCAACCCGCCACAATGATCGAGAGGGGGCATAAAATTTGACCGAGAAAGATTGGAACTAGACATGGGGTTAAAGGAACATTTGACTTCGAATGGATCTAATTAAATTAATGCATGTGGATGTGTTAAAAGCTTTGTCTCAAGGGTTGAGGAAGACAGAGGAGACTTACTTTGATATTGTAGACAAGATGCTTGTAAAAAGTCCTGAGTTGACTTGATGGGTTCTTGTGTTTTATTTTTGTTGGTGAAAGAGGAGGATGTATATGTGATGAGGACTTTCGAAAAATCTTATGGGTGACCACTTTCGAAAAACAGGTAAAGTTATGGACCAAAATTAACCAACAAAAAGTACGTATATATGCCATCCAAATAGCACTAGGTGATCCTTAAAATCAAATGACTGCAGCATGATTATTTCATTCTTAACCTTTCATTTCACATTCACGGATGTTGCTCAAAACAATCAAGTTCAGATGTATTCATGATTGAGCTACAAGAAGTAAATGAACAGTAGACACCCGAAGACCAATTCTTCGAAGAAGTTTTGTAGGGCATGAGGAACTTTTCATGGAACAAACAATATCTGAATCCCGATAAAGCAATTAGACATGTGAATTGAAATTAAGGATTTAAGCATGTTTCAAGATAAGTTAAATAATACCTGCAGGTCTTTCCTGTGATGAAGTCCACCAAACCAGCCCATAATTTTTTCCACATTTCTTCAATGGATTCAAAAAATCCATTTATACTATTCTTTGGTGGTTGAAAGGGAATCTGAAATGAGTATATGGTTTTCAAGAGCCATGAATTATGAAAAATCAAAAGTCAGAGAGATTGAATATACAAGAGCACTCAGCACATATCAAATAGCACTTGATTACTCCAGACCTGTGATCCATTGTCAAGAACAGTGGCTGTTGTGGTAAATTGACACTCAGCTCTATCAACTTCATTGAAACCAGAGTCCTTCAGTATAGCTGCAAACCATGACAGTTAATGCACACACTTCAATATTACGTTAAATATCCAAAAACATGCAAAGAATGTCATGACAACTCCCAAAATCATATACCTGCACACACATATTTGGCAGCTTGATCAGTTGTTGGATACAATTTGAAAGATCGTGTCAGACTTTCTCCTGGCCTCATAATATAGAATTGTTCCTGGATAATACTGTTATTTCAGAATATGGATTTCTAATGCGAGTTAAAACTAATATTCAACTGCACACCTCCATATGGCTAACGCCTGAAGAGCAATCAAACTGCAAGAATGAAAAAACTAGATCAGGATTTAAGATGATACCAAGGTTTCAATTGTGTGTGATCATTTCAAGATTGGGATGGAATCATAGTCTAACTAGAATCATAATCTAGAGATATCCTTTAATGAAAATATAAATCATATAATGAATCCATTTTTTTAATGCAGTTCTCATCAACTTTATTCCTCTAATAACACAGGCAGAAATACTTAACAAAAGATCACGACCACAAGGGTCCACGATGAAGCAGAACACAACTATTGCACGAAGAAGTGAAAAAGCAATGCTAAAGCAAATATTTCCACCAAGATTAGTATCCCACAAAGAACAGACCTAAAGTACTCGTATAAAAAGTTCATAATCTTAGATGGAATGGTACAACATTAGGATAATTAGTTCTGCTGGAATACCGTCAAGCTGTATGATGCTTCCACTTCTCCAATATTTTTGGTCATGATTCTGGCAATCCCAAATTGAGTAAGGACTTGAAAAGTTGGAATGGTAATGCTTAAAATCTTCCCAGGACTCCTACAATAACACAAATTCATATGAGTAAGTGTACAAAAGGATCATATAATTGGCTTAGCAACATCCCGTTTACATGAATGAACTACAAAGTGAAACTGTAGACTACCGAACATCAATGATGTAGACCTTTTCAGGGACCTAGTGGTAAAATTATAATATCAATCAGATTCAGCGATTAAGTGAATCCTACGATGGGATACCATGACCCTGTGCTGCCGAATGCCGGTAGCCTCCAATGAAATAAACACCAAAATCAGATGGTACAATACTTTCCTATCACCATTTCACTTTACTAGGATTAAAACCTTAAAGTTAGTAATGCAAGTCCGACTGAGAGGAAGGGGGATCAAATACCGACTATTATCAAACATTAGACAAATATCTAAAATTAAGGTTGCCAAATTTCGTATGAAACATGAAAAAACGAATATTAGTTTTGAGAAGGGAACAGAGGATTCATAGTTGAAGCAAATGAGGATATATGGTGGATGATTATATTGTCGCATGTGCTGACGGTCAAAGAAAGGAAAAGGCAGAATTCTAATTGATGTGCATCAAGAAAAATAGGGAAGCTAACAAAACTTTTGATGAGACAGTAGGATATGACGGCTCCAAACAAAAATGAACGAAAGCAATTATTTATTTACTATGACTATTACAGAAACTGGGAGCTAGTAATTTTTCTAGTAAGTTTGAATGCGGTGTTTTGTATTAAAGTCGATGAATTTTATGAAAGATGATCCTATAAACTTACTGGCTTCCCATCAATCACATCCAAATTTGAGTTCTGAAGTTAACATTTACCTTTGATAGACATATTCTATGTCATCTGCACTTAGTTCTATCAAGAGGTTGGTGTTCAAAACTTCAGTGATTCCAATAGAGAACGAATGACTCCCTGCATTCTGCATGTGATCGTAAATGATTAAAATCATAAACATGAAAAGCATGTAAATTTGAAATTTATAACGGTTGAAACATAACTGGATGCTCATTTATCCTTTCAAATCTTCCTTGAACACCATAAAGAGGAACTTGCTTCCTTCCAACACGATTCTGGTCAGCCTGTCGGTGCAAGTTTTAAGTAATTATTACAAGCTTCTAAAGAGCATCCTCTTATCCAACAACGAATTTAAACCATCTGAACGCATCAATGATAAATGAATTATTCTTCCAAATCTTAAAAGGGATACATATTGAAAGACAAGTTACTCACTCTGTCCCAAAATGATCTTCCCATTTGGCTATTCAAACTATTTAAGAATATGAACACTTGCTTCACTAGCCATGATTAGTTTATGCACTTCTAAGCGCAAATTGTAGAGATGGGAAGAACTTTTTGGGACAATGAGAAATGGCAAATGGGAAGATCATTTTGGGACGGAGGAAGTATTAGGCAGTAGAAGCAATAAATTTGTGATGCATATAATCATAGAACACATGCGCCAATATTTCCATGGTCTCAACATAAATTATCTAAACCCTGTAAAAATTATTCTTTCATAGTGATCAAAATCCAGTCAATGTTTGTCCTACCAGCCAGTCATTTAATTAAACTCTAGAGAGACAGTACAACTTTGCCATGTTTAGGCAGGATCACAAGCAGTTAATTTGTTATTATATACTCCCTTCGTCCCATTCGAAATAGGATTCCTGGTCCTGACTCGGGGATTAAGAAAGACTAATGTTTTATTGTAAAACGTGGTTTGAAAATAATCTATTATCCAAAAAGATGGAGAATTGGATGGAGATGTGGCTCATAGGATTAAAGCAGGTTGGTTGAAGTGGAAGAGTGCCACAGGGTTTCTTTGTGATCGTGGCATGCCAAATAGATTAAAGGGAAAATTCTATCGTACGGCAATTAGGCCTGCACTGCTTTATGGCACTGAATGTTGGGCCGTGAAACAGTGTCATATTCATAAGATGAATGTAGCGGAGATGCGTATGCTACGATGGATGTGTGGGCATACAAGAAAGGATCGATTGAGAAATGAGGTGATCAGGGGTAAAGTAGGAGTTGCGCCCATTGAGGATAAAATGAGGGAGCATCGTCTAAGGTGGTTTGGTCATGTGAGACGGAGACCGAGTGATGCACCGGTTAGGAGGCCTGAAGAGTGGAGAAGTGATAAAATGGCGAGGGGTAGGGGAAGACCCAAGCAAACTTGGATTAAGGTGATTGAAAATGATATGAGTTTACTCGGAGTGGATGAAGATGTGGCGTTGAAGAGGCCGGAGTGGAGGGCGAAAATTCATGTGAATGATGGGGGTTGATCGTACTTTTTATTATTATTATTTATTTATTTATTTTATTTTATTTTCTCCATCTTTTTCCTCTCTTTCTCTCTCTCTCTCTCTCTCTCTCTCTCTCTCTCTCTCTCTCTCTTTCTCTCTCTCTCTCTTCCTTTTATCACGATGACATATGAGGATTCATGTTAGCCGACCCCAAATTATTTTGGGACTAAGGCTTTGTTGTTGTTGTTGTTGTTGTTGAGTATGAAGGAGAGAGAAAGTGGATAGAGAATAATAAATGGAAAGTTGTTGTGAATATTAAAAGTGAGTCCCTATAATAAAAAAGTAATAAAAACTTTCTATTTTGGGATGTCCTATTTCGGGTGGGACACCCAAAATGGCAAAATGTTCAATTTCAGGTGGGACGGAGGGAGTAAGCTAGAAAAATTAGTGTGTGCAGTACAGAAGAATAACTTGTTAAATTTCAGAATTGATAAAAGATAGAGTTGTTATTTGGACAGGTCGATTTAACGAATTGCAAGGACTAACAAATGACGATCAGAATAATAATTATTAAATTAAATTAAATTAAATGATAAAACTCACCTCCCAGAAGTTCCACAACTGATTATGCAAGCAACTCCAAAATGGTGCGGAGCAGAAATCTGGCTGCCCCTTGAAAGCCTCATAATCCACTCCAATTTTGTTACACTCTAAGCCGTCTAAGGTAAACCTGACTCGCTCAAGCAGCATCCACAGAGAAAAATTCATCCCCAAATTTTGTGGCTGACCTGCGCTACCCTTTAACGGGATATAGAAGAGTTAGCAATCCTAAGTAAGTCAAAAACGTAGACAGCGATCAAGCAATTTATTCCCCGTTCAGTTGAGTGCTATTAATGAGATTTACATTTCATAGTGCATAACTAGGAACAATAGTAATACATCCTGTGTGCTTAACATCCTGGCTTAAACACCTCAATAGCACAAAACTGCTTCATCCAACACTTTTGCTGCCGTACAAGCAAACAATTGCAAAAAATTGCGGAATAACTTCCTCACAGTTTATATAGCGACATCAAACAACATGATCAACATGATCAGTTCTGTTCATGAAAATCAGAGAAGTGAAGAGACACACCTGCCTAGGAATTACAAGGTAAAAATTGTCAAATGATGGAATATTTGTGTATCCAACATAGTCGCCAATGAGATTCACCCTTAAGAACTTATCATTTGATACAGCAGTTCTGTTCTCAGGACCCACAATCACTTCCTGCAAGAACAAAACATTTCTAAGTTTCCAGTTCACTCGTAATTAGCAATGTTTTAACCCTATCACACCTAAAGCTATAATGAATGCAGTCCGCAGCATTGTTCAAACAAAAGACAGATCAATCAATAAAATGAGAAAAGAAAATAAAAAATAAATAAACTACAGAAGAAATGGTTCAAAGCAGAACTATTATCATGAACATATATTATCTGTTATTGTAGATACTTAGATGTAATCTCAGATGGCAAATCATGTTAACTTTACTGTTTTTAAAAAAAAAATGGGTTTCTTTTTTTATATAAATCAATACCTTAAAGCTATTACATAATGACATGAAGGCTACAACTTGGACTATAAATAGGCTAACACAATCTCTCTGATGGGATTCGAACTCTTGACCTCCACATGGGAAGCTAACACCAGATACCGCTTGAGCAAGAGCTCTTTGGTATGTTAACTTTACTGTAATCCTAGAGAAACAGTTCTGAAATGTTAATACAGTAAACTTTAACCAACAAAATATAAGAAGCTTAGACAGTATTTATGTTGAGGAGAGCTTCAGAATAGTCCAATATATAAAAATCAATAAATATTTACAAGTGCGATCTAGATCCAGTGATAACACTAGTGCAGTATGAGCATCTCGGTGACAAAAGCAAGGACGTGGAAGGACAAATCAATCAGAAAACAATAGAATGTTACTTTTCCTTAAAAAGAAGGCCCGTAATTGTTTTGCATGCCAAGAAATTGGAATAGTAGGGGCATAAGATAAAGAAAGAACCTCAATCAGTAAACTAGGCAGAACAGCTGTTGACTGCATTCAGATGTATGGTGGCTTACATGGAAACCGATTTATAGGCAACGTGGATGAATATTACAAAAAACATACCGAGATTGCAGATTCTGTCTTCACTTCAATCCGAATACTGAATCCAACCGACCGTTGGCCAATACCAAACACATGGAACCTAATTGATTAACCAAAAGTTGGTAAATGAAACATCAAAATCGAAATAGGCATGAACAAACGAACATATATTCAAGATTCAATAGATGTACCTCACTCTCAAATTTTAGGGTGTTGTTATGTGCCACTATACCTATAAGCTACAGCTTTTCATGTAAACAAGCCAAAATATATGAAATAACTATAGACCATAAATATTATCATCCGGTTTTTTATTTGTGATGTGAATGAATCCTAACATTTGGACTGATTTATGTGTGTAACAGAGTATGGGAGAGAAATTAAAAAAAAAAAAAAAACAGTACCATCCGTACCCAGTTTAGATCAAGTAATAACAACATAAGCACTTGAATAAATTGAGGAAGCTTATAGACAGGGCCGATAGACAGATGATGTTGAAATTGGAAAATTAAGAAGTTGTTCATACAATCAAACTAAAGAATCTTTTTTTTCATTATTCGTTGTATTCTTACACTTCATTACCCATAAACAAAGTGATCTTTGAATATACTCATTAAGATAAAAAACAAAGCAAAATTTTATCCATACCAATCACCTGGAAAGCGAAGACAATGTGCAGTATTCGCCTTGCCTTTAACCATCTTGTCAACTAATTCAGTAAAACGAAATCAATATCACATAATTATAACCTGCAACCTGAATGCTGGACAAAAAAGCCAATAACATCACATACAGAAATTTCCACATGATGAAGGTACCCTACGCTGGTCGCCACATGGGCAGCAGATCGGCTATGCAGGGAGATTTTCGAAAGAAATATAAAGAAGAAAAAGTTAGGAAAAGAAGGTAAGGCAATCAAAATATAAAAAGTATAGCTAATTAATGGTTTGTAGTAATTATTATTTTAATTTTATAACAAAGCTGAAGTGAGAAAATTTTACATGCGCCTGAAAATTCATAATCAAATCATACTCGTACATTGAGGCTTGTATCTTGTGACTGCTCTGCACAATTGCTATACTAGGTGTTCAGTGAAAATATGCATGCACAATTTTTCTAAGCCTTTCTCCATGCAATTAGAAAAAAAAAAAAAAAAAAAAAAAGGGAGGGGGGGGCTTTTAGACATGTGAGAACCAAGCAAAATATGCATTTGCGTACCAGTATCTATAATGATACACTGATGAATAACAATTTTGTTGTAAAAGAGAACAATCCACAAAGAATAGTATCCAACCACAAAAATCTTACCTGCGTTCGCTCAATAATGTTCCCTTTCTCATCTTGCAACCTGTAAACCAGAGAAAAGGTTGATCAAAATTCACTGATAGAAGAATCATACTGAATTATCATATATATTTCATGGAATACTAATAAAGAGATTTGCATCAATATTAAATTGTCCAGCTCACATGTCCAATCTAGAGAAAACTGAAAACCCTCAGCATATATTAGAGAGAGAGGAGAGAGATTTTTAATTGCTGTCTTCAGAGTTTTCGCTTATTGCTTTACTAAGAACTCAACATCCGAAGTACTAACTTGACCATTTATGGGTGCCACATCTGCAAACTATCAGGTTTTTAGATGAACGAAAAAATGAATCCCACATATCCTCTAAAAAAATAAGAAGCGTGAGTTTATTTCTGAGGTTTGGAAAAAGGGCTTATCACTTTTTTTTTGTGTATGACCTGCAAGTTACCTGTGTTGGTCAATGTAAACCAAATTAATCTTTAGTATCATCTACCGCGCAGATAACTTTCAAAATAGTCATACTTGGAAGAATCTATTATGGTGGGAACAATAGAGAAGATACCTGTCACCGATATTACTTACCGTTCACAAATCTGCACAACATCAGCACCAGCATCTGGCTCGCATTTGTGCGTCTTTACATAAAACTCCTCAGGTTTATAAGGAACATCCTAAAAAGGAAAGGTATCTTAACCCATAACTATTAGGTAAAATTGCATTTTAGGCCCCCCAAAGTATAGGGTCTCTTCGCAATGTGGGCTCCAAAGTTTCACTATTTACAATTTGGGCCCCAATGTTGTCATTTTGTTAACAAGTTAGAGTTTTTTACGATTTTCATCAGAAAACCCGTTAAATGATCATGTGCATCTCACGTGTCATTTAACGGAGGATGTTTTTGACCAAAAATTCTTTCACTAATGTTTTAATGGAAATAAAATGAAAATGAATAGCCAAAATAGAAATACTGATATCCCCAAGTATATATTACAGAAATTATATCTATCTTAAAAACATTTAAATGTACAAACACCATTATGCACAATTGTCGCATTTGATTTAATTGTACAAACCAACAACCATCATCTCTTTAAAACTCAAACCCACAACCATAACCAACACCCACCACCTTCCCTTCACCCATCAATCCCCACTACTAACCACCAATCACCACTTTCCAACACCACAATTCTGATGCCACTGCCACTGCCACTGCCACCGCCGCCACCAAACACCCACACCAACCATCTACGCCACCACCACCCTTACACAAACACACCCAGACGCGCACACACACACACCAAAATTAAAACTATCAACATTAAAGCCATCAACATTAATACATAATCTGCAATTAGGTTTGAAGAAAACGAAAGGGGAGGGGGCGAGCTTGGGAGGGAGTAGGGTTTCAAGGTTTAATGTAGGCGGCTGGATGTGGCCAAAGTGGGTGGGAATTGAAGGAGTCGCCAGAGGAGAGGAAGGTGAGGGGTTATCGAAATAGAGAGGATAGAGAGAGAAAGTGTGTGTGTGTGAGTGTGCGCTATATACTCCCTCTGTTCCAAAATACTTGTAGTTTAAGGGGTTGGAGTTTGTCCCAAAATACTCGTTGTTTTGCTCTTACCTAAGCTTATTTAGCATTGTTTACCAACTATATCTTTATTTATGATATGTAGTTGTCATTGTAAAAGCATTTAATTTTATAGTTACTCAAAATGTTTTAAGGGTAATTTAGTCTATTAGATGCATTGATTGCTTTTCTTAATATGTGTGAAAATCCAAAAACTACAAGTATTTTGGGATGGAGGGAGTAATTAACATGGGAGGGGGAATAATCTGGGGTGGATCAATGAGGGAGGGGGTGGCCGGCAAGGGGGGAGGGAGGGTTTTTGGTGGAGAGGGGAGGGGGTGGTTGTGCGTGTTTTTGTGTCGTGTGGGAGAGAAGGAAAAGGGGGATTTTTTAACTTTTTCTTTTTGCCTCGATACAATATCCATGAGAAAAGAAGAAAAACCCTGTGAAGATTTTGAAAACATCCTCCGTTAAATGACACGTGGGTTGCACGAGATCATTTAACGAGGTTTTCTAACAAAAATCGTTAAAAACCTAAGTTGTTAACAGAACATTGGGGCCTAAATTGTAAATAGCAAAACTTTAGGGCCCACATTGCGAAGAAACCCTATACTTTGGGACTAAAATGCAATTCGCCCTAACTATAAATATAAATTGTTAAATAACGATTTGACCTAGGAACAAATTGAGACGAATAAAAGAAACAGGAAATATAATATAAAAATGATTTTATATGAAGATGAGACAACTATCAAGTTATTAGCAATTAAATGAACCAAATTCTCACTAAGAGATGCTACTAACCAAGATAAGTTCAAGTAGCTTCTACAAAGATTTATATAATGCATAGAGCATTGGAGGTCTTCTGACTCAGGAAGATCTTTTCATCTCCCTTTAAGAAAACAAACAAAATCAGGACTACTAAAAGGAAAATGTTAACAATTAATACTTCTATGAAGTCCACTTCCTAGAAAACTTTCAATTATCAGGGAACCTTCCATGTAGAGCATGAATCAACCAACATTTGTAAAAACCAGGGGGGAAATTTATAGCAGTAACTACAGAATAAACTTGAGCAACATTTTAAAAAAGGGCAGCCCGGTGCACCAAGCATCCCCGCGCAGCGAGGCTCAAGAGAAAGATCCCCACCACAAAGGTGAAATGGAGGCAAACCTTACCCTGCATAACTGCAAGAGTTCTGCTTCCAGGACTTGACCCCGTGACCTCAAGGTCACACGGCAACACCTTAACCGGTGCGCCATGGCTCCCCTTCAAATTTGAGCACCATTTACCATTTAAAATTTAAACAGCAATGGAAATGCATCCAAAGGGCCATGAGCTTGAGCATACTAAGTAGAAATTATATTCTGTAGTAACATACGTGCTTGGTATGCAAATTTAAAAGGAAACTAAAAGTAAGTAAGACTACAAGTTTTGAGCATGACGATAATAAGGATAAATTGAGAAATTTAAATAATAATAAGCTTAATTTTTTTAAAAAGAAGTTGACATTTTATAATAGAAATATGATAATTTCGTAGAAGGCACACAATATGTTACATTGGCGAACACACAATAGAACAACATAACAGCACATAAAATGTGAAAAGTGATTGAAACTGGGCTTTAGGCTAATGTGAAGCAACTTTTGACATACTCGTATATACGTCAACTCAAACAGAGCATACGCTGCAGATTTATTCACTGTCATCACAGGCGGAATTCGAAGAGTTCGCATGTTGTTTGTTGAGTTCTCCTCCTCCTCCACCTCCACTACTTCCGCCACTATAGAAGCCTCTCTTCCACCCTACAAAAGCAAAATTACAGCATTCTCAAAGAAAACAAACATTATTTCTGCAAAAACACAAATGCACATAACACCTTCCTCAGAGATATATGCATCAAAATGCAAACAGCAGATATATACAAACACAAACGCAAACACACACCAACAATTCTGCACAGATACACAAATACGCAACACACACACAAGTACACACGCAAATAATCACAGAATGCACAACCAACTCTTAACATGTACACGGTACACAAACACACACACACACACACACATATAAATACATGCATACGCATACAGAAGGACATAGGTACACACACTAAAACACGCACACGCAAACAGAGATAAGCGTTAGTGGAACGCACTCCAATTGAACATATGGATGCACACACGTCGAAGAAATATGTATACCGATTCGCTGGGAACGGCCAAGTCGATGACGATTTTTGTAGAGCAGTTGAGCGGACTACCGGAATCGGAATCCTTTTCACACGATTCGAGCTTTGATTTGGAGAGGACTTGGAGTCCATGGACGGCGGCGTGATGATGAAGAAGAAATCCAGAAATTATTAGTGCGATTATGAATTTGAGAGGTCTCATTATGAGAAATTACCCAGAATTTCTGAGATTTGGTAGGGGAACAGAATGAAGGAAAGGCGAGGTTTTAGAAAAGAGGGCCGATTTTGGCGGGCAACTGCCTCTCAACGGTTAAATTAGGGCTTCGAATTTTGAAACAATCGGACTTCATGAGTTGGATCGTGATGTTACGAGGAAATTTTCAAATCACCCCTCATTTTTTCACGGGCAGGAAATGCACCCTTAAGTATAATCTTCGAGCAAGTCAGTCCACTTAACTTAGTAACTTGCGATAAGACGATGATTCCATAAAAATAACGCCCTCTGTTCTTTCTTGGCCGTCAGAGACTGGTAAGCCAAAACCAACGGCTTAGTTAAAATCTGCAAGTGCACGGTGTGATGTAGTATAGATGAATGCAAATACGGGTCGATCCCACGGAGACAATGTTTAATTTATGAAATAGTACTTGCTTTTATGTAAAGATACAAAAATAAAAAGTGAATAGGGGAATAATTGTTGTGTTGTTTATCTAGAAATGAAATGCATACTACTCTAATCTTTGGATTAAACTTTATAAGATGAAGATATTCGCGGGGTTGGATTCAAACAGTGCAATCATCAAAGTAACTCATGTTTTTATAAAACGATATTCATGTCAAAATCAAGGATGATACGCTATTCATGTTAACTTCTCACGATCAAAAGTATAGCATATGTATTTCAAAACTAACATGGCCTATCTCTCAAGAGTTCTGTACATTAGTCAAAATCCGTTAATTTCATGTTAAAATCCACGAATTTTCTATTAAAAGAACACTCCTAGTCAAAATCCGTTCATGTTAAAATCAACGTTTTTCCGGTTAAAACGTGCCCTTATATAGGCCTTGTGTGGTGAAAAGTTGCACCAATTCACGAATTGTTTCTCCAAAAGTCTTCATTTGAAAAGACACCTTTTCGCTGGAAACAGGTGCTGCTCGGCCGAGTCAAGGGCTCTGCTTGACCGAGAACGTCCTTAAAAATGAGCCTCCTTCTGTAGCAAGGTTCTCGGTCAAGGGCCTGCTCTGCTCTGGTTCTTTAATTTTCTTGCTCCAAGTGATTTTCCTTGCACCCACTGCTCCTCCCTCTTTCCAAGTCATGTCCAATACTCGCCCTTTTCACCGATAATGCTCCAAAACATATTCAATCCACAAAACTATACCACCAAGCATATTATCCGCGTAAAGAAAATAAAATAAACTAAACTAGATTATCTATAACAAAAATTAACACAAATGATGAAAATAAAATGCTATAAATGAGTATAAAATAGTCATTTATGAACACCCCAACACTAAACTCTTGCTTGTCTCTAAAAAAAGTTTAAGAATAAACATAGAAATCGGAGAAGAGTAAATGACCATAGAAAAGAATCATAAAAAGAAGAAAAGTAATATTAGGTAGTCCCTCGGAAAAAGTGTTATATTAGGTTTCTCCTTAGAATATTGCCTCTTATTCATTTTTTTTCATGTCTTTTAAAGCGCAAGAAAATTGAAAAATAGATCTTAAGATGATACTGGAGAATAGATAAAAAAAAAAAATGCAAGTTAATATAGCATAAATAAACTTTATTAAGTAAAAGCATAAAGTGTCTAAAAATGGATTTTGGATCACAAGAATGGATTAAAAATAAATTTACTTTTGAGTGCTTTGTGAAGAAGTGCTTCATGCTTTATATGTACCACTAAGGAAAATGTATCTTTATTCATAAAACAAAGATATCTATAAATTTGATATGCACTTTCAATCACAAAACGGGAGCGGAGGATGATAGTGAAAAATTTCAAGGCTAATGATTATGATATCATTTTCAAATGTGGCAAATCAATTCCTTGTTTTCAAATGTCACACTCTATTAACGATTTGTTCATTTAGATTTTTTAGTGTATAATCTACGAGAGGTATACCCCCTCCGGCCCTTTTTAATTTACAAAAATGAGTTTTGGTAAAAGAATTAAGAAAATCATTGAAAATGTGATGTGTTGTGAGTGTAGATAGTTAGAGAAGAATGACTTTGAATAAGTCAAATTTGAGAAGAAAAAGGAAAGTAATTAAATCCCAAAGGGATTTAATTAAGAACTCCTTCTGTCTTCAAGTTTAGGTCTCTAGCCTATAAATACTAGTTGTAAATTAGTAGTCTCTGCGAGATCAAAGACATAGAGAGAAATCAATAATTCTAGATCTGGGGTTTTGCATAGCTAGGAACTTTGTGATCAAAGTTCATGCAAACATAGATTAGTGTGATCATCTTCTTGTAATTGTTTCTCCGTCAAAATAATATATGTTTCCCTTTTGCCCGTGGACGTAGCCAATAGGTTGTTGGTGAACCACGTAAAATCTGTGTTTTTTACTTGTTGATTTGCGTTCATTATTATCTGCTATCTCTTGGGTCTGATTTACTAACATAGATAATTGGGTAGAAGGGATCAAGCGGAGTAGGAAATAGTAAGTGGGTAGTAGTTGTGAGTATGAAAAGTGGGTCCTATTATTTAAAAAGTATTAAAAAGTTTCCAGTTTTGGATTTTGTAAATTAAAATGGGACAATTAAAATGACAACTTTTGTAGATTAAAGAGAGACGGAGTTAGTATAACTTAGTCAAAGATCAACTAGCCTTGATAGTGAAAATGAAATGATGGAAGAAATATAAATAAATGTCCTGAGGTGCATACTCAAGGATGATTTATAAATTCACAAGTATATGTATCCAAACGCTAAATAATCCAAAACTTTATTAATAAAAACAATGTTTTCACTTAATAAACTTTATAAGTCCTATACTAAATTAAACTTTTTCATTTCTACCCAATATATTATTAGGTTCTTTTTATCAATATATTGTGTAACATTTTTACACAAATTACAAGGTATTAACAGAGGAGGCATCATTTTTTCCAGATTTAATTTAGAGACAAAGTTTGTGATATATATTCGGTACAAGTAACTGTAAATGTTCAAATTTGTTGATTCATTTTAGTAGATGCCTTTTGGACAAGTTTGTTATTCTTATAGGTATGAAGTAGGGAGAGAGGAAAGGGAATGAGGCGTGGGAATGGTAAGTGGCTGGGGTAAGGCAGGAAGAAGTGGAGAGTGAATCTGGGTAGGAGAAATTTGGTTATAAATCTATGTTTTGGTTTTTTTTTTTTTAAATAAAAAAAATCAAAAACTTGATAATCATTTAAAGTTCCTCATTAATTAGTTTGAACAATTACTACTCCCTCCCTCTGTCCCAGAAAGATAGTCTTATTTTGACTTTTTATGATCAACAAAAATGAATTTTGACCAATCATTGGTGTCGACTTAATCATTCTAGTGAAATTCTAAAATTTGTAATTGATAAGTCATTAAGTGATTTATCAATAACAATTTTTAGATTTTCATGGTGATCATTAAATTAACATCAATGTTTGGTCAAGGTTTATTTTTGTTGACCATAAAAAGTCAAAATGAGACTATCTTTCTGGGACAGAGGGAGTATAATTTTACACAAACTAAAAGGTATTAACATATGCCCATGGGCACACATTAGAAAAACCCATATATGAATGATACTCCCTCCGCCCCAGAGTAAGAGTCTTACTTTCCATTTTGGTACGTCCCAGAGTAAGAGTCTTATTCCTAAAACAGCAAAGAATCTTTACTATTCACCCCACTCATTCTCTCTCCTATTTTACTTTTATACTCACAACACCAATCAATTCACTATTCTCTCCCACTCATTCTCTCTCCTACTTTACTTTTACACTCACAACATTTACACCACTTGCAATATTTATTTATTAATAAACGTGCAAATGAGGGGTAGAACTCTTACTCCGGGGCGGAGGGAGTATATCATTATAATATCATTATGATATTAAATAAATTTTACTTTTCGTTGAGCTAAAATTATTTGTACGACAATTGCAGGAGGCGATAGCAGCGAATATAGTGTAAAAGTTGAGCATGTCACAATATCTCCTGAACCTATAGATGCGACTAAGCCGTGGGTGGACAATTAATGTCGAGTTGGTTTTGAAGGAAACTAGTTCCTCCATAAGTTATAAAAAATTCATTTTTTAACCCTTAAACCTTAAGTCTTAAACCTTAAAGGGCCTAAACCTTAAACCTTAGTAAACCCTAAACCCTAAACTTTAACCCTATAAAAACAGGATTTTTTATAACTTATAGAGAAAATGGTTTCCCCCAAAATTTTCACATTAATGTCACTGCTTCCTATGGCTCTCCCGGTACATAACACACTAAAACCTCTGTAGATTATTCTAAAAAGTGTGTAAATAATTTGGTTACAAACCAAACCACTAATCGTCAGTTAAAGAAAAATGTAAACCGAACTGAATTATATATTCAAACCGAATCAAACCTTTCTAAATTTTAGTACTCTATAAATTAAATAGTTCTTAAAATCATATGTTTTTTCGGGTACCGTCTAGAATCATGAGTTAGATAATTTGTCGATTTAGCTAAGACAGTTAGATGACATATTAAGATAATATTTTTTGAGAAAACCTGTATAAATTAGTGGTGGCATCAATATCATAAATTGAGAATTCTTCAAATTATAAATTTTGGACAATTTAGTAAAATAAGTTAATTTTTCTTCTTAAACTTCACTCCTTCCGGTCTAAAATATTTGTCGCTTTGAACCAAAATTTGTATTCAAAATAATTATCACTTGTGGGTAAAACAATTGTTCAGATTACATTTTTCTCTTATATGAAAATTTTTGCAATTTATTGATAGTTTTATATATTGTGAGATATAATGCTAGTGAGAGAGATAACTAATAAAAGTATGTTTGGTACTTTATAGTCTTTATTCATTACATTGTAGTAATAAATTTTTTTTAAAAAAAAAAACTTGTGAATAGTGCTAAATCGACAATAATTGGATTGGAGGAAACATGATTTTATAAAATTGTATTATGTTTAATAGATTTTCCTTTGCTAATGGATATGAATATGAATTAAATGCAATGACTTTCAAGTTCCAAATATATATATATATATATATACCAATTTTTTTTAACCTTATTATAATATTCTTACGTTTTGGTATATTTTAAATAAATATCGCATACAAATAAGAATATTTTTTTAGCGCAATTCTATTTTAGCACATGCAATGTACAGTTAACTAATAAAGTATATAGTATTTTAACTGCAACGCTTATTATGAAACAGTTGAAAAAGTGTCAAATTTCATTTTAAGGGACATAACTTTTTGTATAATTTGGTCGCAAAACTCATACATAATTTTATAATCCTCTTTACAAACATTTAGTTTTTGCTAGTATAAAGAGACCGGTGAAAAAAAATCGAAAAAAAAAATATTTAGGGACAAAGTTATGATCAAAATGGACACTCATTTTGGGACAAAAAATTTCTTAAAAAATGGACACTCATTTAGGGACAGAGGGAGTATAATTTTTGTAAAGATGTTGTATTGGTATTAGTTTTATCAAATTAGTTTGAGCTACTTAAAATATACTCCCTCTGTTAGAAAGATAGTCCACTTTGGATTTTTGACGGTCAACACATGTGAACTTTGAACAAAGATTATTAACAATCTAATCATCCCAATAAAATTTTAAATTTGCCATTGATAAATCACTTGATGATTAATCAATCACAATTTTTAGAATTTCACCAGGATTGTTGGATTGACATTTATATTTAGTCAAAGTTCACTTGTATTGACCATCAAAAGTCAAAAGTGGACCATCTTTCTGGGACGGAGGGAGTATTTTTTTTCTTTTAAAAAAATACAACCTTGTGTTCAAAGTTCAAATATGCAATTATAATATGATTACCTAATATGATTCACGATTATTTCATGCAGGTCACAAATTTACTTGTGCAAATAAACAGTTGAATATTATGGTTGGCTTTGAGGAACACAAATTTAATCTTTGTAAAAAGATTTCTAAGGTTAAAGGATCAACCATTATGATCTCTCACACCCAAAATCCAACAGGCATGGTAAGTAATTTATTGACGTTTTCGTTTATGTTTATGTTTATGTTTATGCTTATGCTGAGTGTTACTGTCATATTATTCAGGGGCCAATTAATACTCCCTCCGTCCCAAAATGATCTTCTCATTTGTCATTTCTCATTGTCCCAAAAAGTTCTTCACATTTCTACATTTTAGGCTTAAACAAAGCATGGCTAGTGAAGCAAATGTTCATATCCTTAAAAAGTTTGAATAGTCAAACGCGAAGATCATTTTGGGTCGGAGGGAGTATTATTAAAAAAGTATATTTTTCTCTAAAGTCATTATAAAAATTGAAAATTTTAAAACTATCAGTCCATTAGTTTAATTGCAATCATGAGGTCTTATTGTTTTAAGTTGTAAATTGGGGGTTTATATGTTTACAAGTTAAAATTGTTAGTCGATATGTTAAAATTGCCGGTCTATCACTTAAACCTTAGTTAGACATTTGTTCAAAGTTTAAAGTTCAAACTGAGCGTTTTAATTAAATCGATAAATGGAGGCTAAGATCCTGAGAAAATTTCAGCATCTTGAAGAAATAATCTTGATTATTGTTAGTATTCAATAATATTATATTTTAGATTTTCGTTCTGGTAAAATATGAGAACCAAAATATTTATTATGAATCAGGAGCGGATCTAGGCCCTTTGAAGACGGTACTTAGACCCTCCTGGCTTTTGTAATATTTAACAATTTACCTTTTACCTTTTCAATTTTTTTTTTACCTTTTACAATTTTCGAATTTACTATATTGACCCCCTTGAAAAGAAAAATTTAGGGTTGTCTAGATCCGCCAATATTATGAATTATTTCATTTCAAAATTTACATAAACAAAAGGATTATAGTTAGAGGTGGTCTCCCATGAGAACAAGGGGATCCGTCTCATGCATGAGACGGGTCGCCCCATGACCCATGGGCCGAACCCGCCACGTGGCAACCCACCATTGGCCGAAAAAAAAAAAATTTGGTTTTTTTTTGAGTTTTTTTTTTTTCCGGCTTTTCAGTGGTTTAGCAAAAAATAATAGTTACCATCTCTTAAAGTAACATTGTTCATAAGTAAACGTAATACTTGTTTTAAAAAAACAAAAGCTCGTTTTTACCCATTTGAAAAGTAATAACTTATGTATATGAATGTAATAGTAAGTTTATACAAGTAAATGTAACACTTTGATTGACGAAATTGTAACAGATTTCTATAGATAATGTAATACTTTTACATGTATCATGATAAATTTGACCCCATTGTAACTTATTGTTTGAAAACAAATAGATATCTATACATATGTATTACAATTATTTACAAATACTATTACATATAAATAACACGTTTGTTACATTTTAGTTATAATAAGTATTACTTTTGGCAAACGAAGAAAACATAGGAATAACACTATTACTTTAAGAGATGGTAATTATTACTTTAAGAGATGGTAACTATTACTTTTCACAAACCGAAAAAAACCAAAAATAAAAATATAAAAATTTTAAAAAAAGCAAAAAAAAAAAAAATAATAAAAAAAAAAAAAAAAAAAAAAAAAATTGGGGCCAATGAGGGGCTGCCACGTGGCAGGGTCCCCCCATGGGTCCTGGAGCAGGGTTGTGGGTAGGGTAATGGGTCAAAAAAATGACCCGTCTCACCCATGAGACGGGTTGGAGTGTTCTCACACAAGTTTTTGTCTTATAGTTATACACAAAATATGTGAGTCCTTATTCTATAAAGAATCTAACAAATCTATGAATTCTAATAACAATCTAAATCTAATTATAAATAGTCCTAATTGAGGTAATTACCCTAAGTTGGCTAGGTACCTGAATAATCTCTTAAGTTGGTTCAATAACAGTCACTAACTTAAGTAACTATCCCAACACCCTCCCTTAAGTTAGAACATCTACAACGTAAATTATCAACTTGCCAAAAGATTTTAAAATCGGGAAAGTTAAATATTAATTAATAAAAAAATGTCAATTCTTCACTAACAAGCTGCACGTTGACAACGCCGAGATTTTCATCTTCTCCGACAAGTTGAACTTTGGCAACTCCGAGATCTTCATCTTCTCTGGCATGTTGCACTTTTGGCAACACCTGTTTCTTTTTTTCTTCGACATGTTCTTCTCACAACGCCGACATGTTGCTCTTCTTGCAACTCTACATGTTGCACTTCTCGCAACGCCGACATGTTGTTCTTCTCGATTGCGTGCACAATTTGTGCCCGCATAGGTTTTCTTTTTATTCAATTTTCGTTTTTAGAGTGAACACTCAATAATAGTTTTTAGATTAAACGACAATAAATAATCATTCTTAAAGTGAACAACACTTGATCGTCGTTTTTAGAGTGAACAACACTTAATTATCGTTTTTAGAGTAACCGACACTTACAATTGTTTTTTATAGTGAACGACGCTCAATCAATAGATAGATGGGATGTTAATATGGTGTGCCCGGTGGTCGGCCCACCAGTTACGGTGATGGCCGAATATTTGAGGGAAAGGAAGTTATTGTTAAAGAAAGAGGATAAAAAGGATTTTATTATTTATTTATTTTTTGATAAAAGAATCTTGCCTTTGGAATAGAAGAATCATGTCGCCATCGTCAACTGAATGGTCAACATGTTGCATAACTATGTTCTGAAGGTGAAGCAACTTTAGGATAACTTTGATTAGGCCTTTGCCTTTCTTACAGTGGGTTACGGTGACAGCAGTCTTCTTGCGGCCGAAGCTTTGGACGGATTCGATTGGTATCGTCACAGTGGTCGGCGCTGTGACGACCCGTCCTAATTTCATTTAATTTTTTTTACATAAAATTATTTTGTAATTTAAATTGAGCAGTTTTATTATTTTAAAAGACTTACTTGATGAGTTAAAATATTAAATCAACTATTTTAGTTGCTTGACTAACTAGCTTGAGTAGAAGTTAAAATGGTGAAGTTAGTGATTATAGTTTGATAAGAAAGTTAAGTGTTATTTTTTAAGTAAGAACTTAGGGGACCTTAGTGTAAGTTGAGTTCAGGGGTTTAGTTGTTCATTGCCAACCTTGGGGGACCAAATTGATTTTTATACGGGATGAGGTTGGGGGAAGACCCCATCTATCTCATTCTCCCTTTTCTCCTTCTTTTTCCTTGTGTTGGTGAGGGTTGAGAGAAGAAGAAGACCTCATCCATCAATTCCTCCAATTTCTTCATCATTTCTTCCCTAAATCAAGAGATGATTGCATCAAGATGTTCCTAGAAGAGAGTAAATCATTTCTATCCGATCAAAGATTCTTCATCTTCAACTTCTAGCTTGGAAGAGGTAAGTTACTAACCCTTTTTCCCTTTAGGATTGTTCATGCATTAATTTGGAGTTATTCTTAGTGGTTGCATGTTGTTTGTGATGGGTTGATAACTAATTGGTGGTATTGTGTTGCTTGGTAAGGAGAAATGTTGTGGAAATCATCCTTGTATTGCTGGGTTCTTTGTAATGCTTGTACCATAGGCTTAGGATGTAAGTACCCTCTTTCACAAACCCAGAAAAATTGCAAGATTTGGCTCATTCGGGCAAGGAGGGGCGCGCACCCTTTTAAGGGAGGCGTGCGCACCCTCTTCTTTTTCCAGTTTGTCCGTTTTACGTTCAATCTTCTGGAGGCCATAACTTCTTCATCCGGGCTCCGTTTTAGGCGTGTAAACTATCGTTGGAAAGCTCTTTTCGAATACTATGCAAACGTTTTGTTGGCCGGATAGTTATCTAGAAATATAGAATAGTTCTGTTCGATTCGATTAGGTGCAATGCGTGGCTAGGCTTCGGGTTTTACCTTATGGCACTCCGATAGGTGTTTAGGGCGCGAAAGTATTGGAATGGTCCGTTGGTGATCAAGTTGAGATTGTGTAACCTTTTAGGTTCATTTTGATGTTGTTTCATCCCTATGATGTATTTGTGGGATTTCCTACTTTGAAATCCTTTTGTTTGATTATTTATTGCACAATGTTGTTGAACTCTTCATGAGAAATTTTATCATCTTTCTGATGTGTTTGGCATGATTCCATCTTGTGGAATTATGTACCGTTTGTGCAATAGTTTAGAAAAGTCCAGGTGGTATATGTGTTTCGGGCAATGGTTCAAAGTTATAATGGCACCCGAGTCAAGTCCATTATAAGGTTTCTCCATTGGTTTCCCATTTTTAACCCCCTTCCTTTGGGCCATAGGTTGGGCATTTTGGGATATGACTTTGTGTCATTTTCCCCCCGTTGTTGGTTTGGTTGTTTGGTTCCGGAACCCCTGCTTCATTTATTGGGGATGATTTGTTGATGCGGTTTGTCACGGTTTGTTGAAGCTTCAGAGATTATATCCTTACGGAAAACCTTGACTCAGTATCCTTTGTAATGTGTTTAATTCCGTTGCGTGACTATGTGCTACTTGTTTACTATCATTTATGTTGTTATGCATATTGCCATGCCATGTAGTTGCATTAGTAACTTACTGAGATTTATTCTCACCCCTTTTCCTTTCAAATTTGTTTTTCCTTAACCACCCCAGGAAGCAAGAGATAGTTCGTTGTGAGATCGTATGCGGCTGAGATTCTTCGATCAGGTTGTCTACTTTTGGGGTAGTTGCTCTACGGAGCATTTGGATATTCTTGTTGTGAGGACGTTGATTGTATCGAGATTGTTTAAACTCTGTATTTTAGGTTAGTGTTGTATTATACTTGAGAATTAGAGTTGTATGTATAACTCTCATAGGTTGTTTAATATTATGACCATTAGTTGACTAAGTGAAATTATATATATATATTTACAAGCTTCGGTATCAGGGTTGGTTTATAGAATGGATAACGCGCCCGGTTCGAGGTACCAAATAGGACCCCGGAACTCGGGGCGTTATAGGCGCTTTCCTCTCCTCCGCCGATTGAGAGTTTCAGAGATCGGTCACCAATTCCTCTTAATACATCAGCTTGGAAGAAGAGAGAGTTATGTTCAATTTAGGAAGAAGAGAGAGTTATGTTCAATTTAGGTGCCGGAGTAGGAGTTGGTTGGCCACCCGGTTGTTTGGCCAGTTGTTGGGTCAATTCATTGGCCAGACTCAGTCATATATGATAATAATATTTTCTCAAAATATAGAGACATGATTTCAAAATTGAAAATCAACTCTGATAATATAATATTATATGGAGAACTAAAACATACGTATAGTATAAATTATTTCGTCTCAATGTTTCCATAAGCTAGAAGACCCATATTTATACACAACATATGTGAGTCCTTATTCTATAAGGAATCTAACAAATCTATTAATTCTAATAATAATATAATCTTATTAATTCTAATAATAATATAATCTTATTAATAATTAATCTTAACTTAGGTAACTATCTTATGTTGACTAGGTAACTAATACTCTCTTAATTGGCTCAATAACAATCATCAACTTAGGTAACTATCCTAACACTTTATATATAAATTATTTTTTTGTCAAAAATTAAATTATAAAGTGAAAGAAATACTACCTCTGTCCCTAAATGAGTGTTCAAATTTCATTTTAAGGGTAATCTGAAAATATCAACTTTTTGTACACTTTGGTGGCAAAGATTCATATATAATCTTGTAATCTCATTTCCAAACATTTAGTTTTGCACATATAAAGGTAAAAAAAAATCGAAAAAAATTTTTTAGGGACAAAGTTATGCTAAAAAAGACATTCATTTTGGGACAAAGATTTCTTGAAAATGGACACTCATTTAGGGACACAGGGAGTACAATTCATTTCATTCTCTTATGTTTCAAATACGCTACGTTCCGATTAGATATTCTCATTTAACTTGCTCATCATTCTAAAATAAAATGTAATTAATTCACTTCGTCATAAATTTAGTTTATGTCTTGCCGTGACGACTTGCATTCGAGTGGATTTCTTTGACAAAATTAAAGAAAATGGACGCATTTTCCTCCCAAGTGATAGTTGAATTTGATGCTGAATTTGATGTTTTCGATTTGGCTATGTTATGATTTTTACTTTTTAAGAGTTTTAGACTACATGAATAAATTTAGTTTATGTCTTGCCGGTTGCTTCATGTTTATTTCGTATTTCGAACCGCTCCACCCAATGGCTCCGATTAAAGCCACCTTATTGGATTTTGTGTTCGACGGATGAGATGTGTCCGAGCTCGGTAGGACCCACAAAAAATCGAAATCATCTTAGTCGCACAGATGATGAGCTCACCTATGTGGCCTTGATCGGAGCCGTTGGGTGGAGCTAAAATGGGTGGAGCGGTTCCGGGTCCGTTTATTTCATGCCTTTTAAACACTCCGTTTGTAAGATAATGTTAATGTTAACGGATGAATAAAAGGTGTTTGAAAATATGCTATATTCACTCTCTCTCGGTCCCAAAATCATCTTATTATTTGTTATTTTTTATTGTCTCGATTTTTTTTTTTAATATTCATGTAGATTGTCAACTCCAAACTTTATATTTTTATGCTTAAAAAAATAAAATAATACTCCCTCCGTCCCGCCGGAAACTTCAAAAAAAAATTATGGCACAAGAATTAAGGAAAAAAGTGAAAAAGGTGATGTGGTGTGAGTGTTGATAGTTGAGTGGGAGAGAGAAAGTGGGGTAAAGAATAGTTAGTGAGTTAGTGGATGTGAGTATGAGAAGTGGGACCCACTAATTAAAAAGTATTAAAAACTTTCCATTTATAGAATGTGCAATTTCTATGGGACGTCTATTTTGGTAAGTTTTGCAATTTTCGGTGGGACCGAGGGAGTAAGTAGCCATAATGTATGCTGATCAAGAGAGAAACGAGGGCATTGATGAGCATTAAACAATTGACCACATTATGTTAAAGTCTTCGTACCAAAAAAAAAAAAAAAAAATTATGTTAAAGTCTTAGAGAATCCATCGAGATCCACGCCCAATTTAAGGCCTTATCCACTCGAGTTAAATTCAGTACCCACTCGGACTTATTAGTAATATCAACTAATCCAGTGTACCATTGACTGTACGGACCCGGAACCGCTCCATCCAAATTAGCTCTATCTTTCCATCCAACGGTTCCGATCAAGGCTACATAGGCGAGCTCATCATCTGTGCGGCTGAGATGATTTCAATTTTTTGTGGGTCCCACCGAGTTCGGCTACATCTCAACCGTTGGGTGGAGCTAAAATGAGGTGTCTCTAATCTCCACCATTGGGTGGAGCTAACTGCCCGGTGAAGCGCTTCGAAATCCTTGTACTCTATTTGTCTTTGCTTAAAATTCAATATAATGTGTTAGCATAAGGATTAATAGGGGTGAGCAAAAAAACCGAAAAAAATCGAAAAACCGGACCCAAAAACCGGTTCAATAAGCTATTGGTTAGGACCGGTTTCTAAAAATTAGAAAACCGAAATTAGTGGTTCGGTTTAGGTTTCCAGCTTGTTAGAACCGATAAGAAACCGAACCGATAACCTAAAACTATGTCGTTTTATTCCTAGCTTATTATTTGAATTAATAGTTGTAAACTTTAATTTGTAGTTTTTGGCCCAAGTAGTATGGCCCATTGACCCAATTCATACTTCAACCAGAAAATGTGCCTTATTTGACCTTATTACTTATTATGTGCAAATTGGGCCTCATTTGAATGTAGCCCATTAAGGCGGCCCAACAAACCCACAACCCAACAGTCTATTCTATTAGTTTGACACCGAACCAAACTGATATCACACCGAAACCGAACAAATCGAACCATTAAGAAACCGAAGCTTAATGGTTTTGAATTACATAAACCGATAACTATTGGTTTGGTGTCGGTTTTGGCCTAAAACCGAACCAAACCGACCCGTGCACACCCCTAATGATTAATGAATTATTATTTTTGTATTTTAATTTGTTTGATCGCTTTTTATTTTTAAACTTTGATTATATATTAATATCAATTTAAAAAATTAAAAATTTTGTTGTACACGAGCACACTTTGATTGTGATGTATAAGTCTTTACCTACAAACTACTAGACATTAATAACAATCATGAATATGATTGTTCACCCCCATCTATAGACAGATAATACGCGATCATGAATTGTTCACAACAGTAAAAGCAAGAAAGTTGCAGAGCAAACTCAATTTTGAGTAAATATACATACTACTACTACTACTATTTATTATTAATATTATTATTATTATTATTATTATTATTATTAAACGCAAATTATCCATTTACATTATTTACATTAGAAAAAGTCTTGTGTTGTAAACGAGGCAAGTACTTAATTGTTGAGAGCTGAAATAAGCAAATAAATTAATCCCTGAATATCTTCACCACCCCGGTAATGATCTTTGCATGTGCTCCATAATGGAAAACCAAAATTAAACTTAATATTAAAATAAATATTACTACCTCTGTCCCTAAATGAGTGTCCAAATTTCATTTTAAGGGAAACTGAAATCTCAACTTTTTGAACAATTTGGTAACAACGATTCATATATAATCTTGTAATCTCCTTTCCAAACCTTTAGTTTTGCACGTATAAAGAAACCGGTGAAAAAAAAATTTTTCGAAAAAAACATTTAGGGAGAAAGTTATGTTAAAAAAAGACACTCATTTAGGGACAAAGATTTCTTGAAAATGGACACTCATTTAGGGACAGAGGGAGTAATATTTATGTAAGAGCTCTAAATCCATTATAAAAGGAAGACACCACCAGGCATTACAAACACATCAAAAATTTCCATTATTATCTCTCTTTCTCTTAAAAAAAATAAAATAAAAATAAACTAAATATGGAAAGAGTAACCAAGCTAATGCTTTCCTTTCTCTCTGTTGTTTGTTTGTTTGGAATGGATATTGTTCAAGCCCACACATTCCGATATTGCAGTATGTTTCTTAATTTATATAATTTCGTTCGTCGTTCATCAGAATCAGAATGAACCACGCAAGAAATATCGTTTTTGAACAATGTTTTCAAACATTTTTTTTTATTTACATTTACTATAATTATTGATATTGATAACATTATTCGTTTATAAATACAACAATATGATATGTTGCAGGTGAAACGGAAAATTATGCGGTAAAAGTTGAAGATGTAACATTATCACCAGATCCAGTAGATAGCACAAAGCCATGGACAATTACTGCCACAGCTTCCTATGACTCCAAGGGTATTTCCATTTTTGTTAAACTTATACTCGTAGTGTGTTTTGTTCGTTAGAACGGTTTACTTTTTGTTGTCTGTTTCAAAATAAATGCCGTAAATTGACTTTATATATGTTTGACTTTGACATGAATGGATTATTTTTACGGACTAAAACTTGATCTTGATCGTTGATGTGCTGATAATTGAAGATTCGTTAATTTGCATGACTAGACAATATTTTTTCCTTGTGCAGATAACGAATTTAGTTGTACGAATAAGAAATTAAATGTTATCATTGGTGCTGATGGCTCCGGAGATCAAAAATACGATTTGTGTGAAAAAGTATCAAATGTCACACCTTCAAGTTTCGTGATCTCTCACACCCAAAGTCCAACAATTTCCGTAAGTTAATTTTTTTTCTATTAATTTATCAGCACCATTTCAAAAATTATAGCATCTATATATGTTAAACTTGGATTGTCTTTGAATTTACAGTTTTATGTAAATGATTAGAATTTAACTAAACTAACGGACTTCGTTAAATGTTCAGGATCCGATATATGTTTACCTGTGGCTCTCAAACGGAGATGACGAGTTCGACATCGTGACTTGCATTTATGTGAACTTGGAAAACTCTCCTCCGAGTATGAAGAAAATGGGACGTATTTTCCTCCCAAGTGATGCTTGAAGTTGAGAATTTTTTTTCATGTTGTTTATGTTTAAGTTCATTTTGTAAGAAGTCTAGACTTCCAAATAAGTGGTCTTTGTAGTAAGATTACACCAGTTCTTTTCTTTTTTTGAGTTCTGTTTGAATGGTTGACTTTTTAAACTACCAATTCTTATCAAACTTTTCGGACAAAATGTTTATGTTAGAATATTATATTAATAAAAAAGAGGAAAAATTGCATGACAAGTCACTCAACTATTCGCGATGAGTGGATTTGATCACTCAACTCGTTTTTCTTGCATTTAAAATGTTTTTGAGCATCTATGATCACCAAGGGCAACACCGCCTGATTTGAGGAAGAAGAGAGAGGCGAGACAGGAAGGGGTGCATGTGATGGGTGGAGGACGACGTGGGATGTTGAAGGTAGTTGGTGGAAGTGGTCGGCAGTGAAGAACAAGGCAATGGAGGAGGAGGAGGAGGGCCTGATTGAATTTGGGAATGCGGATGGAGACCGTGCAATTTAATAAGTAATCAAGTTAGGGTTAAAAGGTTTTAATTTGGGATAAAAAAAATATTTGTTTTAGACCTCCATAATAATAAGTAGTTGGATATTTAGGGTTTATAGTTTAGTATTTCACACTTTAACCCCTTGTGAGTTAAAGTTTAGTTTGTTTCCAAATTTTTTTTTTTCAAATTTGATTTTGGTTAAATTTGAAAATTTTACACGTTCATTTTGGGACGGAGGGAGTAGAATGTAAAAAAGGTGAGAGCATTGAGAGTAAATGGGTATCCCGGATAGAAATGGGTAAAACCCATGTTTAACCATTAACTTAATGGGTAGATTTGGGTATTATCCATTATACCCATTAACGTTAATGGGCATAAATGGATAATACCCACATTTATCCATTAGCTAACGGATATTACCCAGGTATACACAATACCACTATTACACACATACGTCCC
This sequence comes from Campanula takesimana, assembly GCA_026119855.1. Taxonomy (NCBI): domain Eukaryota; kingdom Viridiplantae; phylum Streptophyta; class Magnoliopsida; order Asterales; family Campanulaceae; genus Campanula; species Campanula takesimana. Next base: position 371,424 of record JAOWBW010000440.1, read on the forward strand.
ATTCCAATACCGCCGTTGTTGCCGTCACCGCCCCTTATATATTTCCCCACACCTCCACATTTATCAAAAATTTTTAATATGAGTGAAAAGAAGTTTTTATTTTTTTTGGGTGGGGTAGGGTGGGGGTGGGGTGGGTGCTGGAGTAGTTGGGGGTGGTGGAGATGTTCATTTTTTTTTAATACGAGTGAAAAGAAGTTTTTTTTTTTGGTGGGATGGGTGGGTGGGTGGGGTAGGGTGGGGGTGGGGTGGGTGCTGGAGTAGTTGGGGGTGGTGGAGATGTTCATTTTTTTTTAATACGAGTGAAAAGAAGTTTTTTTTTTGGTGGGATGGGTGGGTGGGTGGGGTAGGGTGGGGGTGGGTGGGTGCTGGGGTAGTTTTGGGGTGGTGGAGATGTTCATTTTTATTTTTTTTTAATATGAGTGAAAAGATTTTTTTTTTATTATTATGTTTTTTTTTTGGGTGGGGTGGGTGCTGGGGTAGTTGGGGGTGGTGGAGATGTTCATTTTTTTTAAAAAAAAATATGAGTGAAAAGTTTTTTTTTTTGGGTGGGGTAGGGTGGGGTTGGGTGCTGGGGTAGTTGGGGGTGGTGGAGATGTTCATTTTTTTTAAATATGAGTGAAAAGAAGTTTTTTTTTTTTTTTTTTTTGGGTGGGGTGGGTGGGTGTTGGGGTAGTTAGGGGTGGTGGAGATGTTCATTTTTTTTTTAATATGAGTGAAAAGAAGTTTTTTTTTTTTTTTTTTTGTGGGGTGGGTGGGTGGGTGGTTGGGGTAGGGTGGGGTTGGGGTGGGTGCTGGGGTAGTTGGGGGTGGTGGAGATGTTCATTTTTTTTTTTTTTAATATGAGTGAAAAGAAGTTTTTTTTTTTTTTTGGTGGGTTGGGTGGGGTGGGGTGGCGTAGTTGGGGGTGGTGGATAGGATGGATGAAGAGGGTGGTGTTAGAGGTGTAGTATTTGTTGGTGCAAAACTTTTGGATAAACCCATTGGTTATCCTGGTAAAAACCCATTTAATCCATTAATATTGTGGGTATATATGGGTGTTTACCCATTATACCTTTTACTACTATTGGGTTTAATGGATAACATCCAATAAGTCTTTTTATAATGGGTTAATGGATGGATTAATGGACTGGATAAAAAAATTGCCACCCCTAATTGAGAGAGTTGGAAGGGAAAGAAAAATAAAAAAGCTGCTCCCTCTGTCTCAAAATAGACAAGAAGAAAATTTTCAGTTATTTATTTTGGGACAGAGATAGTACCATAAACTAGGGGTGACAAATTGGGTGTTTTGGGTGTATCCATTAAAGTTAAAATACCCGGATATCCAATTGATTTTTAACTTTAATGGGTAAACCCAAAACACATAATTTGCCACCCCTACCATAAACAATAAACAAGAATATTTACATTGGGTTGATCAGCTTAGTGAGTGTGGCCACTGTCGATACACGATACACGTGGATGTCTGGGAAAACAAATTAAAAATTTGCTCTGATCAAGAGCAAATTTAAAAAGAAAAAAATGCATTTATTTTAAGACGGAAGAAGTATACAGTGATAAAATTAGGTAGCATCATTCAGTAAATATGAAGACATAATCCCAAGTATCATCTTTTTAGTCATATCTGTTCTGATGCTCTTCTGTAATAAAAAAACACATTGAAGTCTACTCGTCTGTCCCTAAATGAATATTCACATTTCATTTTAAAGGAAATCTGAAAATTTACATTTCATACAATTTAGTGGCAAATATCCCCATATAATCATGTAATCCTCTTTCTAAACACTTAGTTTTGCATGCATAACGAGACTAGAGAAAAAAAATAGTAAAATTTTTTTTAGAGACAATGTTTTTTCCAAAAAAAAATCATTTATTTTGGGACAAATTTTTTTTGAAAATGAACATTCATTTAGGGATATAGGAACATAAAATCGTTAGGGCAGATTGATTTGGTTAAAGAATTCTGACAGACGAAAGCTCAATGGACAAGATAAGAGAAATATTTCTTCCTCCGGCTGGATAAACGTTTTTATATATCAGTTACACCATGTGATATCCCACATCGAATCTAGGAGTGGTACTTAAAGTACAACCAGTTACCAATGAATACCAATACGTCCATGAATTTTTGGGTGGGGCCAATTGCTTGTTACTTGTGTAACGGGCCGGGTCTTCAGGCTCGGGTCGTTACACACCGTATCTTGAAAATAGCAAGAAGGATAACCCAAAGAGTGGTTTTAAAACTTTGGACAACTACATCAGGCAACTTTGCTTCAAGCATCATCATCAATTTGCTTATAACTCTGAAATAACCAAAATCCTTGTTAAATTGATAACTTTTTTTTTTTAATTATTTTAAGGGGTCTTCTGTCTTCATGAAGCTAAATTATGCACGGTGCAAAGAATAAAGATTTTGTTTCTGTCGAACGTAGATTATGCTCTTGTACAAGATAATTAGGGAGATTTTTGTTCGTCTATTTATAATTTCAGTTGTAGCCTTGATGGCATTATGAATTAATATAAAAAAAAAAAAAAAAAAAATCAGTCATTCTGCAATGCATTGTATGTAACCACATCTGGACTCACCCCTCTTTCAACCATTTGCTTCAACAATCTTGAACCACCATCAACAATCCCCGACGATTACAAGTTTTAGATTTTCATTATTATAACTAAATCAGCCTATAATTGTTGCTCAATGTTCATTAGTAGTAATGATAAGACGAATTGAAATATCATTTTGGGACAAAGGGCGTATCAAACTACTATAGGTAAATAAATCCATTTCACGCTCGTTCTCCTTCATCCTTTCCCAAATTCTCATACTTTCATATTATAATTGGGTCATCATCCCTTTAAAAGTCTTTGTTAAGGGGTGAAGTTATCCAATCTATATGCTGGATCACTTATATTCTCCAAGTTAATGTACGACGGACGTATGGGACTTCAACATTTCACTATACTTCCCACACTTGCTCAACCCACGGACATAACATTATACTGTATGCGGCAACATCTTACTAGCTCACTAGCTCGCACATGGTCACCATCTTTGAAAAACACATCAACTGACATATTATAACACATTACATCCGGCGTAAAGCCTATCACAAGCATTTGATCGAACACCTTCCAGGCCTCATCATCTGATCACTATTCACCACCCCATTGATCACAATTTCATAGCTGACAACATCAGGAACCAAACCCTTACCCGTACCCAAACTCAATATCTCCCTACCTCTACCAAAATCATTTATTTGCACGCAATCTTAATCAAAACATTAAGCATCAAGCTACAACATTGAATCCAAGGCTGACAGCCAAAGATTTGTACTATTCGTTGGAAAACATCGAGGGCTTGGTCGACAAGTTACAATTTTTTTTTCCCCGGGAACGTGTTTGTCTCAATTATGATCACTTTTGTCATGAACTTGGTTCTTCCAAATTAATTTGTATATACATATTAGCTTACCCATATAAACATTAATAAACTATGTGGAAGTCTCTTGTGAGAACGTCTCATGTATGAGACGGGTCTCAATGAGAAAGGAAATAGGCTTGTCCCGCCCAGCCCAGCCCATAGAGGGAAAACCATTTACTCTCCCAACAAAACCCGTCTCATACGTGAGACCGTCTCACACAACTTTTAGTCATAAACTATTGAACTAGTACTCACCACAACATTATACTTCAACATTTAGGTCTGCACAAGTTTATTCCATTGATCTTATTTTCCTATACAAATTGTTGGCAACCAATTTCAATAAGAGCTAGTGGAAGATGGCATTGGGTTTTGAGCCTCTTCTCTCTTTACCTTTCTCTTTCCATGTCATCTTTTCCCTTCTTTATCTTCCCCCATGAAGAACATGTTGGGGTGTTTTCATTGTCACTTTTTTTGACTTAACTGGCCAGTGTTTAACTTTGATCATTGAGCTTTTACATGCTAGCTATGGGGAAAAAAGAAAAAAGAAAATAAAATACAATAAAAAGGGTAAAGAAAAAACATAAACTCAAAACTCAATACCTTACAAAATTATTGTGTTTTTGATTTCCTAATAGAATCAAAGATATCATATTTTTAGATCAATCATCATTACTATGGTTGATTTTTTTCTCTGTTTTTTGTTATGGGATTTGAGCCTATCTTGTATTTAATCAAACTCATTTATACTTTTCTTGGTCTAACTTCCTTTTTGTAAGCATCACATTCTCTTATATCCCTTACAAATCTTTCTCTCTTGATCACTCAATATCTTAACAAAAATGTTCTATACATATAAAATACAGAAAATAATAAGCATTAACAAATAGATGCGCATCAACACTTAACTTCAACTCTATATTCCTATTTATAAATGTGAGCGCTTTCTTTTTCCGTTCGTCCCAAAATAAATGTTACATCATACGAGTCATGTACAAACAAAAAAAATTGCGTTTCTTAGAAATTAAAAAGTTTGACAAGTCAGATGCTCTTTTAATCCGTCCCAGTTTAATGTTATTAGTTTGACTTTGCACGCTTATTAAGAAATAAAAGCAAACTTGGGTCAAGAATAGTAGTGGGTGGAGGATATAATTGTCCATTCATAAAGCAAGTGGGTGAAAAGTATATACGTAAGTGATGCTTTTATTTTGTAATAGTATGAACTTTGTGAGGACAAGATTATCCAAAACACTATTCACCCTTTGCCATTTAATGAATAAAGTAACTAAAAACCTTAAACTGAGACATACTAAAAAGGAATGTAAGAACTTTAAACTAGGACGGAGGGGTAGAAGAAATGAATGGAATGATTAATATTTTTGTTTGTATGTGAATGTAAGTTAAATTATTGAGCCCTACTATACTCCCTCCGTCCCCACTTAAGAGTCAAAAAACTTTTGAGTTTAAAAATTAAGGAAAAAATGATGTGTTGTCAAAAAACTTTTGAGTTTAAAAATTAAGGAAAAGATGATGTGTTGTGAGTGTTGATGGGTAGGTAGGAGAGAGAAAGTGGGGTAGAGAAGAGTTAGTAATAATTGTTGTGAGTATGACATGTAGGACCCACTTTCATTTTTGGATTTTGACTCTTAAGTTGGGACGCTCTTTTGAGAATTTTTTAAAATTGGGACGGAGGGAGTAGTATGCATGAGAAGATTACTAGTTAGGGACAATGTGAAAGGCTGAAATCTTATCCACCATGAAAGAACATATGTGGATGGAACAACAATTCAGTCTTATGAATAAATCTGTCTCTCCTAAAAAGGACTGAGTCAGATAGTGAGTGTCTGAATGGTTCAGTAAACAGCACCAAGTAGTGTCTTGTCAATTCCCATTTTATTGTTACATTCTGTATTATACTTGCAAATACTATGTCTAATACCAAAACATCATTGTTTTCAAACTAAAATCTTACCACTCCGTTGTTCTGTTATTGTTGTTCTGTTATTATAAGTGTCGCAGTTTACTTGCCAGACTTGTTTAACATGAACTCAAACACGACAAAGTTGTTTACGTAGTATCATGCAAGGAACGAACGACAACTTCAAACGCTAGTCACTCATTTATGCAGAAACGCGGCCATGTTTTTATGTTATAGTAAGCGATGAAACACTTCAACTACTACGCAAAACACAAATGTTTAGATAGGCGTGTACGCGTTTGCACGCATCCCAAGATGGGAAAAAAGGAAAAAAGAAAAAGGAAGGACATAATGAACACTTTAGCCATGTTATATGCACACCTAAAAAGCATTTCTTTCAGATCAAAAAAGCCAAATGATAAGGAAACAATGATTTACTTCCAACAGTTAAGGAGGAATTAAATGTTTAACCAGACCTACCCTCATTTTGCAAACACAAATATTTCCTAATACAGTGAAACTGAGATTGGAAATAGGTATAGTTATAGTTATTTCATTTAAAGGGGAAAAAAAAAAAAAAAAAAAAACTAAATTTAGAGTGATTGAAGGAAAGAGACATACTATAAATTATGGAAGTATACCAATTCATCTCTTCATTGTAAAGGAGTTTACCAATACAAGATACAGAGACCCCCCCCCCCCCCTTCCCCCAAAAACCAATTAAAGTAAGCACTGAGAAAAGGAAAAAAGAAAAAGGGTGCGACGAATTTAAGCTCTTCTTACAAGATATTCCAATTTGGTTGCGCTTTCGACAACTCTTCTTGCTTTCCAGCAAAGCTAGCTTTCGCATTTGTTTCTTCATGCATACTGAATCTGATCAATTGCTATCTACGAATACGACTACTCCCAGAAAAGAAAACTAGATGGTTTTTTTATTAACAGTTGCTTTCTTCCTCGGGGAAATCTTGGTTTACTCCCCTCTTCAATATACCAACCTTAAGCTTGAACGCTGCTGGCAAAGGAAGTGAAAGTGGAATGTTAAAACTCCTGATCATAATACTGAAACATGTTTTAATGTCAGATTAATTAACAAAATCTGTGTTTTCCTTTCAGATATTCAATGTATCATGTTGACCAAGTAACAACAATCATATTTCCATGAACAAGTTCCTAGATAGCATTCACTCATGGTGAAGGCAACAGAAAACTTATGACGAAAATTGTCTGATCAAATGCATCAAGAACATAAATGCAAACTAAAAACATGTCGTGGCATTAAGCCATGCAACAAAGAAATGTTTTAGGCCAAAATTTACATAACCATTATCTAAATTGCCTCGCACCAACATTTTCTCAAACGTTTTACCCTGGGTGATCATATTACCATACAACCCTTATAACATATACTCCCTCCGTCCCCCAAATGAATGTCAAAAAAGTTTCAAATTTGCTCTTGATCAAGAGAAAAATTGATTTTTATTAAAAAAAAATGACATTTACTTTGGGACCGAGGTAGTTGATAACTACAAAGAACTAACATATGAGGATAGGAAGCAAGTAACAACACTCAATACCACGAAGCGAAACTGAACTGAAGACCAACAAGCAAGGAGTTTCTACTTATTATTAGGTGATAAAACAAAGCATGTCAATAAGAATGCAGAAGAACAACACCATTTAAACAACAATCAACAGCCAAAAGATAGAGTGTCTACGCAAAAATGCATCCAGATTTTACAGTTAAAAGCAAGGAACAAGTTAATCAACCTTTGATTTCAGTAGAGCCGCATCATGGATCTAGCAAAAGAATGTGAGCCATTAGCCTTGTTTTTCCCTGATCCAACACCTCCTCCTCTTCGACTACCCCTCAAAGGCGTCAAATAAAACCTCAACAGCCCATTATCAACATGGTTATTAGGCGAATACCTAGCACTTCTATTCCTTTCAAGAACAAACTCATCTTTCTTCTTCTTCACATTCCCAATCCCATTTCCAAATCCATTTACATTCCCATTCCCATTTGTATTTCCGTTTCCATTTATCTCAAATGATTTCCTCGCACTTCCAAATGATCCACCAACGTTATACGCATTTCTCCAACTCACACTACTATTACTTCTAAACACCCTTCTATTAAGCCCGTTCTTCCCTTCCCCATTGCCTTCCCTCCTCATGTCTTGCCAAGACTCGGAAAATGACCTTTCTACCCCATTAACCCTACTATACCTCTCTTCCTCCTCATCTTTATTCCCTCCACCGGCTCTCCGGTGGATAAAACCCCATAACTTCCAACTCCACCTCCGTGACTTTTTCGAACCCTTCCTCTCCCCTTCGCCACCACCACCATTAATCACAGTCCCATTATCCTTAAACCCCAACTCGAATGTCTCAGAACAATCATCCCTCAATGAATTTGAATTCGAGTCCCTAATTAACTCCCCTCTCTCCCCATTCAGTATCTTGGCAGCATGAAGGTAATCAATTGTCGCCGGAGACACCTTCGCATTCGAAACATGGGGCCCACCTTTCATCTCATCAATCTCTGCCACCACTGATGCAGCAGTTTTCCTGATGGAATTAGACCTGTCAAGACTCTTCCTTCTCTTCGAGGAAGAATCGAAATAGTATTCACGGGTCTGGGTCGACCCGCCAGGGACATTCTCATCCGGTTGTTCCACAGGGATCAGCGTATCAGAACGCGCCACGTGGACTACGGGAGCGTCTTCAACCATGGGAGGTAGACGCGGAAAAGTCCTCCCAATTAAGTATCCATCCCAAGAAGCCCGTGGCTCATCAAATGAATACCTCGGGTCGTCAAATGAGATCCGACCCGCGTCAATTGAAAACCTTGGGTCAGTGTCGCACGATCGCCGGTCGAACCCGTAATCAGCAATTTCCGACTGGGTATCTCTGAACTGCCTGCCAATCGGCTTCTTGACAGGCAACGCCATGGAAACGGTGTCGTTGAAGTCACCGTCGTCGTTTTCCGGCTTCTTCAATTTCTGTTTCCGCCTCCATTTATTCCATTTCTTACCGAAAACCGACGCCGCCGACCACAAATTAGACAATGCCGGCTTCTTGGCTTGCGAATCGAGATCTATGTGATCTTTCATTGTCTTTACATCGTCTAGAGGAAGTTCTAGAACGGCCGTTTCTTCTAAATTTGTGACATTTGGTTCGTCTTTGCAAACCCTAATTTCATCATCCTTGTCGGAATAAATGATGTTGTTGCTGTAATTGATGGGCTCCTCCTCTTCAACTTCTTCGAGCTCCTCTTCTTCTTCGTCTTTGTCCTCGTGCACAGGGCCGGTGTCGGCGAGGTTCGTAGACGACTTGTTCTCGTCGTCGATGGAAAAGAGAGTCCAGAGAGTGTTTCTGACGTCACAGGACTTGCGTTGAGGTTCAAAGACGCCGGAGAAGCCTTCGTTTTTGGAGGCGGAGAAGGATTTCGTACGTCGGAGTTCCGGGAAGAATGAGGTTTTGATTTTCGAGGTGGTGCTAGTGCTGGTACTGGGAATGTTGTTGGAAGCAGTTGGGGGTAGCTTGAAGAGGGATTTAATGGCGGCAGCGGCGGAAGTGGAGGAGGTTGAAGGACGGCGGGATGAGGAGGAGGCGGTGGCGTTCGCGGATTGATCTAAAGTCGTTAAGCGTTCGCAGAGGCATGAAGGACAGAAGCCGGTGAAGTTCTCCTCTGGGTGTCGGTCGCAGGAGAAGGAGGAGCGGTGGGGTTGTGGTAATTGCTGCGGTTGCGCTACTGCTGCCGGTGGTGGTTGGTCGGTTGCGGGATTCATAACCGGCGGTGATTTTGTTGGTGTGCAATGCGCACTCTGCTCATGTTATCAATACTCCAGCATAAGTAACACGGAGAGAGTGCTTTTGTGCTGTTTTGAGTTCCAACGGACACTCAGAAAAAGAAAAGAGAATGAGAGAAAATGAAAGAAAATCTTTTTTCTCACTCTCTCTCTCTCTCTTAAGTGTAAATAAATAAACACGTACACGCCCCCGGCATAGTTGAGTTGATAAACGAGGGAACATTGTTGGGCTTGCGACCTAAGGATCGGGAGTTCGAACTTTGGCACGAGCAACCGTAATGTTTTGAAGAAAACTCTCTTTGGGCCAAGAGTATAAGAGCAACCGTAATGTCTTGGAGAAAACTCTCTTTGGGCCAAGAGTATAAGAGGCTGGTGGCCTAGGACTAGTCTAGCCACGGTGAAAAGACACTTTTACCCTTTTATGATTTTTTTTTCTCACCAAAGAAATACTTATGTATTGATCAATAAAAAAATCAACTATTTCTCATAAACGGACATAGTATTACAACAATCAATTATGGGATTAATTTAATTTAATATAGTCAATGTTTGAATATATAGTCAACTTTTATTTCAAGCTTTTTACATGTGTGCAAGTTATCTTCAAAAAAATTGATAAAGGTTGAACAAAAAAATTAACCCATTCAAAATCATACAGTTGACTTTTACTTAGTTTTATTCATTTTGGTTATTAATCATAACACTGAAATTTTATCATTCATTGACTGTATATAACGACTTTTTCATTTAAAACTTCTTCAATTAGACGGAAAAGGGAAACAAAAGAAGAGTATACACAAATTGTGAGTGAGTTAATTATTTGCCAAATAAATTGACTTTCAAGAAAAAAAAAGTATATATTTTCTCTGTCTCGTTTAAATTATAAAATGTTTCATTTTTATTTCACCACTTAAAATTGTAAAATAAAAATGTTATAATATTTTTCATTAATGAAATTCACTTGTTATAATTATCTCAACTAACCCTTTTATCATTCCATGCTCGCTAATAATTCTTACTCTATCATTGATACTCACAACACCTTAATATTGTAAACTTCTATTTAATTCTCCTACACGGTGATTTTCTTACAATTTGCTCCAAGGCGAAGTGAGTATCTGATGTAGCACGCGATGAGGGCCAAGAAGAAGACCAGTTGAGATCCGTCAGTTTTTCGCACGACCATGCGTTGGAGGGAGCACGTCCTTGGAACTAGAAGGAGTTCTGAGTGGAGTCTCTCGGCAGAAGGCATGCCGGTGCCAGAAGGACGGCGCATGCATGTGTCAGACAAGTTGAAGACGAGGAGTTGCAGAATGAACAATACGATTGTTCCTAGGCCAAAGCACCACCGTGCGCGAATGGTCCAGGCCAGAGACGGGTTTTGATTTCCTTACATATTTGGTTTCCTTTTTCACATTTTCCCCTTTATTATTTGGTATTTATATTATTTATAGGAGTAAAAATACTCAAACTAGCGTCGTGGAGAAACTTATTTTATTATTATTAATCAAATTGCAATTACAAATTTTTGCACTTTTTGTATAAAATCCTAAGTCATTGATTTGAATTTTTGAAGAATCTCTTCGGTAGATTTCTTCGTTGAGACATCCATTCGGTGGATTTCTTATATCTCATATCACAGTTGTATTCCGTTGCGTCATTATCGCATTAAATCTATTTATCTGATTTTGTGAATTCATAAACATCAATTTTTCATCCTTCCGAGTGTCCGATTATGTAAATGTAACAAAATCTTAAAAAGAATTAATCTTAACTAAGGGGGATGATTTAGTTTAAACAAAAAAAAAACAAAGGAAAAAAGGAAAAGAATAGGAGGGGTAGTCTTGGAAATAAATAAGAGGGTCGGTAGTGTGGGCTTTGGCAGAGTCGCCGCCCGAGTCACGTAATATACCCGCCGGTTTTTAACTCAGTAAGTCGGACCCACTCCTTTCGGTGTAAAACTCACGCTTGCCCATTTACTCTCATTTATTCATATCCTATAAAAGACTTTGTATTTGTGCGTAGGTCCCGCAGTCTCTCTTCCATTTCCTGGCTTCGCACGGCTGTTTTTTTTGTGGGTTGATATTATAACTACATTATATAATTATTAAATATTTTAAATAAATATAAATAAATTTAAAGATATATATAAATTTATTTGTGATTTTTTAATAATAGTGGAAATAGTTTTAGTTACTATAGTATAAAATAGATATTAAGATTGGTTAATAGTATTGGTTAATAATAACTTTATAAATTTTTTCAAAATTTACTTCATTTGTCCCATAATGATATCAATTTTTACTCTTGATCAATTGAAAAAATAGTGTTTTAATTATAGTTAACATTATAGTAATTATGAGCTTAAATAGTAAATTAAAAGATAATGGTTACCTAAGTAGTGCTCACTCCGTCCTAGAGTAAAAGTCCTACATCTCAAATGCACGGATAATAAGAAATGGTGGAAGTGATTTAAGTGTTGTGAGTGTAAAAGTAAAGTATGAGAGAGAATGAGCGGGATGAATAGTAAAAATTCTTTGCCATTTTAGGAAAGAGACTCTTACTCTAGGATGTACCAAAATAGAAAGTATGACTCTTACGCTGGGACAGATGGAATAACTTTATCGTAAATAATAAGTTAAAAGTAATAGTTACTATATATAGTAACTAATACTAATAATAGTATTATTATTTTTTCAAAAAAATAGTAAAAGTTACAATATATTGTAACTATTCTAATTATTTAATATTATTGTTAATAATAGTTACTTTATGTAGTAACTATTAATTAACTATTACAATTAACTAATACTATTAATAGTAATAGTTATCTTATATAGTTAACTATTATATTTAACTTATACTATTAATAGTAATAGTTACCCTTTATAGTAACTATTATACTTAACTTATACTATTAATAGTAATAGTTATCTTATATAGTAGTTAACTATTATAATAAACTAATACTATTAATAGTAATAGTCAACTAACATAGTAACTATTACAATTAATTAATACTATTAGCTAATAAGAAAAAAAATGAAAAGTCACATAATTAAAATGCTATGGATGATGTGGAACCACCAAAAGCAAGAGTTACCTAAAACTTGTTCACATGACACCACCTAAAGACTCTACCTTGACTTTTAATATATACTTCCTCCGTCCCACCTCACTTGACACTCAAGAGGTGGGCACAATAATTAAGGAGAATGAATAAAATAAAGAAAATGTGTGGTAGAAAATGAAGAGAGAGAATGAGTGGGGTAAATAGTAGTGTTGATTGAATAAATTGAGTGGTGGAAAATGAAGAGAGAGAATGAGTGGTGGGGTAGAGTGAATATAAAATTATAAAAAGTATGCTATTTTGGGAAGTGTCAAGTGAGCTGGGACACCCAAAATGGAAATAAGTGTCAAGTGAGCTGTGACAGCCCAAAATAAAAATAAGTGTCAAGTGAGCTGAGACGGAGGGAGTATAGATTTTTGTAGTTGCTCTCCCCCAATGATATCCATATTTGTTTCCAATTTAAAGGAGCTTTAAATTATACTACCTCCGTCCCGTCCCAGAGTAAGAGTCATACCTCTTAAATGCACAGAGATTAAGAAATGATGGAAGTGATTTAAGTGTTGTGAGTGTAAAAGTAAAGTAAGAGAGAGAATGAGTGAGAGGGAATAGTAAGTTGATTGGTGTTGTGAGTACAAAAGTAAAGTATGAGAGAGAATGAGTGTGATGAATGGTAAAGATTCCTTGTCATTTTAGGAATGTGACTCTTACTTTGTGACGTACCAAAATATAAAGTAGGACTCTTTCTGTGGGACGGAGGGAGTAATTAAACTAAAATTATTTTAAATAAAAAATAACATAATTAATAATATTAATAGTATAACAATAATAATGTTCACATTTTAAATTTTATCTAAATAATTAAAATAAAACGAAGAATTGTGGAAAAACTAGTTCATTCATGAGTTATAAAAAGCCATGTATTATTTTTTTTGAAGTTGTAACATATCATTTCAAGGCAAATTGCCATTGTCTTCTTTCATAGACGTCATTGCGCTATCTGATAGTCCGCTTGGCATAGACGTCTCGCGCCTCTTAAATAAAAGGGAAAGGGGGAGGGGATTCAAACTTGGGACCTCCCAAAAGGAGGCTCAAGCCCTATGCCCCTATGCCACCGGAGACAAGTCTCATTGGCAAAAGTCATATTCTTAGATATATGGACTCAATGTTTTAAAGCCTAACTCACTATTTTATTTTTGGGTGTTTTAAGTTCTAAACTCGTTGTTTTAAAGCTTAAACTCGTTATTTTAGTTATAAGTATTTAAGGCCTAAACTCATTGTTTTAAGTCTTTAACTCGCTATTTTAATGGGATCCTATATTAAAAAGTAGACTTTTTATAATTTTTGGAAAAACTAATTTCCCCAAAATTTACTGAAAATAAAATTGTTACTCATTAAACATTTAAATTAATAAGTTAAAAATGAAAATATCATTTTGAAAAAGAAATGAGTGACTATTTTATGAGCGAGATTGACAGCGGATGAGTTTGATATTTTTGTGAGACCGGCTAAATTCACTGGTTTTTCTTTCTTTAGAAAGGGGAAAAAAAAGAAAAGAAAAAAAAGATCAGCACATTTGGGGCCCACAAATAAAAAAGTATAAAAATCTTTCCTTTTTGAGTTTTGAAGTTTAAAATGGGACACCCAAAATGGAGATTTTTAAAGTTTAAAATGGGACACCCAAAATGGAGATTTTTGAAGTTTAAAATGGGACAGAGAAATACAAAATAAGTTTAACAAGTGACTAATTGGCATACTTTATAACTTGTAATACATAAGTATAACTTGTGAATTAATAACTACTCCCTCCGTTCTGATTTAAGGTTCTTAGTTTGACTATGCACGCTTATTAAGAAACTAAGGCAAAAACAATGGAAATGAGTCAACTAAAAGTAGAAAGTAAAGGATATAAATGTCCAAAACACTATTCATAAAGCAAGTGTGTGAAAGTAAGATAGGTAAGTAATGGTTTTTTTTGTAATTAAATAAACCTTTTGAGGGCAAGATTCTCCAAAGCGCTATTCATTCTTTTCCATTTATGGAATAAAGCAACTAAGAACCTTAAACTAGGACAAACCAAAAAGGAAAGTAAGAATCTTAAACTGGACGGAGTGAGTAACTAATTAGGTGACAAACCTTTTGTATGATTCATATTTTTCTAAGTTTGTGCATAAAGTTTAGTATGTGTGTTTTGTGTGAAAGGGTGAAATTATTGTTCTTTGTGAGGTGGCGAAATAAAATGTGTGCAGTGTGTGTACATACGTGTATGTAGTTTGTGTTCTGAGCCTGTAAAGTGCTCCCCCCTGTCTAGACGTGACCAAAATCTAACCGGAACCGGCTAACCGGAGATTTTTTAACCGATCAAAACCGGTCAAACCCGGCTAACCGGTTAACCGTGAACCGTCTCAACTGTCAACCGTATTTTCAAGGTTCGGTTAAGGTTAGTCCATTTTGATAACCGTCAACCGGCGGTTATAACCGGGAAGCTAACCGCCGGTTCAACCGTCTATACTAACCGTCAGTTTCTTACCATTTTCGAGTTAGTTTTAAGAATTACAGTCAGTTTTTTTTAACAATTTCAGTCAGTTTTTTAACGATTTCAGTTAGTTTTCTAACAAAATTGGTGTTTTTATTTCATTTTCAGTTAGTTTCTTAATGATTTTTAGTCAGTTTTCTAACAAAATCATAAAAAACTGTTTCTTTTTAAAATAAAAAAAATAAATAATTGAAAAAGTCTCATAACCGGGTTAACCGGCAAAACCGGGTTAACCGGCAAAACCGGCTTAACCGGTTTAACCGTTAACCGGATAACCGTAACCGGATGTGGCGGTTAGAAGGTTACCCCACGGTTAGGGATTACCGGTAAAATTAACCGGCGGTTAACCGGCATGGACACGTCTACCCCTGTCCCCAAACCCCCCACCTTTTTTTTTTGTATATTTAACTTACTTATTAAAGCAAAGAATCAATTTTTAAATAACAAAATAGAAAGAAAAAAAATGGGGTTTAAGCTTTCAAATCTTTCATTTTTCGTGTTAAGAGCCGGCTCTAATATCATAAAAAATCAAATCTAATAACATAAAAATTAGTTTTTTCATAATGTCATGAAAAAATAGTTTTTTTTTGTTAAGGACTTACTTTAATATATAATGTATAAAGGTAAAACATATTTTTAATTTTTAGTGGTAAATTTATTGCAATGGACCAAGTGATAAGCAAAGCTTTCTAGATCTGTTTAATTGTCTTTCTATAGCTTTGCATGTTTGGGAAGTTGTGTGTGGGATGGTCTCACATATGATACGAATCACGACGATAGAGAAAATGAGCTTGCCCCCGCTGCCCATAGGAGAGAAACAATTTACTCTCTCAACGACCCGTTTCTTACGTGTGAGACCGCCTCACACAAATTTTTGTCTTGCATGCTTGGTTAATTAAAAAAAAAAATCTAAATCTCAGAAGTGGTTATAAAATAGCGGGAGAAATATTTGGGACAAAATTCTTTTATATGGGCTGTGGGACCCATAATAGTCCAGTCTCCATCTCATTTCCACTTTATAAGAATAATTAAATAAAATGAAAAATAGATTTAATTAGACATAGACTTGTTGTTTTCAAACAAATGACAAAAGTTTTTCCATGACATAATAATATTTGTGTTAGATATTGATAGAGTTATGTTAGTCCAACTTCAACCAAACAATTGTCTATCATATGTTGCACGCTTACAAATAATTGTTACCAACATAGTCTTTTAGTTTATTGCAACATCAACTTCTTCCGTTAAGTTTGGTCATAGAGGAAATTTTGTGTGAGACGGTCACACACATGAGACGGATCTCGACGAGAGAATAAATAGCCCTGCCCCGCCCATAAGGAGGCATACAATTTACTCTCTCAAAGAGATCCGTCTCACCTGTGATACCGTCTCACACACGTTTTTGTCCATAATATATTATATTGTGCACTTTGTACTATTTAAATTTTGATTATAGACACAAGTATTTTGAATATTTTTTCTAATGAGAAGATAATTTACTGTCTTGTTGACTGGATTATGGATTTCGAACCGCTGCACCAACGAATTAGCTGCACCCCTGCACCGGTGTAAAAGTTATACAACGTTTTGTAAAACGTTTTCTACTTAATGTAAAACGTATACTTTGCAAATGTAAAAACGTTTTCAGGAGCTAACTGATTTCGGTCGTTTTTACGTTGTGTAGTACACTAAAAACGTTGTGTAGAAAACGTTTTACATACGTTGTGTAACTTTCATCCGGTGCAGCGGTGCAACTAATTTCGGTGCAGCGGTTCTGGGTCCCTGGGTTATATTGGAGTCCACTCCTTTGAGGGAGGGAATATAATGTTTTTGGTAGATGGAAATGCAAATTGTTTGAGATTTAGAAGAGATGCAGTTGAATAACAATTTAAGTCATCTCCAGAGTGTTAAAAAATAATGTACCATGTGAAACACACACAAGTGACACAAACAAATATATACTCTCTCTCTATCGCATAATAATGTCACACTTCTTTTATCCTTTTCAAAACAAGTTTTGTAAGTCTAAATAAAAATTTATTTATTTATAATTTTTATCATGATATAAACAAGATTTACAAACAAATAAAACACATGGTAAAAAAGAGTTGATAATTTAATCGGCACATGCTCCTTCTGTTTCAAAAAGATAAGTATCACATTTTCATTGTTAATTTGAATTAAATTTAAACACCAATACATGTTACTTTAACTATTTTATATATATATAAACTTTATCAGTGAATATCAATAAGTAGTTTTGATTTTATATTAAAATAGTTGAAATTAACTTAAACTATCACTCAAACTTGAGTCAAGCTAACAAACGAAAACTTAATATTAATTTTTCGAGCGGAGAGAGATTAAATATTTTGAGACGGAAAGAGTAGTACGTGGTAGATAAGATTAAGATTGGTCTGAACATTGCAGTACTATGTGTTCCATGCAATGTAATTTTCAATATTTTAGAGTAAC
Source organism: Campanula takesimana (assembly GCA_026119855.1). Taxonomy (NCBI): domain Eukaryota; kingdom Viridiplantae; phylum Streptophyta; class Magnoliopsida; order Asterales; family Campanulaceae; genus Campanula; species Campanula takesimana. The sequence continues at coordinate 388,653 of JAOWBW010000440.1, forward strand.
CCTATAAAGTAGACATAAATATTATAGCAAGCATGCATAACCTAAAAAGAGATAATGACACTTTAGAGATATGTTTGGCCTTTTTTTTTTTTTTTTTTATACATTTGTTTTCTGTTCTTTTGTGACAAACTGAAGATTCTTAGGGTCAGTGATTCAGGATACATACAAGATTTTTCTTCTCATAGATTTTATTTTATTTTATTTTTCTTCTGTGAAAATGAGCTTTCCTTGCTTTATTATTAATTTAATATTACTGATTTTGTCATTTTACGTATGCACTAAGTTATTCAAACTTTAAAATTTTTTATTTTATTTTTCTTTAGTGAAATGAGTATTGCATTTACATGCATTGCATGGCTATAAAAAAAGATAAAGCTTTACCTTGTTAATGGATAGCATGATGATTTGATCCAAATTAACAGTTATGTTCCACATGGGGTATAATTTTACACTAAATTTTATGGGGAAATTTTTTTAGCTTTCTCTAAATATTACGCCCTCCGTCCTAAAAAGATGGTCCACTTTTGACTTTTGATGGTCAATACAAGTGAATTTTGATTAAATATAAATGTCAATCTAACTATCCTTGTGAAATTCTAAAACTTGTATTGATTAATCATCAGGTGATTTATCAATGACAAATTTTATAATTTTATTGGGATGATTAGATTGATGATATAATCTTTGGGCAAAGTTCACATGTGTTTACCGTCAAAAATCCAAAGTGGATTATCTTTCTGGGACAGAGTGAGTAAAATATTATGACTTTAGAATTATTTGTCTGTTAGTTAAAATCGTCAATATACATTTTAATGTTTTAAGTTGTTCACTGAAGACGAGTTAAATTTGTCAGCTTACTATTACTTTTTAGCAAAAGCTAAATTTTATTTCATTTACAATTAAATTTGTTAGTTTACTATTTAAATTACCAATTTGTCAAATAATGATCACACAGTTTGAACTGACGGATTAATAATTTTAATTATTAAACATGCAATCGTAAATAATATTAAAACACTATTTTTTGTAAGTATTTGCTCATAAATATAATGTAATTTCAGTAAAATAAATAATAATAAAGATATACTTGGGTTATTACATAATTCTTTTATGGACATAAGAAATAGTACCTCCGTCCCAGTTCAATGTGCACAATTACTATTCATTTGGTCAACTCAATCGAACTTTGACCATGATTTTATGAAAATCTGGATATCTCTATACAATTTAAAAAATTGTTATCGTTTCACGTTATGAATATTATCAACAACATTTTTTATAATTGCATAGAGGTATTCAGATTTTTATACAATTATGTTAAAATAAAATTATTGAGTTGACCAAAAAATTCAAATAGTGTACATTGAGCTGGGACAAAGGTAGTATGTTCATAGTTCTAATTATATGGTGATGCTTTGGCCACCATTGGAGGAGTGAGTCTTGTGAAAAACGTGTTTTTCAAATACGCTGGGCATTATTATTCGAAACAAGTGGTGGCATTTTCGTAAATACTGGCAACCATAGTAAATGCTCAGTGTTAATATTACAAAAAGTCAGTGATTTCATACTGGCGTTTATAAACATGAAACTGGTACTTTTCTTAAGTGCCAGTGGTAATGTTAAAAATTGCATGTAAGTACACTGACACTTTTTTACATTGATACTGACACTTATTAAAAGTGCCAGTGGTAGTGTTAATAATAATTGACAGCCATTACACTGGCACTTTTTAACATTGATGCTGACACTTATTAAAAACTGTCAGTGGTAGTGTCAATAAGTGCCGGTGTACATGTGCTGGCACTTTTTTACACTACCACTGGCACTTACGATCAGCGCTAAACAACTTTCAGTTAATTACAAAAATGCAACCGCGCCAATTTAAAAACACGTTTTACGCGAAGCGTAGCGTAAAACACGTTTTTTTTAGCTGATTTTCACCCATTGGAGACATGATTGGATGATTTATTCAATTTTTTACTATTACTAATAAATAAATAAATAATTATACCTAGCAAGTAGATTGATTTTACCTTAATAGCAATGATTTATTTTTATTTTTTTTAGGAAAGCAATGATTTTTGTTGTGAATATACTGTACACGTATTATGTTATGCCAATCAAATAATGAAAGACATCAACACGCACGCGCAAATTTGGATTCCAATGATTTTCCCATAGCAATAATATCAAATAATTGTGTCTAATATTTTGCTTATATAATTATTCTTCATAATTACTCAAAAAAATACATATATATCTAAAGTTTTCTCCTTCGAACATGGGTTTTGATCATCAATTAGATGTTGTTGCAAGCAGTTCATTGTTATAGCAAACATATTTTATCTTGCCTCATTGATTTTTTCATTGTGAGATTTCATTGGACAAATAAGTGTTTGTCAGGCCTACATATTATACAGATTAAATGAATCTTGATCACAAATTTCATAAAAATAAAATAAAATGATATAGTGTGATCGAATCGCAACAAAACAACATGATATAGTAGATGTGATTTCGAAATTAATGAGCGGTTTTTCCGTCTTTGTTTTGCTTGATGTTTAAAAAGAGAAAAACATAAAAGGATAATAAAAAGAAGGGTAATAACAAAGTTATGAAAAGATGTCACAAAATATAGTCTACAAAATGATGTGTCGTGATTATGTTGGTGCTTTTAATTAGAGTGTAACGGGTGTACAATGCAACTAATATCGCCACCTCATTTTGGAGTGTGTTTTGGGGGAAACTAGTTCCTCCATAAGTTATAAAAAGTCATGTTTTTTACCCTTAGTCCCTAAACCTGAAACCCCAAACCCTAAACCTTAAACCCTATAAAAACATGACTTTTTATAACTTATGGAGGAACTAGTTTCCCCCAAAATTTTCTCCTCATTTTGTATTCAGTTTTTTGTGAACTTATTTTGTACTTCTAAATATTGCAAAAAATAAATAAAAATAAAGGTATGATAAAGGATAAATGGGAAACATAATTTATGATTAAAGGGCCCTAGTGAGGGGGGGAAAAAAAAGGACCACCAATTTAAAGAACAAAAATGAATGGAAAGTGACAGTGCAATTGAGTCCTTTTACCCCACAAATTTGATATACTACCTTATAAACAAGTGACTTTTTCGAGATATATTAAAGAACAGTTATGTTGAATAATATCCCACTATAAACAAAGCCCTCAACTTTGGACCAAACATGCCTGCAAAGAAACCTTATTCACATTCTTGGCCACATTTAGAGAATAAGTAGTTTTTTATTTTATTTAAATTTTTGGCAGAAATATTTCAGCTTATTCCGTTCCACTTTCTCTCTTTCCATGCAGTGGAACAATTTGGAAAGTCTCATAAATGTGACAAATTATATGTATATGACACCCTTTTGAGGTTATTATAATTAGCTTTGTTGAGGTGCAACCCAAAGTTCTACATCGGTAATTGAGGAAACAATTGCAAGGTAGAGTATATAATAGCACCCACCCACTTCATTAGTATGAGGCCTTTTAGGGATGCCCAAAAACAAATCCGTGTGGGCTAGGCCCAAAGCGGACAATGTCATACTAATGTACAGAGTGGTGGTGGTGGTCGCGGTCCCTACAAGCTTCAATAGCTCCATATTGATGGTTCAAAAATCAAGATCAATCAAAATCTGATTCTTTAACCAAAAAAAAAAAAGTTGATGAACCGTTGCCAAAGTTATTTACTCCCTCTATCATGGAATAAATGCCTTACTTTCCATTTTCGTTTATTTTAAAATAAATATCATATTACTAAAAATAAGATACGAAGTTTAGTGATCTTCCTATACTACCATCATATCCATTTTTCAATTGTGCATAAAATGCGCCGGAAACACAATATTGGGCATAATAACTGATCAAAAGCTTGAAAAGTGCATAAGTGGTGCAAGTTACTTATTTGGTTTCAATTTACACAAATTTGCAAGATTCAAATGATTATAAGTTGATATGTTGACATGAGGCCATTATTAGGGTTTCGCACTAAGATTGCTATGATAGCTTAGTACTATATGCTAGTATTTTTTTTAGCCTTATAATGGTTTTAAGACCTACGTATTTCGTTTGTATCGTAATTAACTGCATTAGATCTTCTTTAAATGAATGGGAGCAGTGGATGAAAAGACGAAAGGATATATCCAAAAAGCCGGAATCGGACTGCTATGCCTTAAAACTGCAACAGTATGGGTCTCTTTATGATACTCAATAACACTAAAAGTTTATAAAATTATAAGCTATGATTATGCATACATGTTAGCTAGGTAGAGTGAATGAATACCAAGAAAGAATGTAGAGTTTGGCATGTTACTAAAGCAAGACAAAGAAGATCATCTTATAGGCATACATACCTTCTTAGGGATTTACAAATATTACAAACAGATCTTAAAGAGCCAATCTTAAATCCATATTATAAATGTGTTCTTTTTCACATTATTTACTGACATGCCTTGATATATTCAAATGAAAAGAGCTTTCTTTTACAGTTTAATAATGTAAAAAATTGCATCAAAATCATCAGCCACAATGGTTAAGGTTTTTGAGTTTCAAAGGTGAAGGGATTGGGAAAAGGTAAAGATGGTCTTTGCTTTTTTGTTTATTCTATGTTAAAGTGGAGATCACAATGAGTTGTGGCTGGAAATTGTTTGTGTGAATGAGAAGAGTGTTTACATTAAACTTTGAAACATCGTAATTGGGAACGTACGGCGGTGACCCCCGTGGCCGGGCGGGCTCGAGCCCGCCCTGAAAGGTTCAGCCACCTGATCAGGTTCTGGACTTGGCTCATTTGACTCGTTACAATCATCGGGCTTGACCCAACCCGTTGCTGAATTTAGGCTTGACTACGCTCGTTTAACAAAAATAATCATATCCTTTTTTCGGGGGTGGGAGATAAAATGACAAAAATGCCCCTCTATCGATATAACTCCATAGAAAAATACAAGTTAAGATGGTAGTAAGTATTTTATTTCTTTCTTTTGGGTTGTTTCTTTTAATGGAGCCCATTATTTGCTGTTTAACTCATTGCAACAAATCATGGCTAGTCTCTTTTGAGAAATATCTATAAGCCCACATTTTAAAAGGAAATGGGCTAACATCAATGGATCTTAGGGCCAAGGGCAGAGGTTGGAACTTGGGCTCAATACACAAATTTGTGCTAAAGTTCAAATCTTTTTTTCTTACCATCTTTTCTTCTTTTGCAAAGTTTCAATGTGAAGAATGGAAGCAGTTTCAGGTTCACTGATTCTTGTGTTGAGTTCTTCATCTGCTGCATATAGATACATTTACCAGTGTTCTATAACTCTATGCAAGTTCTTTTTCCATATGATGCAGTATTTTGAGATGCCAATTTTATATATCCATGTCAGAGTAGAGTATTACTGATGTGTCTAAAAGCTTTAGCAGTTAGAGAGCGCTCAACAATGTGTATCAAGCTTAACCAATCACGTGACCTTAAAGTTTAACGATGAATTTGAAATAGTCAAATTGGTCTCTTCTTGGTCTTCTTCATTCGCATATCTATATGGCAGCATTTGCTCAGAAATTTCGAAAAGTTCGTTGTGGCTTGCAGACATTGTTGGAAATTTGGCATTTGGTTCAACTTTGAGTGGGTCCGGTTGTGGGCCCCATTGAGTTTAACTGTGGTCAAAGCATATGTATATGCAAATGCTGGATTAAATCCATAGTTCTAATAACTCAAAGTGTGCATTTAATCCAACATATCCATCACACAAAATCTTGGTCACAAACAGAGTTGGCAAAAGTTTATTCGATTTTGAAGTAATGATTAATGGGGCCTAAAAACACAATATCCAATCACTAATTAACAACATTGTTTGTGAGTAAAATTTTTGAGAGTTTTTTGTGACTTTAGTATTACAATTTTTCTCCAAAGTTCGGATCTTTTACTGATTTTTCTGCATATAACCATAATATTTGACCTTAAAATGCATAATCCCTCTTTGAAAAACAAGGTCTAAATGTATCTCTCCTGCCTATTTGATCATGACATTGCACCTCAGTATAAAGGATTTCTCCATCGTATGTTCTTCTTATACCATATATCACACACTAGTATTTTGAGCTATTTCATTTCCCGGAACTGGCACTTTTTCGCAAACAGGGATGCAAGCCGAAGAAAGACAAAAAATTTGGGCTCGGAAGTGAGACCTTCTAAACTCAGTTTCATTCCTAAGCAAACTCAACTTTCTTTGTTAAATTTCTTAAATACCTTAGACACTGTATGGTAGAGCCAGACAGCCGGTGGCGAAGCCACCCTATGCTAATGGGGTCATTCGACCCCCTTAATCTTGAATATGTATCATTTTTACCCCATTTATGTATAAAAAAATAACATTTTTACCATTAAACATATTAATTTTTGCAATATTAACCCCTTTTAAGTTTAAGAAAAAAAAAACATTATGTTATGATTTCAGCTTGCACTAATTTTCTGGCTTTGCCAGCCATTTGTCTGGTGCGCTCTCATATAATTTAAACCAACATGTGGGTTGATTCTTGACGCCACCACCACCTTTGCCACAGTTTAATTTTTCTATTAAACTGTTAGAAAAATTGGGGTTAGGGTAAATTGATAATCCTGGATATTGATTGAATCGTGTACAATCCACTATCCGAATAAAGTATTTCGACCCTTTAAGCCTAGGTTTCACGAAATCTTTACTGGGATAAGACAATCAAACAATCTGTATCTTAGGCCAAGAAAACAGATCAGAAACTAAGAGTATTATTAGTGTTTTTCGTAAAAACAAATGAGACCAATAATCTGTTTATAAACAGATTGGGAATTAAGAGCAGATATGACTGTTGGTTGCGAACAGTCACAAGTGTTAGCCAACAGTCATATTGTTACCAGACTGTTGAGTCTCTAGGTTTTGGCGGATTTTGGTGGGAAAACTGGCGGGAATCAGTTGGAGTACCAACAAGGGGTGCTGCCCCTTGACCCAGCAAGGGGGCGCAGCCCCCTTGACCCCTGCTTCTTTATCGTGGTCGAAAACATATTGACTCAAAATGAGTGTGTACTCCACACTTTCCCTTACTCATATCCGAACCTAATATGAGATCGCATTGGTCTCTAGTAAATCCAATTACATAAAATCGTTGATGACACTAAAATCACCAACATAAACCTCCCATTTGTTAGTGCCACCACCATTGCCAAAGTTCTCAACTTTCTAATACAAAATTCAACCCCACCAAGCCAATATTTATTGGGGTTTCTCCCTTTATAAGGCCTTCAAATCACACTTACCAATCAAGATTCTAGGGTTCTTGATCAAGAACTTCTTGAAAACATCCAATCCATCCAATTTTCAGATTGGGTTTCTTCTGAAATTTACCCAATTATCAAGATTCTTAATTTTCTGATTAAGGTTGATAAGACCGAGCATCGCAGACCGGACCGGACCCGGTTCGAAGCCAGTACAAGCGAATTCGACCACATCGAACCGGATAAGCCCGCAAGCGAGTAAGCCCGAGAGATCCGGGCTTCCTGATAACCATAACCAAGGTAGCTCTGCCTCCCGCTATTCTTAGGGTCCCGTGTTGATCACTCAACCTCCTGCCCGGAGCCCGCAGCAGCCAGCTGTCACAAACGTACCACAGACGTTACCTGTTCGTACCTGACATACCATAACGGTTGGTGGTGGAACCATGTTTCCCTGACAACACGCCACGTTCCCAGCCACTCCCCTGGCCGAACCAATGAGGACCTGCCGCGTGTCCATCCGGTACAAGGGCGGTTAGTATCTTAAACCTACCTCCTCCTTCTACTCATATAAATACTCCTATCCGCCCCAAAGGGCCAGGTACGTGCTCTATCCTATTCACACACACAAGACTTCCACAAGTTTTCTACTTAGGTTTTCCTCAGAGATCTTACTCTCACACCCGAGGGCCTAAGCCGGATTCCAACCCGGCCTTGGTCTTAACGGTGTTCTTGTTTGTGTTGTGATCAGGATCAAGAGACAGCTATATTGGAGTTCTACCTCCGTGACCCGAGATTTACAGGGCGTCATCAGTGGTTCCATTGCCGGGGAATCGAAAATCTTCCCAGTGCAATCTTCTTGCTTCGTTTGCTTTTCCAATCTAATTCATTTCAAATCCTCATTTAGTTCTTCCGTCTTTCACGGTTCTAAAAAGGTACCCCGTCTTTTCTGTTGATTTTCGACATACAAAATCTTCACAATGACTGGGAAAGAAGTCAACCCAAATGCTAGCCCTTCGGGACAAGTGCCCCAGGGATCAGTATTCGCCAGATTGGGAAACAAGACTCTTAGTGGCAACTCCTATACCCCCTCTCAAAGGGCAAGGAGAGAGGCAGATCTGAGAGATCGTATAGAGACCTCCAAAGCTCTCAAAACTCAAAAAACTCCCGTCACTCCCCTCACCCCTGATCAAATCCAAAAGAAAATCCAGATCCTTACAGATAGGCAGAATCTGGTAGAGGAAGGGCTACAGTTGAATCTAGCCCTGGAGGAGCTGTTTAATGCCGAGGCCAATGCTAGAAGCCCCCCCTGAAAAATCAAAAACCCATGATCTGACGAGCTCTAAGAGCAGGGCCAGTAGGATTGTAGGAGGAAAAAGGCGGACAATCCTCGTGGACGATGACGAGGAGAGGGGAGAAGAAGAAGGGGAGAGTGAGGAGGGAGAATCACAGCCTAGAAAGACTAGGGGCCAATCTAAAGGAAAGGCAGTTGTTAAAAACGATGAAAAAATTACAGAAACATTAAAAAGGGCTAAAACGGGGGACATAATGGATCAAAAGTTCCAAAGAATGGTCGCGGAGCTATGGGAGTCCAAGCAAAACGTAATAAAGTGCGTTGGACCCATGGACGCTTTCGCATCATGGATCAATGATTCCCCGATCCAGAGAGGAAAGGTACCCACGCTAGATGCATATGACGGCTCATCTAACTGAAAAAGCCATGTTGGGCGGTTTGAAGGGCAGATGGCCCTATTCTTGACAGACGAGGCCGTGAAGTGCAAAGCCCTCGCCTCCACCTTTAAAGGGAAGGCATTGGGGTGGTTATTGGCCCATAAACCGCGCTCTATCTGCAGCTACGAGCAATTGCGGACTTCATTCTTGAACTCGTTCGCGGGCGCTGGGGAGGCCGCAAGACCGAAGTCGGATCTGTGTGGCGTTAAGCAATATCCCGGGGAAAACACAAAGGCATACATCACTCGGTTCCGGAAAATGACCGAGCAGATTGTGGATCTAACAAGGAACGACATTGAGCTATGCTTCCTAGGGGGATTAACATCTCATACTTTGAGGCAGAAGTTTGCTTGCCGAAAACCCGAGGGGACAGAAGAGATGTATAACAGGGCCATCGCTATGGCCGGAGTAGAGCCCGCATTTATGGCTGATGCCCGCAGGAGCGTAAGGGAAAGAATCGAGCCCGCTCATGACCCTCGTCATCACTCAGGCTACTCGGGAAACAATGGTGGCCGAGGTAGAGGCAGACCAAGAGGCATGCCCAACTTTAAAAGAGGCGATGACAGTGCTTTCACCCCCTTGATCGCACAGAGAACTGAGATATTGCGGGCAGAAGCTTTGCCTCCACCACCTCCACTGGAGAGAAAGCCTTACGAGGCGAACAAAAAGAAATGGTGTGGATACCATGAAAGCCACGGGCATTCTACAGATGACTGTTTCCAGCTAAAGAAAATAATACAACAAAATGTGGAGGCCGGGGAATTGAAGAAATGGATCACGGGGTCCAGCAGTAAAGGAGAAGCCCTGCGGGGAAATATTCAATACGTCAGAGACAATGATGCAGACGGGGAAGGACGTTATGACATCCAGTACATAGGAGAGGAAGCCCCAAGCAATACCCAGCTTTCCGCCCAGATTAGACGACTGGAAAAAGTATTCCTGATACCCACTTATCCGCCCGAGCAAGAAGAAATGATCGGTTTCAGAAGGAGTGAACTGGCATCCACCCTTTTCCATTCAACACAGCCGTTGACAATCAAGATGGCTATTGGTAGAGCGGATATTGGAAGAGTCCTCATTGATACCGGGGCTTCATGGGACATACTTTACTTCCATTGTTTAGAAGAAATGGGGATGTCCGAGGCGCACTTAACCCCATATGCGGGCTTGTTGGAAGGGTTCACGAATCATACGGTCTACGCAAAACGGACCATTGACTTCGAAGTAACCATTGGAGAGAGGCCGTTCGAGAAAACAGCCCGTGTCACGTTCATGGTGATCGATCTGAAATCCCAATACAACGTAATCTTGGGAGTGACCGCTCAGGCTGCCCTTGGAATCGTCGCATCAATCCCTCACCAGAAAATCAAGTTCAGTACCCCTGCAGGGATCGCGTGTATCGAGAATAAGCCCGAGCTCTTCCTCAAAGTAATAGAAAGGAAGAGGAAGGAAAGCGCAGCAAAGCAAAGACTGGGAAGCCCGAGTGAGGCAAAAAAGGCCAAAGCAAGTGAAAAAGAGGTCGCAGGCACGGCCATGATCGGGACGTTGTCTTTCCATTCCACGAGGGCAGAATTCAAGCGGAGCAGGAGAGCCCGCCGTATAGCCGCGGAAACCGAGCATGTCAATATCGTAATTGATTAACTGCATGACCGAGAAGTTGCAGATATTCGCCCTAATGATGCTTTGGAAGATGTGGTCATAAACCCGGCATACCCCGAGCAGACAATAAAGGTCGGGCTAGAGATCCCCGCGGAGGAGAGGAAGGTGTTGATAGAATTGTTGAGAAGAAGCCTAGACGTGTTCGCTTGGACCGTTGAGGATATGGAGGGGATAAGCAGAGAGGTGATCGAACACGAACTGAATATCGATCCCACATTTACCAGGGTCCTCCAGAAAGAAAGATACTTTTCACCGGAGAAGAAAGCGGCGATCAAAGTCGAGGTAGATAAGCTGCTGAAAGCAGGAATCATAAGCCCGATCAAATATTCGAGGTGGTTAGCCAACGTCGTCATGGTAACCAAAGCAAATGGAAAGTGGAGAATGTGCGTGGATTTCACCGATTTGAACAAGGCCTGCCCTAAGGATTGTTACCCTCTTCCCCGGATCGATCAATTAGTAGACTCTATCGCCGGCCATAGGGTATTGAGCTTTATAGATGCATACTCGGGCTATCATCAAATCAAAATGAAGGAGGCCGATGTTCCATCATGCGCTTTCTATGCCGCGGGCAAAACCTACACGTTTAACAACATCCCGTTTGGCCTCAAGAATGCTGGCGGTACGTATCAAAGGATGGTAGGAATCGTCTTTGATGATCAATTAGGCCGGAACCTGGAGGCTTACATCGACGATATGGTTATCAAGACCAAGGAGACCTCTCACGACCTTGATGTGACAGAAACCTTCACCAGCCTCCGGAGAAACAATATGAAACTTAACCCATCTAAATGCGCCTTTGGAGTAAAGGCAGGGAAGTTTTTGGGCTTCATGGTGAACCGGAAAGGGATAGAGGCAAACCCGGAGAAGATCATGGCGTTAATAAACATGCAACCCCCCCAGATGTGTTAAAGAGGTACAGAAGCTGAATGGGCGCATCACGGCCCTGGGGAGGTTCATCGCCAAGTCAGCAGAAAAATGCCTACCTTTCTTTAAAACTTTGAAAGGAGGAAAAAAGGAGGGTTTTGAATGGAACGAGGACTGCCGGAATGCTTTTGAGCAAATAAAAGCTTACCTGGGAAAGCCGCCGCTGTTGAGCAGCCCCGTCTTGGGTGAAGAACTCTACGTTTTCCTGGCCGCAACAGATCACGCCGTGGCTGCGGTTTTGGTAAGGGAAGAGGACGACCTTCAGAAGCCCGTGTACTATGTCTCCAAGGCACTATCCGCGGTAGAAGGGCGCTACTTGAACATTGAAAAGCTGGCTTTCGCCTTGCTTATAGCCGCTCGGAAGCTGCGGGCATACTTCATCGCCCACCCAATAACGGTTTATTCGGATACCCCGCTGAAGAAAGTGCTCCATAAGCCCGAATCCTCGGGAAGAATGCTGTCATGGTCTATAGAACTGACTGAGTTCCAAATTACTTACTCCCCGCGAAAGACCATCAAGGCACAAGCACTGGCGGACTTTGTGGCAGAAACTACGTTTGAAATAAAGGAAAGTGAAGCGGACAAAGTCCAGCCCGATAAAGCAAAGAAAAAACGGGGCAAGAAGGCCATGGATGATGGGGAAATACCAGAGAATTGTTGGTCGTTAAGCGTTGACGGATCCTCGGGAAAAACTGTTAGTGGCGCCGGAATCCTATTGATCGCCCCAGAAGGTCAAAGGTTTAAACAAGCCTTGAGGTTTAAGTTCGCCGTTTCCAACAACCAAGCCGAGTACGAGGCATTGATAGCGGGCTTGGAGTTAGCCCGGGACATGAAGGTCTCTAATTTGATCGTGAAGAGCGACTCGCAGCTAGTGGTAAATCAGGTCAAAGGGGAATATGAGACAAATCACCCGGTGCTGCTCAAATACAAGGAACTTGCAGCAAACCTGTTGAGGGAATTCGAGTACCACGAGCTGACCCAGGTTAACCGGGCTGAAAACTCCGAAGCGGACTTGCTTTCGAAAATCACAAACGAAGACATCGCAAAGCTTAGTGTGGATTGTTGGATAGAATTTACGGAACGCCCGGCCATTGACAGGGTAGAGATCCACCAAATAGAGGAGCCCGAGAAGGATTGGATACACGAGATTATGGAATACATAGAGAAGGAGATTCTTCCCAGCGATCCGGATCGAGCAAAAGTTTTGAGAAGACAAGCCACTAGATACACGATCATTGACGACGTGCTTTACCGAAGGTCTTTTACCAAACCCCTGCTGAGATGCGTGAAATCCGAGACCATTACCAACTTGTTATACGAAGTCCATGAGGGCGTGTGCGGAGGGCATCCCGGTGCCCCGACACTATCCGACAAAATCAGATTCCTCGGGTATTACTGGCCGACAATGAAAAAAGATGCAGAGGAATATGTCCGCAAATGTGATCAATGCCAGAGATTCGCCAACATACCAAGGCAGCCATCCACGGAGCAAAGCCTGGTAGTCCCAACTTAGGCATTTGATATGTGGGGGATTGATTTGATTGGGCCTTATCCCAAAGCGCCCGGCGGAGCCCAAATGGTAGTGGTCGCAGTAGATTATTTCACAAAATGGGTAGATGCGAAGGCACTAACTAGCACGACTAAAGCAAGTATTATCAAGTTCATCCACGACCATATATTCTGTCGGTTTGGTTTGCCGCGGGCTATCGTCTCCGATCATGGACCCCAGTTCCAAAGCAAGTTTACGGCGGAATGTAAGAGACTCAACGTAGAACATCGGCAATCCTCCGTCGCAAGACCGCAGGGAAATGGACAGGCCGAGGCCGTAAATAAGTTGCTTATGACCGCTTTGCACAAAAATTTGAAGGGAAGAAGTGGTCGCTGGATGGAGGAGCTCAGTACTGCTCTATGGGTTGTCCGAACCACAACGAGGAATTCAACGGGAGAAACTCCCTTTTCCTTGACATATGGATCAGAGGCGGTCGCGCCTGTAGAGGCAGCCCTACCCACCTACAGGGTCGCCCATTTTGATGAAACAAGGAATGAGGAAGCCCGGAGAAAAGACTTAGACCTTCTTGAAGAAAAACGGTTGGAAGCACGGGCAAAGATGGTCAATTATAAACAGAAGGACAAAGTCCATCATGACAAAAGGGTGAACAAGAGGTCATTTTCCGTGGGAGACTGGGTCTTGAGAAAAGTTGAAGTCACAGGAAGACAGCCCGGGTATAACAAGCTCTCGCCCAACTGGGAAGGGCCTTATCAGATTGCCCGCGTAATCAAAGAAGGGACTTACAGACTCCTCACCAAAGAAGGGAAGAACTTAAAGAACGCTTGGCACAGCGACCACTTGAAGAAGTATTACCCTTGAAGATTGTATTTCCCCCCCTGTTATTAGAAATCCGCCTATTTTCTATCTTATGCATTGTAATTTTGATGTACGGCTCTATGAGCGGAAAAAAGATGAAAGATCAATAATATTATGTTTGTCCCATTGAAATGAAAGATCTCCATGAATCCTCATGAACGATGCGCGGTCATACGCACTCGAGCTAGACCGTAAGCCCGCCAAGGGAAATACCGTTGCATGAATTCTCATGAACGATGCGCGGTCATACGCCCTCGAGCTAGACCGTAAGCCCGCCAAGGGAAATACCGTTGCATGAATTCTCATGAACGATGCGCGGTCATACGCCGTCGAGCTAGACCGTAAGCCCGCCAAGGGAAATACCGTTGCATTAATCTTCCTGCACGATGCACGGTCATACGCCCTCGAGCTAGACCATAAACCCGCCGAGGGAAATAATAATGAATACCGAACAAAGTGTTCAAGAAAGAGCAATAAATACTTGGCAATTCCAAGGCAGCCAGCAAAAAGGGCAATAAAATATAACGAAAGTAAATAACAAGGAGATATGGGGATCAAAAGAAGAGCAATTAAATACATTACAAAATCAGATCAAAATGGAGTCAAATGTTCAAGTTCATGGAATCTAATATTATTACAAAAAGGTCCCAGGACGCAGCCCGGTCTGATCTTCAACTGGCCGGCGGAGGGTTGACTTCCACTTCTGGAACAGAATCAGAGGCAGTATGGTCAGCTGCAGAACGAGCCAGAGCTTCAGAGGCTTCGGCTAGAGCGGAGGCAAAAGTTGAAAAGGGAAGAACAATACCTTCGACGAAGGGGCCATTGGGGCCAAATACCTTCTCCAGAGCCGCGGCCAGAGACAATGCGGATTCATCACCTGTAAACCGCAAGTCATCTATCATTTTGATCAAGGGTTGAACGGTTACAGGTGAAACCGGAGGCAGAGCATTCCGAACCGACTCGGGCAAGGCCTCAAGCTGATGATCGGAAAAAGGCACTAAGGAATGACCATTAAAGCACTCCGGATCCGTGGCCACGATAGAACAAATGATAGTGATCTCTTGAGCAGTATACTTCCCCGTGGCCGCCAGATTCCGGGCAATAGTGTGCACCGCCTGTTCATACTGCTCATTGCCCGCGACGGATAATTTTTCGGAGTACTCTGCGGACTCTTTGAATTCAGCAACCGCCTTGACCCTCTCCTCCTCCAAGACCTGCTCTCGTTCATTCTCATAGCGCATTTGGTCAACAAGTTTACCATCCAGCTCGTCCACTCTGTTGGACAGCTCCTCGGATTTCTTCCTCTCCACCTCCAAAGACCTCAGGAGCTCAGTATTGCGAGCATCAACACTCGCCTTCTCAGCCTCAGCCCGCTCTTTGGCTTCTCGAGCAGCGGCCAGATCACTACTCAATTTAGATACCTCTTTGTCCGCGCTAACGACCTCCGCATCTTTGCTCTTTAATTCCTGGCCGGCGCTCTCCACAGTCTTGGTCAACTTTTGGATCTCCTCCCTCGCCGCCATCAGCTCAGTATTCCTCGCCGCGATCAGGGCGGCGTCAGACTCATGTTGAGTTCGCAGATAGATAACCTCGTTGGCAATCTGCAAATAACAAAGGTGATTAGACTACGGTGCGGAGAGAAGCACGATATATAATCCACGTCAAACACGAACCTCGGTCAAACACAGGCCCACGTTGGCGGCGATAGGATTCGAAGCAGCCAAAACCTTTTGTTGGTAATCTGGAAAATAGAGACGGTGCATCAGCCCATCACCAACATAGGCATTAGCGCTCCGGCGGCTATGTAGATCCACCCCATACACCTTAGGGGCCTTGGCTATCTTAAGCCCGAACTCCCGGGCGCGCTCTCTATCCTCAATTGACTCCACCGGAAATAAATTGGAGCATAGGGTCCCTCTCGAAGGAGATAAGACCGTAAAATCACCGGAGGAAGAGCCAACCCTCTGATACTTATCCCTCTGAGGGGACGTTAGATCCCCGATAGCAGAGCGTTTCTTCGTGGGCTCGGGAGCAGATAGACCTACGCCAGAAGCTTGGGAAGAATGGCCGGTTCCAATCACAGATTTACCGCGGCCAGCGCCTTGGCGGGGATTCGGAGGCAGGTTTCGGGTCAGTTGCGGCTGAGAAACCACCGCCCCGGACTTATCAACCTTGTCCGTGACAGGGATCTTGACCCCGGGAGCCTCCACCCTTTTCATAGCATCAGCTCTCCTTTGCTTTTCAAGAGCTGCGGCTTTCCTGGCCGCGACCTTAATTTCTGCTGCGGACTTGGGAGGCATCGTGTCGGTTGGGTCTGCGAACAAGAACAGCAGTCAGACAGGTAAAAACAAAGCGAAAGAAGACAAGAAAATAGTATGAAAGTGTACAATGAAAGAGACCGAGTAACCAAGGGTCTGGACAAGTCTCCCCCGAATTACAGGCCGAGCAATCAGAAAGGAAAGCAAATGATTGATGAACTTTCCAATCAGGATCTCGTAACAGAGGGGCCATGATGACCCTAGGCTCGGGGCCAGAAACGCGCCTCGGGGCCACCCCGGCGAAGGTCAGGAGCTCTTCATCGCTAATAATTGCTGAAACATCTTAAAATTGAGGAGTCTCCACAAACGACTGGTCGTCCAGGGTAACCCTCTTCGTAAACCGAGCAAGATAGGCCTCCATCGCCGCGCTCAGATCTCGGCCTTCGTTCGGATCGGGAAAATTTTGGCGGGACATCGAAATCGGTGCTAAATTGTCAGGACGAGGGAATGGCCAGCCTAAACGGTTCTGAATAACGAAGGGATATTTTTGCCACTGATCGAACTTGTTAGTAGCAGCGGAAAAAATCTTCTCAGACCGCGGTTTGGTCTTTAAGCTCAAGCAGCCCGCAGTAACTTGATGGGTGAAGTAAATATGGAGCGCGGACAAAGAAGGCTCATACCCCAACATGCGGCTTACGACTATAAAGGACACCAGATAGCGAATGGCATTCGGGGTCAAGTCCATAGGGAGGCAATGGGTGAACTCAAGAAATTCACAAATAAATGGATCCAAAGGAAGGCGCAGCCCGTTTTCGAACTGAGCCGGGTAGAATATGCAGGCAAGGTTCTCGGCACGGATCAAGGGAGGGGTCATTGATCTCCCACCCATAAGAGACTCGTATTCAATAAGACCGTAGACAAGATATACTTTGGAGTCGATGCGGAACTGCGACAAATACTCATCACCATCATCCCCATCGCTCTCGTCCCTCAAACCCGCACCAGAGCTAGACGCACCTGCTTGACTGGTCCTCCTGTTATCAGGGCCCCTCAGGAAAGGAATCTACGATCCTAACGGGAGAGCGAAGCAAGTTGACCTTGCGAGCAGTATCAGGGGCCAACCTCTCCAATTGCCCGCGTGAGTCCGATTGAGTATCTGAAGAACCATCTCCCACGACGCCACGGGCAGGTTCGTCCAATAAGAATTCATCGCCATCATCAGCCCGCTCTGAAGCATCCCCGCTGCTGGTCACCTCAATCACCCCAGCATCCACGTAAACGTCGCGGTCATGGCCTTGAAGGGGCAAATCGTCATCCAGAGGGACATCCAACCAAGACTGAGCATTAGAGCCGCTTGCAGACACGCGGTCTCCACCTAACCTCACCAACCTTCTAGCGTTACCGGCCATATCTACATTATCGGGGAATCGAGTTAAAGCCGCTTTCACAAAAACCCCTAACTGTTCCTCGCCCCCTATTACCCTCATTCTCCCCGAATCAAAATGAACTGAGGGGCCTGTCTCCCACAGCAGGGGTAGGATCCAAGAGTCCCACTCATAGACTATCCCTATGGTCATAAAAGCATCCCGGGAAAGCCTTTTCCAGGCATTTATCAGGTACCGGTAAATCCCTCCCGTTCGTCGACAACAACCGAAAAGGTCCGGACGAAGCATTCTCCCCAGGTCCAATTCATCCATAATCACAGTCAGAGGTTTTTTCAACAAAACTTTAATAAAATCAAAGATGGACCCAGGATTCCTAAGAAAGAGACAAGTTAACCGGTTAGAAATCGGAGACTCGGTGGTTAAAAGTTAAAAGCTTGGTTCGTGATGTTATAAATTATGAAAACACGGCGTTTTAAGTTTCTACCCCCGATGAACGGTGGAGAGGACCGAAGGCGAAAAGTTAGCAATCAGAAACCAGCGACGAAAATAAAAAGGGGAGCACTACCTGTTAAATCGATTGAGTTAAGGAAACAGAAGAAGCAAATCAACGTCGTTATCAGCAATATTTCTCTCAAGAGCGATGGCCAAAGATTAAAAATACCGAAGGTGTTTGAATAAGCCAGTTAGGGTTATTTATATCCCCAGAATGGGTCGGGTTTTGTCCAAAGATCCGGAACGACCCGGCATAGACCCGGAAAACGAAGAGGCGGGAATCAGCTTTTTTCGAATTCCAATGACGGTTCGCATTTAATGAGCGTGCTCCTTGTCATATCAAGGACCTGACAGCTATGTCACTAGCCTGACTCAAGGGGCCCACTGTCCTATCGTCAACCACCATCGTAAGACTCCCGTCCCATGATATTCTGTGCCCGTATTTACTACAGTTTGCCCGGGCCGAGCCATGGAAGTGTAACTCCTCGCGCCGCTCATAAATAAGCTGACCCTCGGAGTTAGGGGCCACTGATAAGACCGAGCATCGCAGACCGGACCGGACCCGGTTCGAAGCAAGTACAAGCGAGTTCGACCACATCGAACCGGATAAGCCCGCAAGCGAGTAAGCCCGAGAGATCCGGGCTTCCTGATAACCATAACCGAGGTAGCTCTGCCTCCCGCTATTCTTAGGGTCCCGTGTTGATCACTCAACCTCCTACCCGGAGCCCGCAGCAGCCAGCTGTCACAAACGTACCACAGACGTTACCTGTTCGTACCTGAAATACCATAACGGTTGGTGGTGGAACCATGTTTCCCTGACAACACGCCACGTTCCCAACCACTCCCCTGGCCGAACCAATGAGGACATGCCGCGTGTCCATCAGGTACAAGGGCGGTTAGTATCTTAAACCTACCTCCTCCTTCTACTCATATAAATACTCCTATCCGCCCCAAAGGGCCAGGTACGTGCTCTATCCTATTCACACACACAAGACTTCCACAAGTTTTCTACTTAGGTTTTCCTCAGAGATCTTACTCTCACACCGAGGGCCTAAGCCGGATTCCAACCCGGCCTTGGTCTTAACGGTGTTCTTGTTTGTGTTGTGATCAGGATCAAGAGACAGCTATATTGGAGTTCTACCTCCGTGACCCCAGATTTACAGGGCGTCATCAAAGGTTTTTTTTTTTTTCCAAATTTTAAGATGAAGAAAGAGATGAAGATCAAGAGCTTGGAGGAATTCTGGCCATTCTACATGAGCCAACACTCAAAACCAGAAACAAGGAAATGGCATTTTGTAGGCACAACCACTAGCATTTTGTGTTTGATATATGCATTGCTGTTTAATTTTTGGGTTCTGTTCTTGGTCCCTCTGGTTAGCTATGGCTTGGCTTGGTATAGCCATTTTTTCATCGAAAAGAATATTCCGGCGACATTTGATTATCCGGTTTGGTCTTTGATTTGTGATTACAAGATGTTTGGGTTTATGCTTACTGGCCAGATGGATGGAGAACTCAAAAGACTTGGTATGAGGCCTGTCTAGAAACAAGCCTATTGATTCCAATCTGTTGTTTTCAATCTTTTGTTTGCTAAAGTGTTTGAATTTTGGTTTGTTTATGTATGTGATGAGGACCGTTGATCTTGAAAATCCCAACCGTTTTTTTTTTTTTTTTTTTTTTTTTTTTTTTTTGCGTTGCAGCATACCTCTGCATCTTGTATAAGCTGTTTTCAATAAGGAAATTTGAGTGATTTTTCTACTTTAAGGTTTTGGTGAAAATACGCCTTTTAGAACATGCATCTTGATATCGGCTGTCTTACTGTCTCGCTCATTCTGTCTCTGTGTGTTACGTTTATTAAACCATGCTCATATATAATGGTATTTGATGTTAGTTTCATATACGCGGGTGTATGTGTATGTGTGTTTGTAGATATAATGCTCGTCAGAAAGTAGGCAGCTTCAAACTGATGTTCTTGCTGTTTCTCATTAAAGTTCACATTTTCATTCCAAAATGAATGGCTTTTTTTGGTGAACTTACATAAATCTCCTTGGTGATCATAATGTTTTAGTTTTACTCTTGTAATACTAATGTTATATGGTGAAATCATTAAGCTATGTATATATGCTACAAAACGCCCAATCGTCAACTTCCTTAAATTTCCTTGAAACTTAAAAGTGAACATTCGATTTGGGATGGAGGGAGTGACATTTTATCTATGATTCTAAATATGATGATCACAAAATTGGTTTTATTGGACTGAGATTGGCATTGCTCTGCTTGAACTAAGCTAAGATCCCGGTTGTTGGAACAGGCTATTTTTTACAGTGGTTGGGATCGTTTCAAGTGTTCTTAACTTCTACAGTTGATCTCTGATTTTGCACAGCCGCCTTTTGGAGCTACTGGAGAGCGACAAAGGCGGATCCAAGGAATCCTAAATGGGTGCAAGTGCATCCACTCCTAAATTGGTTCAAGTCCTGGAAGCAGCCTCTTGCAATGCAAGGTAAGGTTTGCCTACATTTCACCCTTGTGGTGGGGACCCTTCCCCGGACCCTCGCTATGCGGGGATGCCTTGTGCACCGGGTTGCCAAAAAAAAAAAAAAGAAGGCATAGATTGATTTGTAATCTTTATGAAAACATGCTCTTGCATTTTCAGATACAATAGACTACTAGAGTTAAGTTGGAGTTCTAAGGATTTTGATGAGTTTGTACAACTAAAATGCATTTCTAGCTTCTTTATGAGATTTGTTTAATTTATTTTAATTTTTTGGTTAAAGGGTTAAAGGGAAGAAACAAATTGACTAGAAAAATATCATTTGATTTGAATGTATGTTTGATTTTTTGCATATTTATAATGGAATTGAGGTCATTATCTTTTTTTGCATATTTATAATGGAATTGAGGTCATTATCTTGCAACTCTCGCCTTTATCTTTATTATACAAAGAGCTGTTTTGGTGCGTCTATAAATAAGGTTTATCTCAAGCGGCATCTAGTTTTTTAGAAAGTTTTTTTTTTTTAAAAAAAACTTTTTTGGTTATGTTATTATTCTGTATATAGTACGCAAGTTAGATTGGTTGTTTCGTTAGTACGCGATCAAATATGTACAAAGGGATTAGTACATGGGTCATTTTGGTAATTTACTCGTAAAAAATAAAAGAAATAAAAAGGATTTCGAACTGCTGCACCGGGGAGTTAGCTCCACCCAATGGTGGAGATTGAAGCTACCTCATTTTAGCTACACCCAACTGTTGAGATGTGGCCGAGCTCGGTGGGACCCACAAAAAATTGAAATCATCCTAGCCGCACAGATGATGAATGTGTGTATGTGGCTTTGATCGGAGCCGTTGGGTGGAGGGGTGGAGCTAACTCGGTGAAGCGGTTCCGGGTCCAAATAAAAAGAAATAGTATATGGTTGGAGTGACCAATGAAACAAACAAGAAGTAGATGGTGACTAATGAGCTGAAATGGGGCAAGCTGAGGAGTCCTCTTGCATCAATCACACCACCACATACTAATCCCAAAAGAATAAAAAAAATCACCTTCACAACCAAATTCATCCCTTCCCAAACACCATAATTTTCCTTCATTTTCCCCTAAATTTTCTTTCTCAAATTCTTATCAGAATCAAACAATCCCGCAGTAGATCCCCTATGCCACCACCTTTGCTAAAAATTTCAACTTGCTCAAAGAAAAGTCAACCCAACTAAGCCAACAAAATCTCTTGGAGTTCCCTGCCAACTAGGGTTTCAGACCATACTCAACAATCAAGGTTCTTGGTTTCTTGATCAAGTTTTGATCTTTGCAATTTTGGATTTGGGTTAATTTTGAATATTACCCAGTTATCAAGATTCTTGATTTTCTTGATTAGGGTTCTTGTGAAACTGCCCAATTTTCGAGATTCTTTCTTGATTAGGGTTCTAGTGAAATAACCCAATTTATCAAGATTCTGATTTGGGGGTTTTCAATTTCTTTGATGAGCAAAGATATGAATTTCAGGAGCTTGGAGGAATTCTGGCTGTTTTACATGAACCAACACTCAAAACCAGCAACTAGGAGATGGCATTTTGCAGGCACACTCACTAGCCTCTTGTGTTTGATGTATGCAGTACTGTTTAATTGGTGGGTTCTGTTCTTGGTGCCTGTGGTTGGATATGGCATGGCTTGGTACAGCCATT
Source organism: Campanula takesimana (assembly GCA_026119855.1). Lineage (NCBI taxonomy): Eukaryota > Viridiplantae > Streptophyta > Magnoliopsida > Asterales > Campanulaceae > Campanula > Campanula takesimana. The sequence goes on from JAOWBW010000440.1 coordinate 410,882, forward strand.
TCTTCATTGAGGGGAATGTCCCGGCGACTTTTGGCCATCCGATTTGGTCTCTGTTCTGTGATTACAAGATGTTTGGGTTGATGCTTACCGGACGGATGGATAGAGAACTCAAAAGGCTTGGTAAGAGGCCTGTCTTGTATGTTTACTGATTCATATATCTCGCTATCAGTTCTTTTTTTTTTCCCTTAGATATATATACATGTAATAAGAAAACATGGAATGCTTCTCTTTCTTGTTTGAATTCCAATAGAGTATCTCCTTTTGGAAGTTGTGGTTGATGGTTATACTTCATATAATCTCATGGGAGCTTCTTTTCGTGTCTATGTATATATGAAAGAACATGTTGTTTACTATGAAGTTCGGATCTTCTTTCGCCAACGTGTTTAATTTTTGAATTAACGAGCATCAAGAATTGCTTTAGAGTTTATTTGTTGTATGCAATTAGGATCCTTTGATTCATTGGTGTTAAGTGTCATTATTCGACCCGAGGGGATTGCCATTGAACTCAACTCGTTGGCTTCGGAAACGAGCTTTAAATACCGGAGCTTAGAATTTCCCTAAGCCTATATCAAAATACACTACCATACTCCATTTAGAATGCAGTTTTACTTGTTTATAAGTTGCTTGTGCCACTATGAAATTGCACTACAACTATTCCCTATTTTAGAAATATCTAACTCCCATGTCATGTCCCTAAATGAATGTCAATTTTCAAAAAAATAAATTGTCTGAATGTTGTTTTACCAAATTATTTTCACTAGTTTCTTTATACTTGCAAAACTAAATGTTTGGAAAAAGGATAACAAGAATATATGTGAATTTTGGTCACTAAATTGTATAAAACGTAGAAATTTTCAAGATATCCTTTAAATGAATTTTGGACATTTATTTAGGGACGGAAGGAGGGGATAAAAAGGGAAACGCACATTTATTGGAACTGAATGAGTATATTTTATGATTGCTGAGATAATTTGAGCCCAGGCCTAGATGGCCATTTGTACATCAACCTAAAACTCAGCATTCAAAACTGGCCGGAAAAATGACAATATAATTTTCTGATTCAGTAAATATCAACTTCCCCCCTACAAAAGGCCTCGTAAAATCAAGATTGTGAATTTACATGTATGGAACCAAAACAAGCTCTGGACCATGAGATATTGAATACTCTGTATCCTATATTTGAAGCTCAATTTCACTACAAAACCACAATTAAAACCCCGCCCCCTGTAAAACAATGTGACAATCCTATCTTTGAAGCTAGATATCGGATCATCAAAAGTCTTTGGCACGGAAATTTCACGTTTGTGAGCTTTCATAAACTATATGTCAGATCTTGCTATGATCCAGGAGAAGATATCACAGACTTACTATGTGTCAGATCTTGCTATGAGCCAGAAGAAGATATCACAAGGCTGTATTTCTTGAAAATGATGGCAAGGGCATGGCATCTTGGGGACGGAAGATAACTAACACAGCAAACATACCAAACATGGGAAGAACGAGCAGCCATTTCAACAGTTTGTAGTAATGCATATGAAATGTTAGGGAGAACTCGTCAGAAAAGAGTAGTCCGTTCCTATCAACCATCTCTACCAAGACTGTTCCTGTTGTCTTCACTCCTACTGTCGGAAGCTTAATCTTGTACTTTCCAGCTCGGTCAAAGATCTGGTTTTGCTTAATCGTCCTCTCCCCTTGGTAATTACCAGGAACCAATAATGATGTCTGCAAAATGTTTATGGGAGAGTGCACATCTCAGCTTTCAATGGCAATGAAGTAAGTTTAGGAAAACAGTAATAAATGGAAAAAGAAAACTTTTTTTTATCGGAAACGAAAAGATTGAAAAGAATTGTGTTGATTAACTCAATAATTTGTGGTTAGTTCAAAAGTTCAAGAATAAGTTTCGGATATCACTTAAAAGAATTTGGCACTCGCCAGGAGCGACGTGGTAAATACTGCATTCAATGAGTACATTTGAAAGCTCAAATCTTTTAATGGTTAATGTTATTTTTCATAAATATACTTACTTACCGTGGATGAAAAGACTTTGATTTTCTTTCACTTTTATGGTCATGAAAACATTAGTTGATTTGAGTGCAATAAACTCACCGTCACATTATATGGGGCCTGAGAACCAGATGGAAATCTGTATTGATCAACAATCTCTATTTCAACCCAGAAACTCTCGCCTTCTTCATCCCGGAACATTCTGGATGAAGGCGTAATATAAACTCCTTCACGGTTCTAACGATTTGCAACTTGGTTTCTTCCCTGGTTAGACGATCTCCATGCCTGAATATAAAATATTAAAAAAAAAATAAAAAAAATCAAGAAACATGTATACAAGCCATTCAGAAGTACATAAAGTAAAAGGTAATTTTGTCAAAGCATGTGAAATCAAATCATACCTTTAGGGGATGATATGGAGAAGGAGTTGAGAAACAGAAGACATTGCCATTCATGGTTGTAACAATAAGATCAAGATCATCCCCACCATCAACATAGTCTGTTGAGAGAACAATACTAGCTTAGCATAATGCTTTTAAGAATAAAACAATTTTTTTAAGGATTAAAAAAAAAAAAATCTTACGAGGTTTCACCAATATCAACAACATCAGCGCATGCAGTGCGTCCATTTATGAGATATAAATAACCATCAAATGATGTCGTAACAATGGTTAATCTTTCCTTCTTTTGCCCACATTTAGCTAAGTCCACCAGGAGAACTTGATTCATAACTCTCCCATGAGTTAGTTCTATATGGAAATGGACTTATGAATGACCCATCCTTACCACTAAGGACATATATATTCCCAGATATTGTTGGAACCACCACATCTGTATGAGCATCCCCGTCCACATCACCAACGGTGGCACCCTGAAAATAACAGGGGTAATATTGATCGCATTTCTGGCATAACCAAATACATTTCATATGACTTAAACCCACAAAGCTCATAAACGAACTAATGCGCCTCACGGGCTAAAACAAAATTTGAAAAAAAAAAAGAAAAAAAGAAAGAAGAATAAAGAAACTAATGCACCTCATCTGAGGAACGAGACTCTTAAGATGTTTTCCCAAATTTCTACTCCTTGTGAAGTCCATGCAGCAACGTTTCCTTGAGCATCAGTGGTCACAAGTTCAATCTTGCCATCATCATTAATATCAGCTGCTATTACAGCTCCCTGAATTTCAACCATCTCAAGGGGAAATTTCTCTCTGACCTTGCCTGAATTGGAAAGAAAAAGATTCCAAATTGCTTAAGAAAGGAAAATGAAAGATGCAAACTCTATAGCAGTTAGCTTTATGATCCAGTATAAGAAAAAGTATTAGAGGCATGAAAAGAACATCAGGTTGTTACCTTTATGATCCAGTACATAAAATAAGCCATAGGAAGTTCCAACAAGAATGTCCAAATTCCCGTTGCCATCCAAATCAACAACTGTAGGTGAAGAATATATATAGCTTCGAAAATTAGCTGTATCTGTACTTAAGTCCAGTTCCGCAGCCCACTTAACTTGTTTTGTGTCAAGATTGAAAACAACAATACCACCACCAACATATTTCCCAATATCAATACCGCCGAGCTCCTTCAAATGCTCAGGGTTATCGTAGTACCTGTAAAATACATATCTTTAGCTGGAAAGCACGCCCCCCTCTATGTAATCCTTAATTTGAAAAGAACTGAAGAAAAAGGAACGATGAATTACATGTTAATAGATATAAGCACAAGGTGTATGACATAGAAACCCCAAGTTTAGAGCATGAATAATGTAACACCCCTCCATCAAAACAGCAAATTAGACGTAGTGGGGAAAAGGAAAAGGAATCATGAAAGATGTTACTCGGTCATTCTCTTTAGATTCCATAAAAAGACACGAAGTTCATAAAGGAAAAACTAGTCTACCCTGAGTAACTGAAATGAAAGAGATAGCTCCTTGATACATACTTAAGATCCTTTCCCTCTATATGCCCCTAAAAGATCACACCAAAAAAAAAACCAAGTGCAGCAAAGCTTCAAAACAAGAGTATCTTCAACAGAGGCAATAAGAAGTAATAGCACCTTGTCCTGCTTATTATCTCTCTTTAGTTGTATGATAATTACAACCAGTCAAACCCTGAGCAATGTTTTCCTACTCGTCTTATAATTCTTGGATATTTATATCCTCACTTATTATTCAGTATTACAGTGCATGTATAGAATGAAGAAGCTAAAGGGTATTTTTTTTTAGGGCACGGAGGAGTAATAGAATGAATGAGTGTTCAAATGTAATTACCTAATCTGATCGACAGGAAGCACCATAAATGCACAACACGGTTTGCCAAAGGATAGGCTGACTTCTTATGAAGTACTCCCTCCGTCCCAGCAGAAGTGAGACTTCTTTCCTTTTTGGTCCGTCCCACCAAAAGTGAGACTGCCTAAAATGGAAATGTTTCAACCTCACTTATTATCTCTCTTCATTTTCCACCACTCAATTTATTCAACTAACACTACTATTTACCCTACTCATTCTCTCTCTTCATTTTCTGCCACACATATACTAATTTTTCTTAAATATTGTGCACACTCCTCTAGTCCTACTTGTGCTGGGACGGAGGGAGTATACAATATTTCTACCATAGATGGTTTATAGTCAAGATTTTGCATGAAAGGGTGCGGCCAGTTGCGGAATAGGCTGATTTGGTTATTGAGTCACAACTTAAGGCCAGCTCAAAAGGTTTGAAACAGTCGGGAAGAAATGAAAGTATAGCAGCCTAAGGCCATAAACCACTGTACTAAGTTTGCAACAGAGTTCACATATCCCAATGAATGCATCGTATTTGAAAGAGAGAACTCACTCGTGGTCAAAAAAGTAGGACACAGCTACGACCATCTCTGTAACTCCATCCTTATCAATGTCAGCTATCACCTGAAAACATGAGAAAAGTTCACATTTCATTCAAACATCATCTATCCCTAACATGAAACAGTAAAGGAATCTTGACAGGCAAGAAGACTTACAGGAGTGCACAATATGTGTGAATCAATGTTCACATAATTTTCTGGTGCTTCGTGCTCTGCTTCTTTAAACTCCTCGTCTCCCCACATAGTTTCATCGACGTAATCATCATAATCGTAATTATACTCATCTGCCAAGTCATCTCCCTCACGGAACAAGTCAAAAGATGAATCAGCATCTGCTTCCAATCCTTCCTCGTTTTCCACAGTTGCAACTGGAACATCCTCGTGGCTATTAGCATTAGTGCTAGAACCACCCTCTTCTGACCCTTTTGAGGTACTATCTTCAAGAAGTCGTCTCGCGGTGTTTGATCCATTAGTAGCGTTTTCAGTTTTTCCTGGTACAGAATTCGAAGTTGCATTATGTACATCCTTTTGTAGTTTAATGTCTGGTAGTTCCATTTTGTGTTGTGTTGTGTTGCTTATCTCCTCTGAAGAACTATTATTCATAGGCTTTGACAGGTCAATATTTGCTTCTACTTGACTTTCATTTTTCTTCTCGATATTCTCCACATTTGATCCACTCCCTACGTCATTGTGAACTTCTTTTGGAGATGATCCATTGTCAACGCCATTGTGAACTTTTTTTGGAGCTGAGTGAAGCATATGATCCAAGTATAACCTCATTAGTTATGAAAAGGATATCAAAATTATATTGATCTTGCGGACAATACAAGAATTAAGAATATGGGTTTTCATCATATGTATAGCCACGAAACTCATTTACCATCGCTAAATTACTCCAATAAAAACTCTACCAGTTACCAATTAATACAAAATGCTTATTCAAAAAAGACATCAAGTTTCCATATCTACAAGAGAAAGGGAAGGGATATAGAAGAGAATAAGGACTCTTTGAGCATAATACAAGAAATGCCACTCAGTCAAATTAATCAATAATAACGAAACACATAGTACAAGAAGAAAGAAGACAACCAATTCCAATTGCAAAATCAGTTGTTGTCAAGTAGATCATCCGTGAGCATAACAATATGTCTCTATGCTTGCTAGCTGACAAAAATACATGTCATTCTCTTCACAGACTAGCGTAAAGTTTGACGTGTCGAGCTGATTAAATTTGCTTGAAAATTATCTACAATAAGAAAAGACACCAATATTAAAAATGGCATGATATAAAATAATGCTGTAAGGTCCGGCCTGAGCTAAAGACGTTTACTACTTTATCTAGGTATCACATCATTCATAATTCCTCAAACATTTCATCATAATTACTCTGTATATTCTTACTGATGCGGCTCTCTCTTTAAATGGAAGAAAATGAATAACGAATGGTATTGCGTTCCTAACAGCCTCACGGATGAGTTCATCATCATGAACATCTGGGTGAGAACGGTCCACAGGTCCGGATGCAAACCGACATACCAATCCTTTTTAACTTTTAGTCTAGGAACTTCTAATTTCTCAGACATCATGTAACCTGAAACTCTACAACAGTAAAAAGGGGAGCATATTAAGTCTGGATTGCGAGAAAGGGGATGAGGAGCAGAAATCAAGTGAAACAGACACAAAAAATAACAACAGAAAACTACCTGAAGAAGAGCACCTCCCCATTGTAGGTAGCCAAAGCAATTTCTCTCACACCATCCTTATCAATATCATATAAGAGGGGACTGGCATGAACAGTTGATTGATGGAAAGCAGGCCAACCTGATGAAGCATATAAACCCACTGAAATTGTATTTGAACTCTAAAGAAGGATTTGCAGATTGTAACAAAGAGCATAAACCCATTCAGCAGAAGAATGGTGGGAAAATCCCGAAATATAAAATTTCATACAGCAAAATTGTTGTGGATATGGCCCTCCACTACCAAGCAAACCCACAAGAACAATAAGAGCACACAAACAAAGCACAAGAAATCAAAACAAGAAAAGACACAGAAATTGTTTACCCAGTTCGTCAATATGTTTGACTACGTCTGGGGGCACTACCAAGCCAGGATCTTGCACTATAATATGTTAAATCTGAGTTACAATGAGTTTGGGGGCGGAACATTGCTTAAATATATGCCCTGGAATAAGATCTAAACCTAAACAAAGAAGGAGTCCCGAAATCCCGTCAGCGGACCAGGCGCCCACCTGGCCTACCCCAAGCGCCCGCTTGATGTTGATTCTCCGAAGGACCAACCTTCTGTCCAAATAAGCGTCCGCCTGCTATGCCTCGAGCGCCCGCTCGCTCCTCCGCCTGGTATTTCTCCTTTTGTTCCTTTGAGGATCTCTACTCCAACAATCTCCCACCTAGAGATCAACCGCGTATATTAGCCCCGTGTCCGTCTTCAACTCATCCTTGGTGCCTTCCTAGTGCTCACCTCGATCATGGTAGTGCCTTCCTCCTCTCCTATTCTCCAAGCCCAATTGAAGCTATGCATAGCTTCAACTTTTCAAGGTTTACAACCTCGGTCAACATGTCAGCCGGGTTCTCCGATCCCAAAATCTTCTCCAGCCTTAAGATCTTCCTCTCCAAGAGATGCCTGATGTAATGAAACCTCAGCTCGATGTGCTTCGTCCTAGAATGAAACGCCGGATTCCTTGCTAGATGAATTGCACTCTGACTGTCACTGTAGAGAGCATTACCACTTCGCGTCTTCCCAAGTTCACCCAAGAAGTTCTGCAACCATACCATCTCTTTACTTGCCTCTGTCACTGCCACATATTCTGCTTCCGCAGTCGACTGAGCCACGATCTTCTGCAATTTAGAAGCCCAGGAGATTGCCGTACCACCCAATGTGAAAACATAACCCGTGGTACTTCTCCTCTTATCAAGATCACTTGATGCCAAATCCGCATCCACATAACCCGCTAACACGACCTCCTTGCTTGAGAAACATAGAGCCTTACCAGCAGTACCCTTTAAGTAACTCATGATCCATTTAACCGCTTCCCAATGTTGCTTCCCTGGATTGCCCATATACCGGCTGACTACTCCCACCGCATGTGCAATGTCCGGCCTTGTACACACCATTGCATACATTAGACTCCCCACTGCCGAAGCATATGGAGTCCTCTCCATCTTGTCACTCTCCTCCTTGCCCTTAGGTGAGTCCTTCTCGGATAGCTTGAAGTGCATGCCCAATGGTGTCCCTGTTGGCTTCGCCTCTTCCATGCAAAACCTTGCTAAGACTTTCTCAACGTATTCTGCTTGTGAAAGAACCAACTTACCCAACTCCCTATTCCGGTCAATCCGCATGCCCAAGATTTTTCTGGCCTCCCCCAAATCCTTCATCTCGAACCGTTCTGACAACTGAGCCTTCAATCTGTTTATCTCTCTAACGCTAGAGCCCGCTATTAGCATGTCATCCACATATAACAGCAAGATTATATACCCATTGTCCGTGTTCTTGAAGTAGCAACAATGATCCGCCTCACATCTGACAAAGTTAATGTCATGCATGAATCCATCGAACTTCCTGTACCACTGCCTAGGAGCTTGTTTAAGGCCATACAAGCTCTTAGTCAACCTGCAAACCAGTTCCTCGTTACCCTTAGACAAGTAACCCTCTGGTTGTACCATGTAAATTTCTTCCTCCAAATCACCATGAAGAAAGGCCGTCTTTACATCCATCTGTTCCAGCAACAAGTTATCCGCCACTACTATCCCCAGAACCATTCTGATAGTGGTCATCTTCACAACAGGAGTGAATACCTCGGTGTAGTCTATACCGTACTTTTGCTGAAATCCTTTTACAACCAACCTTGCCTTGTAACGCTTACTGCCGTTTGCTTCCTCCTTAATCCTGTAAACCCACTTGTTATGCAATGCCTTCTTCCCTTTAGGCAGTTTAATCAACTCCCAAGTTTTATTGGCTTTCAATGAGTCCATCTCATCATCCATCGCAGCTTTCCACATATCACAAAGTGCACTACGAACAGCCTCCACATAACATTCCGGTTCACCACTATCTGTCAACAACAAATTGTAATTTGAAGTAGTATACCTGTCAGGTGATCCACGCAATCTGCTAGATCTACGCAGCGGAATATCCGGTTCCGGAGTATGTGGTTCATCTTCAGTGACCCCCTGACCATGGTCATCATGAACCGTCCTGCTCCCACCCGAGTCTGGAATATCCACCTCTACAACCTCCGGTTCCGAACTAATATCATCAGATGCCCCCTTTCTGTCTTTGTACAATACATGTTCATTGAATACCACATCTCGACTACGAATAATTTTATGGTTTTGGTCATCCCAAAACTTATACCCGAAGTCATCCCCACCATACCCAATAAACGTACATTTTACAGATTTTGCATCGAACTTAGTTCTATCAACAGAGTCAATATGAACATATGAAACGCAGCCAAATATGCGAAGAAAGGACAGATTTACCTGCTTGCCACTCCATGCTTCTTCTGGAATTTCATTCCCCAATGGTACCGATGGTCCCCTATTGATCAAGAAAGCAGCCGTGTCAATCGCATATGCCCAGAACGTCTTCGGAAGTCCACACTTCAACCTCATACTTCTAGCCCGCTCGTTCAATGTCCTGTTCATCCTCTCTGCAACCCCGTTGTGTTGTGGTGTGCCCTTTGGAGTCTTCTCCATACGAATCTCATTCGCTGCACAATATTTCCTAAACTCCCCGAGCTCATACTCCCGTCCGTTATCTGATCTCAAGCATTTAAGCTTAAGTCCCGTCTGATTCTCCACCAAAGCCTTCCATTTCTTAAACACCTCGAATGCCTCATCTTTGTGTTTCAAGAAATAAACCCAGACTTTCCTTGTTGAATCATCAATAAAGGTCATGTAATATGACGCACCACCTAGAGAAGTTACCGGGGCCGGCCCCCACAAATCCGTGTGGACCAAATCCAACTTTGCTTCCCTCAAAGCCCTACCTGTCATCGAGAAATTACTCCTTGCATGTTTGCCAAACACACAATCTTCGCAGATCCCCACGTCGACTGTCTTCAAACCCGGTAGTCTTCCCTTTGAGCAAAGTACTTTCATCCCCTTCTCACTCATGTGACCCAATCGACAGTGCCACAAATCCGTATCACCCTTGGCTGACGCCACCGCGATACTTGCCTTGGTGTTATTCGCCAAATACAATGTCCCCTCCTTATTACCCCGAGCGATCTCAGAATCCTCCTTGGTAATAACCCAGTTCCTGCAGCCGAATGTTACCTTGTAACCTTCTTCGTCCAAATGCCCAACTGATAATAGGTTCTTTTTCAAACCCGGAATGTGCCTGACCCCGTTCAGATGTATGACCTTCCCGTCCGATGCTCCTATTCTGACATCCCCCTTCCCCTTGATTTCCAAAGGCTCGCCATCCGTCAGATAGACCTTACCGAAATCACCGGAAGTATAATTCTCCATCTCTTCTGCATGCCCGCAAGAGTGGAATGATGCCCCCGAATCCAGCACCCATGATTCTAGTGCACTACTAACACTCAGAACCAGTGCATCATCACCTTCGACTGTCACATTCACCGAATTGTCCCCACGATTGGGACAATCCTTCTTGTAGTGTCCTAACTCCTTGCAATGATAACACTGCACCGATCCTTTCGCAACCCTTGGTTTATCTCTGATCTCCACGGCCTTGCCCTTACCACCCACTACGTTTTCCCTTGATTCAGTTCTCCCCTTATTGCTAGTACCATGCCTTCCCCTGCTAGTAGTAGCTAAGGCCGATCCCGAAGTAGACGATGTCCCCAACTTCTTCAAGCGATTTTCCTCACCCAACAAGAAATCCTTAACATCATCATACTTCAACTTGTTCTTACTCGCTGAAGCATTGATCGCTGTCACCGTCCCGCTCCAACTTCCTGGTAAAGACGCTAGCAATAAGCACGCATGAACCTCATCATCAAACGTAATATCCAACGCAGTCAATGAGTCTATAACATCCATAAACTCATCGATGTGTTTAGCTAAGGATCCTCCCTTTAGCATCTTGAGACTACCCATCTTGCGTATCAAATCAACCTTGTTTGCAGCAAATGGAGTTTCAAATCTCTAAGTAAGATAATCCAATAGCTCCTTTGTGGTCTTCGCCTTCTTGGTAGTCTTCGCGATCCACTTTGACAAAGTAGATCTAACCACCCCTAGGGCCTTCCGATCCATGAGATCCCAATCTTCTTGCTTTTCTCCTTCCGGTTTGACACCCTTTAGAGGCTTATATAGATCTTTGTTGTACAAAAGATCCTCTATTTGCATCCTCCAAAACCCGTAGTCAGAACCATCAAATTTCTCCACCGCTTGTTTATCCTTGCCCATTCTTGATTGCTTGACAACACCCAATCGCTCGATAAACCAATCGGTCGATTAACCCTGATCTCCAACCAGGCTCTGATACCAGTTGTTGTGGATATGGCCCTCCACTACCCAAGCAAACCCACAAGAACAATAAGAGCACACAAACAAAGCACAAGAAATCAAAACAAGAAAAGACACAGAAATTGTTTACCCAGTTCGTCAATATGTTTGACTACGTCTGGGGGCACTACCAAGCCAGGATCTTGCACTATAATATGTTAAATCTGAGTTACAATGAGTTTGGGGGCGGAACATTGCTTAAATATATGCCCTGGAATAAGATCTAAACCTAAACAAAGAAGGAGTCCCGAAATCCCGTCAGCGGACCAGGCGCCCACCTGGCCTACCCCAAGCGCCCGCTTGATGTTGATTCTCCGAAGGACCAACCTTCTTTCCAAATAAGCGCCCGCCTGCTATGCCTTGAGCGCCCGCTCGCTCCTCCGCCTGGTATTTCTCCTTTTGTTCCTTTGAGGATCTCTGCTCCAACAAAAATAGTGTTTAAAGTAATGCTATTGGAAGTTTTGTCTAAACAAGCAATGGTGTTCGATGAAAAACTCCAACATAGATTGGAAAGTATTCACATTACATTTCAGTTAGCTCTGAAAACTATCACTTTCCGTTGAATCTGTACCTTTTATTCTCAAGATCAGTTTTTTAATCAGTGTTAAAAAGTCACTAGATGCAGGAATTTATATTACATTGGCACTGGTTTGTATCAATTAAAGGATGAAAAGAGGAGATGACTTATATGAAGATAGGGTTGCTCACAGTGTCAAAGTTACCTTACCAGCAATGACAACATGAAACTAATTACTTCAATCTTAAGGAAACAGAATTCTCCTTTTACCTGTTAATATCTGCTATCAAAGGTGTAGCATATATGCTAGAACTGACTTCTGTCTGCCATCTCAGCTCCAAATTCTGAGGGCACTGTTTATTCAACAACTTGTCCTCGTCTCTACAAAAACCAGTAACCAATTGCAGGGGCGGACCTACCCTATGTGTATGGGGGGCAATGGCCCCCCTTTGTTTAAAAAATTTACTAGTGTATTTTTTTTTGAAAATTTGGAGTGTTAGTGCAATATTTTAGACATTGCCCCCCTTTGTTTAAAAAAATAAATGCATTAGTATTTATTTTTGCCCCCTTTAAACGTGTTATGCCATTTTGCCCCCCCTTGTGAAAAATTCCTGGGTCGCTGTAGAGTAGAATATCCCGTATGAATTGTTATCCGACAATAATAGTAATAACAACTTATACCACCATTGCTAAAAAAACGAAGTAATTGTTGGCCTAATTCTTATCTAACCTGTGAAATGCATGATCCAATACCCCAAATCACGTGTGTCCAGAAAAGAAACTACCACACTCACACAACCTATAAAATTTGCTAGTTTCAGTATTCACTTTTAGTTCCCATTTCGATCAAATCAATAGCAAACAAACAACAATTTGACAATATTATGAACTCCAACAGCAATCATACTAACTACCATTGATACCCAAACATGCATTTACCAGATTCAAAAAAAGTCCAATTTTCAGAAAAAATCAATACGCGTGGAAGCTGAAAAAACTTACAAATTAGGATAACCCAAGGCATCATCACTGGCGTCACGCTCCCGAAACTTGTTCTTGTTCGAATCACCATACAGATACACAAATAAAACCCTAGATTTCATGAAGATCCACCACGGTTTGAGTGATATATGAATGAACTGATACTCGGTGTCAATTATCAGTCCTTAAACCCTAATTTGATTAAATACTCTCTCCGTTCCACTCGAATTAGGACAAATTTCTATTTTGGGTGTTCCATTCGAATTAGGACAACCTAAAAATGAAAATGTTTTATTTAATGGACCCACATTCACACTCACAACAACTTTCCGCTCATTATTCTCTACACCACTTTCTCTTTCCTACTTTACTTTTCATACTCACAACACCTACTCCACTAACACTATTTCCTTAATCCCCATGCTCAACCCAAAAATCCTAATTCTAATTCGGGTGGGACGGAGGGATTACAATTTTGTGGAAATGTGGATTTTCAGGAGCAATGGTGATTAGTGAAGTCTTTCCGACGAGGTGGATTTTGCGACGGTTAGGGACCGGACTGTATTTCAGTCAACAAACTAATCTGGCTCCCTTTTTTAAAAAAAAAAAATACCATAATTTGGCAGTTATTAAGGATTGGGTGTTGTTATACACACCCGTAAAACTTATGAATACACCCGTAACTGTGTTTTACAGTGTTGTACCATTTAAAATTTCAAGCTACTTACGGCTGTATTCATAAATTTTACGGGTGTTACGGCTGTATTCATAAATTTTACGGGTGTGTATAACAACACCCTAAGGATTTTCGTCACTCGAGATTGAGATTTAAGGGTAAGATCGTATTATTGCTTCAAACCTCACCAACAGTTGCCATTCATTAGAAAAAGGGAAAACTCCGTTTTTGTCCATCGCACTTTGGAGCGTGTTTCACTTTTACCATTGAACTTTATTTTTTTCATTTTTACAATCACACTACAAACAATAATGTCATTTTATACCAAATTCGTTATTTTATACTCAAATTTGTTTCATTTTCACCATCATACTACAAACAATTGTGTCATTTTATACCCAAATTTGTTGCAAAATGACACTATTGTTTGTAGTACGATGGTAAAAATGAAAAAAATAAAGTATGATGCTAAAAGTGAAACATAACCCAAAGTACGATGGACAAAAATGAAGTTTTCCCGAAGAAAAATATTGTATATTTCGATCGATAAAGGTAGAGCCTGTCTTACAATTCGACAATTCGACTGTAAATGTCTACTTCGACTCTCGTGTCGTAAGTTCACAATTGGTGATGTTCAAAATGGACCGAAGTCCACGGAGGCCCGTCAAGCTCGCCGGCCCGAGGCCCGTTGGTCCGAGCCCGTCAGCCCATGGACTGAGCCCGCTCCAAGCCCGCGCGGACACAAGGATGGGCCGGACAGTGAAAATGACGCACGGGCCGGGCTAAAGCCTGCGGATCACTTGGCCCGTTTGGCCCGTGTCCGTTTGGCCCTTCTTTTTTTTTTTTGTTTTTTTTTTATGTGGAAGACTTTGTAATTTTTTAAGACTTATTATCTTAAAGACTTTGAAGACTTTTTATCTTAACGACTTTATTATGTAGAAGACTTTGTTATTTTTTATCTTAAAGACTTTGATGATTTTTATCTTGATGACTTTATTATGTAGAAGACTTTGTAATTTTTTAAGACTTTATTATCTTAAAGACATTGTTATTTCCTAAATGAAGAATTCAATCAATTCTAGACTATATGCCTTAAAATTTAATAAAATTATTATCAAATAACTTAAATTTAATAACTAACTCTATTTAAATATAAATGACAAATTAAAGTAGATATTAAATCACTTTTTATATGTATTTTAATTTATATTATATATTTTAATAAGTCTAAGTCATTTTATTTTTTTATAATTTTTTAAAAGTTTTTCTAATTAAAAAAAAAAAAAAAAAAAAAAGGACAAAATCCGTTTGGCCCGTAAACCTTTCGGTCCGGACCAAACGGACGGGCCGGACCACACATAAAACGACGGGCCGGGCCGGGCTTTTATCCATCCGTGAGAGGGCCGGACCGGTCAAGCCCGTCAAGCCCGCGGACATGACCAAAGGCGGGCCGGGCCGGTAACCCGTTTGAACATCACCGCTCACAATGCTCTCGAATTGAACTTTTTGCTCAGCCTTGCTTTCATGCCGGATTGCTAAGGGTCAGTTTTGTACTCAAATCCTACCTGATGTCAACTTTTAGATCGTCTAACATTGACTCAGCTCATCTCAACTCGGTGCTAAATTTACGAGATATTTATAGTTTTACCTTTACTTACACAAAAGTATCATGTACATTTACGAGATATTTATATAGTAAATATATATTTTTTACCTTTAATTAAACAAAGGATATCATGCACGTAGTATCTAGTAATCAAACTAAAACATTATTTCTTTGGTCTAATTAACGAATAGGGAGTAATATTTACTTTTGTTATAGATCTCTTGAATGGTATATAAGGTCAAGCAATATTTTATTGAAAATAAATAAAAGGTACAAAGAGGTGATGGAGGATTAGGCCAAAACCATCAAAAAAAGAAAAAGAAAAAATGAGGAAAAAAACATAAAAAATAAAATAAATAAAAATAAAGGTCAATCAAATTGCCTTTTATTATTCCAAGGCCTTTTAGGCTTGAGATTTTTTGCTTTAGCTTTCGATCCAGATTTTCCTCGTTTCCCTTTAACTTTTTGAAAGCCATCTTCTTCATCGTAATAATCTTCAAAATTGTCGCAGTCAGCCATTGGAGCCCAAGGATCAACATGAACTCCTCCAACTATTCCTCCATAAATGCGAGCTTCTTGATATGCCGAAGGAGATGTAGCAGAAAGACCGCCTTCCGGTTCAGAATCGCATTTTTCCCAAAGGGTAAGAGCTTCTTTTAGGTTTTTTGGGTTTATAAATTCGGGATTAAAGTATTTAAGGATTTGGTGTACGAGCAGTAGAGGGACGTAAGTTAGGAGCTGATGAAGCTTGAATTTGTCTAACCTTTTCCCGAACGAGATTTAGTGCTTCTCTATCCAAAGCAGGAGCCTTCATAGGGACGGATGGAGAAGCGGTAGACTCATGTTGAATGGCCAAAGCCCCCATCTGCGCTCCAAGCGCAGCAGTAGCTACCAGAGTTTCATTGCCTGTATTTATATCAACAATAGCTGTGTCGTCCAAACCTACCAATTCTTCCACTTGAGTGTCAAAAGTCTCATTATTCCTTTGGGTATCTATATCTTTTGGCTCAGAGGCAATAAGTAGAACTTCACAAGTCTTGATAACTCAAGAACATTTGAGATGGGCATCATATCAACAACAAATTAAAGAAAATGAAATATACAAGATGATCCTATCAATAACATCTTCAATCTGAAAGGGGGGGGGGGGGGGGGGGGGGGGGGGGGAAAAAAAAAAAAAAAAAATCTTCAAAAGGCGCCTAAACTCAAAGAACTACTCTTTAAATGTACCAACTGGATCATATAAATCACCAGATAGCACGATCTTACAATGCTATGAACGAGTATACGCTAATTACATAAAACTCTCAATGACCCTTCTACTAATATGACTACATGAGGGATGGGGTGGGGGCCGTTCTAGACTAACTTCATGGGCAGTGACATGGCAAGATTCAAGAGACTCATCTACGTCGTACTGCTTTGCTGTCGTTGCGAATCCTGTCAGCATACATTGGCAGGCTTAAAATCTCTCTGATCTCTTCTAACAACACCTCCTCTGTGATATTGTCCTTTATACTTCGCATAACCTGTTTTCAGTATAAAGAGACAAGTTTTCTAAGTCATCTGGATGTAAGTGCAGTCCTCCCTCCGTCCCAAAATTAATGTCCAAAATTGTTCTTGATAAATGTCCGAAATTGCTCTTGATCAAGAACAATAATTTCAGACATTCATTTTGGGATCGGAGATAGTATGAGAGAAATGTTGGGGAAGAAGAAGTGGACTACATAACCTGATGATTTAACGGGTATGTAAGGGGGGGCATGTAACACAACTCATTTTCAAGGTTGGACTACATAACCTGATGATTTAACGGGTATGGGTTTTCAAATGGGACCTACTTATGCCCCCATCAATGGTTCCATTGATGGAATTAAATGTTGTTAAGATTTTGGGGGCGATTTTTTGATAAACTTATAGGTTTAAATTAATTTTCAACCATTGTACTTTACCAGACTTCACTTCAACCACTATACTTATTTTTTAGCACGAAAACCAAAAATGTATTGGAAAACTATCATTATAGCCACAAATCCGTGTCTATTTGTGCCTTAATCCGCGAATTTGTGGCAAAAATGATAGTTTTTCAAAACATTTGTGGTTTTCGTGCTAAAAAATAAGTGAAGTGGTAGAAATGAAAGTTGGGATAAATTACAATGGTTGAAAATGAATTTAAACCAACAATCTTATATATGCATGCCAGTCTACCTAAAACAAGCCCTTGCGATTTTCCAGAAAAAAAAATACTCCAAACTTCCAAAGTGAAATAGAAAATTCCAAAAGAACAGAGTAAGACCTTTCTGTAAGTGTTGAAGTCATTTGGGGTTGCTTTATCTGTCCTAACACGCATGCAGGTCCAAACATCTGCTTCGGAATCCCAAGCACACTCGATTATCTTCCCCGAATAAGATGCAGGATCAGCGTCATCTGCAATTCACATTAACACCATATGTATGATTTAATCAACGTAACTATTTTTGGCTTGGGAATATGATGGAATAAAGCAAAATGGGTCACTAAACTGTCTGCGCTTCTTTGTGATGAAGCAGCAATCAGTCCATGCAATTTTCGACGCAATTTTCATCATGGGTCATCTGGAAACAGCCTCTCTGTGCTTTAATACAGGGGCAAGGCTGCGTACATCCGACCCCCCCTTACCCCACCATAGGTGGGAGCCTTTGCGGCACTGGGGTAATGTTGTTGTTGTTGATGTGTGTGTATGTAATTATGTATGTATGTATAAGTGTGTATATGTGTATGTGTTTATATATGTATTTATGTGTATATATGTGTGTGTGTATATTTATATATACAAATGTATGGGTATATATGCACACATGCGTGTATATATATGTGTGTGTGTTTATATGTATATATGTGTATATAAATGTATGTATACATAAAGGAGATATCCACTAACCAGCAAACACAACCCTGTTCCCGTCCATCAGCTTCTTTTTCCCTCGTTCAAAAAGGAAAAGTAGCTGGCGATCATCAGTCATCTGAACACAAAACAAGGCAGAGTTAAAGAAGCTGTGGCTGACAAAGGAAGTTCAAAACCCTGATTTATACACCAAAAAATAAGGTTCATAATCAAACCTCAAACAGAAAGTCAACCGAATTCATATTTGCATATTTCCACTTGAGCAGACCTTCATGTGTACGAGGCACATAAGGATCATCCCAACCCTGCCATGCGGGATCAAACGCAACCAATATGTCAGATCAATAAGGTAACAACTTGGATCAAATAAAACACTGTAATATCTAATCCTACGTTTAGAGAGCTTATGTCTGTCTTTTAATACAGAACATGCTTTTGGTAGTCCTAGGTAAGGTGGTCTCAAAAGGAGTCTGAAACTGTAATCAAATTCATATTCCATTACATAAAAATCCGCATAATGGAACCCAAGGCTACTACACATACACACACTCCTTCCCATAAAAATAACCCATTTCATTTTAGGAAGGGGAATAAAGGAAATGTGTTTTAAACGTAGGTGTTGTATGGAGAGAGAAAGTCTGATAGGGAATAGCAAGTGGAAAGTTGTTGTGAGTATGGCAAGTGGGTCCCATGAATAGAGAAGTAAATTTCCATTTTAGGAAAATGGGACACCCAAAACAGCAAAATGTGTCATTTGTTATGGGACGGAGGGAGTAGAGTAGAGGGAAGCAGAAGGCACAGCACCTGAAAGACAAGACCATCAGCCTCATGTGAAAGCCTTGGAATGAATTCCTTCAGAAGCCTGGTGACAGTAGAAAGCAGCCAAAAATCCTTCCTTCTTACCTAGAAAAACTTACTTTAATCAGTGTCAACACAAATAACAAAATGCTAGGAGACGAAAATTTAATGGTGGTAGTTTTCAGCACGTACTCTAAATAACTCCAAATCATATCGGTAATATGGATTTCTGCTATTATAGATATTTTGGCGTTCATGGTTCCGAGGTTCAATCACTTCTTTCTCTAGCATTTTCCATCGTTCATTGAATGGTCTCTGCAAGAAAGGTAAATTATTAAACTACTGGTTCAAGCCAAACAAAACCAATAACAACATAGAAAAGCGAACATGCATTGCAGAAAACAAAAGAAATTATGACCAAGTTGAATGACATGTTCAAGAAAAAAGTAACCCATGCAAACAATATTGTAAAATACCGGGTAAACAGATCAATCTGCAGCCCATGAAAAAACAATACAATCCCTTTGTCCCATTTATATTGGGCACCTTTCTATTTCTAGTTGTCCCAAGCTTTTTGGCCACTTAGGAAATCAAGGCAAGTACATATTGTCCCATTATACCCTATCCAAAATTAGTTTAATTTTCTTTCATGATTTTGGTAATGTAAATCTCATATTTAAATAAGGATATAAATGGAAATGTAGAGAAAAAAAAAAGAAAACAAAGCAATTACTATGATTTCTTACAGAGAGATTTTGTCTAGTGGCCAATATAAATGGGACGGAGGGAGTAGTCAGCAATTACCTCCACTACAGAGACTTGATTAATTGCCATCATATCATATATCAGGTATCGTCTCTCTTGTTTCCCAGTGTCCGGCACGGTATCGATTATCATTTCCCCATCAAGAAGTGTAAAGTGGTGAGTCTTCTCAGCTAAACACTTGCAAGGAAACACAGTTATGTCAGCTTGGAAAAAAAAAAAACTCAAGACCAGTCTTTTAAACAAGGATATCCAAACCGAGAAAGCTTGAAAAGGTGAAGAACTCAGTGCATACATACTTCATTAGTGGGTTTGCAAGGAAATCTCATCTGGACCCTTCGGAAGACAAAATTTCTATCTATAAGATAACACCCATCAATAGTAATGAGCATCATATATCGGGTCCCATCCGCTTTCCATGTCGCATAATAGAAGCGCTGGCGTAAAAGTTGTAAGTTCTCCCTGCATGTCACAGACACAAGTATAATGATCAAATTCTTGTCTAATTTGATTCTTTTAATTCAGCAGATATGAATCCCATTGAGAGGTTCAAAAATAATGGAGATTTGAGGGGGGGGGGGGAAGCAGGCAGCATTAAGTTATTGAGTTTTTTGCAAAAGTGACATGCGTACTTTGTGCAATATATCAATTTGACTCGCATACTTTGGAAACATCAAATGTGGGTTGAGTACTTATGATTGGCAAGATTTTTTGACTAATTTTTAACCCACGTTAAAATTTTAACAGACGGTCCATGTAAGCTCCCAGTAGGGCCCACCCATTGCTGAATTGTATCATATAACAAATTAAAGAGGTGAAAATGTAAATTTTAAAATTCAAATTCATCTTTGCCTCAAAAATAAAATAAAAATAAATCCAAATTCATCTCCTTATCCCAATTCCCCACCGTCTTCCCCAAGGTCACCACCACCCGACCACCACCACCAACCACCATCACCATCAATCTCCTTCTAAACATGTCTCATTCCACCATAACCTCCACTATACCAGTCTCAACACCACCAATAATTGTCTCAATGCTATCATAAACCTCCATCTCAAAAATCCTCAACACTCAATCAAACCCAGACATCACCCAAATCTTCAAAAACTCAGATTCAAACTCAAACATACACCATGATGCAAAAACCCAGATTTGAAACCAAATATGATGTTGGATTCAAAATAACACACGCACACAATCAAACTCACACACACACACCATGAAATCAAACACAAAAATCTCTTCAGATCTGAAATAAAAAAAAATGGTACAAATTTGAAAGACTAACCTGCCTCTGTGGGAGAGAAAGAACGGGATGGAGGGAGACTTCGATTTTAGAAGAAAATGGTGAGGGTGGTCGGCGGAGTTGTAGATCTGGCCGGAGTTGTAGATCTGGCCGGAAAATTTGATTTTTGCAACGAAGTGTATGGGAGGGGTGGGAAGGGGTGGGAAGGGGTAGCCAGAGAGGGTGAAGTCGATTAGAGGTCGCTGGATTAAGGGGAGATGGTCGCCGGAGTAGGCGGAGGGGAGATGTAGCCGGAGATGGGAGGGTAGAGAAAGAGATGGAGAGATTGTACGTGTTTTCCTCGCCTTCTAGGGTTTTGGGGGCTTCGGAGATTGGTCGGAGGGATTCGCCGGACGTCGGAGAGGGATTCGCCGGAGGTGTGGAGGAGGTCGTCGGAGGTCGAATGAGAAAGAAAGAAAGAATGTGTGTGTGTGCGTGTTTTACTGAGCGTGAGAGGGAGGAGGGAGGGGGGATAAGATTTTGATTGAAGCTGAGGGTAGTCTTGGCATTTTTAAAAGTTACTTCTTACATTTTTACCCCTTATATGGAATGTCCCGTTATGTTTTTAACGGGTGTTAAAAAAAGTGGTATCAAAATTTTCAAAACATTAAGTACGCAACCCACATTTGATGTTTCCAAAGTATACGAGTCAAATTGATATATTGCACAAAGTACGCATGTCATTTTTGCAGAAACTCTTAAGTTATTCTACAGAAAAAGAAGTAGAAGACCAATGAAGTTCACAATGTGAGTACAAGGCTGAATCAAACCTGTTAAGAGAAACTGGATGCGAGCCTGGAAACTGTGAGTTTCCTCTAGCCTGAAAAACAAGAAGAAAATGTATAGCGTGAATGAGTACAAACAGTAAAGCACGTAGCAATACACATTTCGGAACGGTATATTTTTCAGTCCATTTACACAAGAAGTAATTTCTATCAGATCAACAAAAGAAACTTACGATTTGGCATATTACAACACAAACTATACACTTCAAACTAAAGTTAAGGCAAAAAAATGGTTAAGGCGATACAATTGCAACCTTCTGTAGAATAAACGCTGAGAAGTGCCAATGAATTGGGATATAATTGTTAATGGAGAAGCAACAACTAAACCCAAAAAAAAAAAAAAACCCACAAGAAAAAAGGGCCTACCTGCACAGTTGAATTATTGGAAGCAATCATACAATTATTCAAAACATTAAACACTGACTATTGGATTTGGGTGTCAAAGGGAGTAAATAAACATACAAATGCGCAAATAGAAAAGTTAAAGCAAATATAAAAATGCTCATACCCCTGCACCCAGTTTTAGTGCTTGGTAACAGAACTGGCGAAATGCATCTTGCTGATCTAGAGGGATGCTATCTCCCAATATATCGTCATTTGTCATTACTGTCTCCACTTCATGGTTCTCCTTCAACAATAAATAAAACCAATTGAAAAAAAAAATGTAATTCTCTCAGTAAATAAAGTGTCTCACCCTCTGTTAAACAAAAACACAGACAAGAGGCAAACCCCACCCCCACCCCAAAATATATATATATATATATATATTCCTCGCATCATTTTTCATTTAAAAAAAATAAAAATTGATACATAAAAGTGCATAAAAATGTAAACTGTGACAATGCATACCACCACAGGAGCCACAGGATCTCCATCGTCGTCTTCATCAGGTAATGCCTCACCGTTCAGATCAAATTCAGAAGATCTTTTCCACTCAGGAGTTGAAGGACAAGTGACTGTATCAGGCTTTTTTTCATGATAGAAGGTGTATAAGGCATCAACATAATCCGGTTTGTAAATTCCAGGTGGGCGCGCATCAGCAAATATTTTAATTGCCTGTGACGGATAAGTATTAGACTGAGATTTATCCCAATCAAGGAACATATAAAGGAACAGCACATGCTATTAACTCACCTGGCTAACAGACATCGGTAAGGTACGCATGAGGTAATGAACAATCATATACCCAGTGCGATTATGGCCATGAGTGCAATGAACAAGAATATACTTCTTTGCCTGCTTCTGCCGAGCTAGAAATTGAGAGACCTGATTTGCAGAAACATGAATAAATTAACATAAATCATCTCGGCTAGGGTACTCAAATTATTGCCAGGTAAAGCTAGATTTATGTCCTTGTCCAAGAGCACAGTACTTAACGGCGCATTCAAACTGTAAATTTTAAAGAGTTCTTAAACAAAATGTGTTGTCTAAAAAAAAAAGTGTAAAGAACATACACGTAATCCAAATATTCCAAAATATCCGCTTGGTTCTTTTCATTTGACCTCAGATAATCAAAATTGATTTACAGCCTCAAACAGCACAACAGCCATAACTAATCAAAATTATCCTACATGAAGAATCGTTTACTGGAATACACTACCCTCAAACAACTGCTCACTGAGAACCCTCATCAGACAAAGATGAAACGTATAACGCCAACTATTGGCATAATCAACTATTTCGTGAATATTTTACCTCATATACAAACTGATTTACAGCCTCATTTTCTGGTACGGAATCACGACCCTTGCAATTGATCTGAAAAGTAACAGAATAACTCAGAAGTTTGCTAGAATAACAATTTGCATTAATGTTACAAGGAAGTAACAATGACTGACCTTAACATACTTTATGCCTTCCTTTTTCCAATCGGTCACAGAATAGTAACGAGTTGTATTCGTAAGATCAATCACCAAACCCAGCTGGAAGAAAACATAAACAAAAATGGAGAGTTTCAATAGTATGATATACATGTTTCACACCTTTAAGGTAGATCATCAATCAATTGCAGGCGTTGGTGATTCATAAACATGATAACACCGCACTGCTACATCGTAAGAGGTCACGTCAATACAAATTAAACTAGAAATATAATGATACTAGCCTTCAGATTTTTACACTTCATGGCCAGTACTTAGCATCACAAAGAAGTTTTTGTTAGGTTATTTGTTTCTCCGTTCAAGCATTGGACTGCTGTACCACATGAATGACCAAGTTTGTATCAACCCCTTTCAGAATCCCAAATTGTATTAACCAAAAAAATTAACAAAAAGGGCTAAATTGTTGTGTAACTTGTGTGCAATGGTTTTCCCGTTTTCGGATGTCTAAGAAGTTTGAATAACTGTCGGGTAGGTTCCACAGTAATGAATTCTAATTCTAATGCATGGAGCCCCAGGAGTACACAAGGATAAGGTAAAAGCACGTGAATTTGTTTTTCCCAACAACAAACAAACGTGAAAAGATGTAATAAAGCGTAAAGTGGGTAATTTTCATTGTGAAGAAGGATGATTTTGCATTGAAGAAAAAGAATCAGAAATAGTTCATTAGATAAATGGGGGGAAAAGAGGAGAAATTGTGACGTGTCTAAACTCTGCTCCTTCCTGTAATCAAATGCAATTCAATAGAATTAATATATAAGATTAATGTCATTCCATATATAGTTGCGTTAAGTTTATTCCTTTGAGAAACTGCAATGTTATTAAACTCAAGGCCGTCGAAGAAGGGATGCTTCCATGATAGTAAAAAGGGATGAAGAGACACATGATGACTGTGAGAAACAATGCCTTTCCTCAGATCAATGCAATATAAAGCAGTACTAAAATAAATGGTTGTTTAGTTGAGTCAGAAGAGATAGACACTTTGTTCTTAGTCATGTGCCAAATCAATGAGGAATTTTTCATTATATATTCAGCATAATACTATCTTCATGAGATAAAGCTCACTATAAGAACCTCCAAGTAATATCATACCATCACACTATGGGCTAACACCATCGAAAGCACATCTTTCAAGGAAGTGATTCAGTTTGCCAAATTAGTTTCACTGATTTTCAATTACATAAGAGTTCATTTATTTTCACAGTTATTGAGACCACAGTAACTTTTTTCCACCTATAAGTAATTCAGTCCTTCTGTAGACTCCACAATTAAAACACAGATCCCTTTATCTACCGAGCGCAATGGGTTATGAGCCGTGACATCAGTAACCCTAACCGAGTCATATTATCGCGTGGAGTATGAGCACGTAAAGCGGACAACTAATCAGCTGAATCTCGAGAGGGTTTTGAATTTAATTCCAATTACTATGCTCAATATCAAGGCATCACCCCCACGAGTAATAAATAATATTACTTGGCATATCTTAGAAAACAACTTCTACCGTCTAGCTCAAAAATGAAAGAAAAATGCAATTAGTTTAAGATCAAGAAACTCACCTTTCTATTTAGTACTCTTTGTTGATGAATCACCTGCCTGGATGAGTATCTTTTACCAGGAATAACACAGTCATTGAAGGCTTCACCAAGTGGAACCTTTGAGGGAATAATACACCCTATTTCTTGGCCATAGGCAGGGCAATCCAACCAACCTACAATGTATGTAAATCAAACATAAATGACAAGTTTATAGTTAACTGCATCAAACAATCAAACGGCATAGTCTAATCTATTACAATGAGCAAGGAACATAAACCATGGCAGAAATATACATTCTGACCCCATGATTAAAACTTAACTCCTGTGAACTCAAAGTAAAAGATCTACAGTTCAGACTTCAGAATCAGAATCAGAACAGAACTCTGCTTTTAGCTATATCATTGCACTTCACTATCAATATATTCAAATAGCAACTTGATGTACTTTCGTTTGGGTTACTGTTGGTCCCACAGTTATCTACAGTGGCAAAGCCAGGATTTCAGTAGAAGGTGATCAGTATGATCTCAGAATTGAAAAATTATATGTTCTCTAAAATTCGTTCAAGCGGGGGGTCAAAATCGTGATATAGCGGCATTATTCCCTAAACCAAAGGGGGTTAAAATCGACATGATGATTGTATTAGGAGTTAAAGATGTGAATTTTCTAAGCTTGAAGGTGTGGTAAGAATATCATATGTAAAAATTGAAGGGGGTCAAATGACACTATCGGCATAAATTGGCTTCGCCGCTGGTTATCTACTTGTTTCTATTAGTAGCAGAAGTATCAATAAACAGTGCACTATGTTCAAGGAAGCTTACCCAACATCAGAACTCACCTCCCATTCGGACCAGCAAATAGTCTGAACCAATCATAAAACCAGTTTCTAGTACAAGGATCTTTTAAAAGCCAAAGAATCTCACTCAGCACAGTATGCCCCTTCCTTTCATTATTATCTACAATTGGAGTTGATGATAACTAGGGGTAGTGGAGATATAATTCATACAGAAAAACCCATATATCCTTCCACTGTCACACTATTGTAGGGTCTTGTTCAAGAAGGCAGGACCGCACTGATCACGAAACAATGCTCTTTAGAAATAAGAGGGTAAAGTTGGTGTTTTTATAAGTATGCACGCAAAGACATTTCCATCGTTCCTTATTCTTGAAAACAATTAACGTGAGAGAAGCGTTTATCTTCCCCCTTCATTTAGTTTCCATGCAGTGTAAAACTCCAACACAACCCAAATAGTGAAAGTGAGTATTGTCATGTCACTGTTTGATTCCTTTCAATGGTTTCCAAAACACCCAAGCTGGGTGTGACCTAATGAACCTTGGAATAGGAGAATCCGGTGGGGAATACACACACACACATACTCCCTCCGTCCCACCTCACTTGAGACCTAAGAGGTGGGCACAATAACTAAGGAAAAGAATAAAATAAGGAAAATGTGTGGTAGAAAATGAAGAGAGAGTGAGTGGGGTAATGAAGAGAGAGAATGAGTGGTGGGGTAGATTCAATATAAAATTATTAAAAGTTGGCTATGTTGGGGAGATCTCAAGTGAGCTGGGACGGACCAAAATGGAAATAAGTCTCAAGTGAGCAGGGATGGAGGGAGAGACCAAAATTGAATGCACTGAGATTAAGATAAAGTAGTATCATATTGATAGGGAAGAAAGTGTTGTGAGTATGAAAAGTAAAGTATGAGAGAGAACGCGAGGTAGAAAATAGTTAGTGGACTATTGTTGTGAGAATGAAAAGTGGGTCCCATTGAATAAAGAATTCATAAAAGTTGGCTATTTTCGGTAGTCTCACTTGTTATGGGATGGACCAAAAGGGAAATAAGTCTCACTTGTTATGGCATGGAGAGAGTATATGTATTATGTATACATATTACAATCAGCTATACATATGTATGTGGGAACACAAGTACAAAATCATACAGTGTTGCAATGATAATAACCTTCAGGAATACAAACACTAAATGCTCTAATAATAGCAAACTTACCCGGAGGAAGTCTGCTTTTATCATAAGTTCTATGGGTTTTTGCTAGGTATGAATAATCGTTCATATGTTGTTGCGTGTGATGTGTAGGTCTGTCATCTGGGCGTTCTCGTTTCAGCCGTTGCTTTCTTTCTTCGCGCTCCTGATGCAAGGATGAGAGATATTCAATGATGTGCTACTTCTATGAGTGTACAGTAAAATTTGATGCCGTACAGACATGCATATGAAATTCCCATTAATCCACAGAAAACCATGTCTAACAGTAGTTGTACATATATTTATACACATACATATATAAATGATCATGTTTACTCTTCTGAGGAGATGAGAGAAATTCAGGTAAACCATAAAAGTATTAAATCTACCGGAAAGCAAAGCAAAACGAAAGGTCATCCTTCATATTAACTAGATTGAAGATGCTTGAGATCATGTGAGGTTAACAAGATAACAGTAAATGGTGAGACACGATTATTCCTCTATTGCATATACAAGGTTGTCAAAAACTAGATTATCAGTTCTGTCCTGCCAGAGTGGTAAACGAAACGTAATAATAACAAGAAAAATTTCACATGATGTGAACCTGTTTATGGGGCACAGATCCGATAGCCCGATAATTAGCAAATGCCATATCAGGGTATGTGCAAAATACGATGTGATATGCAATATATGTAGTTATTTGATGAAATACAAACACATGACATGTATCAGTTAAGTATATCAACGTTCTCAATTATAATTTGTCTAACGTGAAATCTTGTAGCAAATATGGAAATGGAGTGCTTCATTGCCTAAATAAGAAAAGTCCAGTGAACACAGACAATCTTATGCCCCCTAATATATGTTAGTTGCCACAGCATGAAGCGTTGGGGTTCTTGAGGACAGACACAACGTGTAATTCTACAATCAGTGAACTCTCCAGGACCAAACGTAAATTCTCTTTTCAAATTCTCTTTTCCACAAATTTATGGTGATTGAGGTATTCATCAAGGAAAATCTATAAAGCATGTAAAAGGAAAGAGACAAATTAAAGAGGATCCGAGACAAAATGATTAGAGAATATTGAAAAGATTGGAGTTATGTACCCTGCGCAATATATCGACTGCAGACTCTACATGTTCAACATGATGATGAGGATGATGATTACGTTGTGGAGGGCCATTGTCCTCCTCTTCCACACGTGGTTCAAAAAATTCCTCATCTTCTTCAGGCTCAGGCGATGCATTCAAATCCATGCCGGCTATCATTCAACAAGTTTCAAGTAACATCTGGCAAGACACTGCTATGAAACTGTTGATAGTTTGCATACGGTCTCAATAAGAACAAACTTAGCAATACCTAAGCAAATGATGATAAAATCAAAACACCATCAAATTCATAATTTTATCCAAAATATATGGGAACAGCTTTGTATAACAAGTAGTTACATCTTCAAGGAGACAATAAACTGGAAAGGCAAGAAAAGTTAACTGCAGAAGAGCACCTCCCCACGAATTATAGCACTAGAATAGAACTTACAGCAATATCAGAAAAGGTATTTAAGATTTCCACAATTTACGATGACACTAATCCACGAAGTTCGACAGCAAGGAAAGCGGCAACAGGGGAAGTTTTTTCAAATGTGCATCAAAACAACTAAATTATGCTCAACGCAAATCGGGCAATCTCATGATCTCAATCAATCAGAAACTTTTCCCCATGCAAGTGAAATAAAGAAGAATAAACGTGATTGTACTCATTTGATATTCAATGACGGTATCTAGTTGACCTATTTACAATTGATGCTGACAATACCAACAGCCTTGAACGTTATTACCAAGCTGCTTAGAATAAAAGATGGAGTACTCCGCAATAATTAAGTATGTCAAACTTAGCATATAATACTCTAACAACATGACATCGAGTAATGTCGACAAGTTCATCTGAAAAAATCATCATAAATGCATAAATACAGGAAGCACTTTACGCGAAAAGATCCATAAAACATTAAAGGCAATAAAGAGATACATCAAAACGACTACTATGTAATCTCATTACAAACATGAAATTCAACACCTCAAGAAAGAGTAGATACATAACTAAACAAACACGCCATCTT
Organism: Campanula takesimana; assembly: GCA_026119855.1. Taxonomy (NCBI): domain Eukaryota; kingdom Viridiplantae; phylum Streptophyta; class Magnoliopsida; order Asterales; family Campanulaceae; genus Campanula; species Campanula takesimana. The sequence goes on from JAOWBW010000440.1 coordinate 440,031, forward strand.
AACTGTCTATCCCGAGAAAATCCAAAAAGTCCTGTTAGTTTTGACCCTATGCCCTAATGGCAATGAAGTCGAAGCAAATGAAAAGTGGTCATGCTTCTCCGACCAAGTAACAGCACCGCAGATATTGTAAAATGAAAAAGTCCATAGACTAAATTTGAATTCAAACAAACACCTGCACACCAACTATTCGATTAAACTACCCAATCAACCAGATGATTTCCTTCTACACTCCACGTCCGTCGACACTCTCAATTAAGGTCAAACAGAACCCCCACTCCACTTCACCTCATTACATGGTCTCGCAACCGCAGCACAACAAACCCAAAACAAAAACCTAGTTTCTAAATCCAACAAGGGGATTCTTCACAACCCACAACAAAAAAATTGACAGAACAAATTAATTTTAACAAAAAAAAAAAACAACTAATAGGGCTAGTAAAATTACTAAAAAAGAAGCTCAAACCTCAATAATCAAGCGCTCAAATTTCACCCAGCAGCTCCAATCACATGCAAAAGAACAAAAACCCCAGAAAGGATTCTCTGAATAAGGACAGAGACGACTCAAAAGCAAACCCTATAATTGGGAAAGATTCATCCTTTGGACTATTGAGGTAGTGGATGAAGCTCCAGAGTAATAAACCCTAGAGAGAGAGAGAGAGAAATGTAAAGATCGAATCAGAAGCGTGACGACGACTAGGTACGAGAAATCGGAGTTGGGGGAATCAGTGGTATCATGAAAGATTCCTATTTAAGCGACAAGAAAAAGAAAAAGTGAATCAAGATTATGGGAGGAGCGATGTTATTCACACCTTATATACATACACCCACATGTTCAAGGTATTTTAACTTGACTATACCAATATAATTAAACCTATTATTAAAATATTTTAATTGAAGGGAAAAAGTTTAATAATAAAATTAATAATTTTAACTTGTATTCAATTTTGGTTTAAAAAAAAAACTTGTTTTCGTTATATGAAATAAAATAGCTAACGGATAAAAGTTGCATTTTTTACTGATCAATGGTGCGGTTAGAGATTTCGAACCCTCCAACGAGGAGTTAGCTCCACCGTGGTCCACCCAAAGGCTCCAATCTCACCACCTCGTCTATTTTTATGTTCGATGGATGAGATGTGTTTGAGTTCAGTGTGACCGACAAATTTTTGGAACAACTTCAGCCACACAAATGAAGAGCTCGCATACGTGGCTGAATCAAGACCATAAAATGTATGGATAGAGCAAATTTGGATGGAGCGGTTCTAGGTCCGGTAGTCATCCCCTATACATGGTCTTACTATTTTGCAGAGATTTATATAGCTATTTTTCTCAATCGTTATAAAATATATATATATATATATATATATATATATATATATATATATTGTCTTTTTTATTTTTCATCTTCATTTAATAATAGGTGAAGTTTTGGTTGAGGGTTGTGTCTCATAGTAGTTGAAGATTATGTAATGGTTACAGTTTGGCATTTTGTTAATGTAAAGTACTACTACCCTGTCCCTAAATGAGTGTTCAAATTTCATTTTAAGGGACATTGAAAATCTCAACTTTGTGTACAATTTGGTAGCAAAGATTCATATATAATCTTGTAATCTCCTTTCCAAACATTTAGTTTTGCACGTATAAAGAAACCGGTGAAAAAAATTTTGAAAAAAAAAACATTTAGGGACAAAGTTATGTTAAAAAAAGACACTCATTTTGGGACAAATATTTCTTGAAAATGGACATTCATTTAGGGACAGAGAGAGTAATAAACTAGGTTCTTTTATATATTGATCTTGAGGGAGAAAATGTGATTACTAATATTGAGATCAATATAAATATTTATTTTATCTTATTAGTTAATACTTCCTCCGTTCCAGTTTAAGGTTTTTAGTTTGACTTTGCACGGAGATTAAGAAAAGTAAATTTTGTAAGTATGAAAGTAAAGTAAGAGAGAAAGTGGGTACGCAGTTTTTGTTGTGAGTATGACAAGTAGGTCTCATTGTCCATTTTAAGTAATAAAGTAATTAAGAACCTTAATTTGGGACAGACGAAAAAGAAAAGTAAGAAGTTTAAACTAAGACGGAGGGAAATAATTACTTATGAAAAAAGTTTTTTCGTCTTAAATCACCCATTTAAATTTGTTTCATCTCCCCTCCCTCCCAACAAAATTCATCAATATAATCTTTCAATAAAATCTAATTATATTTTCTTTTAAGTACATGCAATAACACACATCCTCAAACATCCAAATGATAGACACAGTCATGATTTAATAAAAAATTAATTATCTATATATAAATTGATGTTGATCTTGATTTTAATAGCATTTTAATGATGAGATCATGACAAATTTTAGAACTGCATAAATCTAATTAGATTCTCATAATCTAAGTATGTACAGCAATAAGTAGAAATATCCCTAGTGTGGCTGCACTGCTATGAACCGCAGTGTTTCTTCTTGTCAAGGATTAGAGAAAGAGAGAGTCGGAGCCAATCATACATGAAGAGAGATGATTGATATGAGAGACTCAAATATTATTAATACTAGTGATACATATTTATAGGGTTGCAAAGAGTATTCTAGAGTCCTAATCTAATTAGGAAAACTAATACAAAAATGAAACTAATGTTCCAGAATAATCTAGCTTGGTTTATAAGATACAATCTCTATGTTTGGTAATATGATATTTACAATATATGCTAGGAATATATAATATTCCTAATATGCCCCCGCAAGATGGACGTCCAAAGGGAAAAACCAATCTTGGAAAGTGATGAGATGAACCGGGTTGATGAATCGAGTTGATTTGATGTCGTCGAGAGACGGGCTTTGGCACTTTAACGTCGCGAGACGGGCTTTTGGCACTTTAACGTCGCGAGACGGTCTTTGGCACTTTAACGTCGCGAGACGGTCTTTGGTCTTTGTCTTTGGGTAGCCGGACAAAAGGAAAATTGGAATTAAAATTAGGTAAAAAAAAAAAATCATAGCCTGGGGAAAAGTGGGAAAAACAAAGTTTGGTGTTTGAAAGAAAAAAAACGAAAGGGATGAAGAGGAGTTAAAGGGGGGTTGTCTGATTTTGTGATGGGGAATTGGCATGGCCTAGGATGGTTGTTGGGATTTTGGGTTAACTTTTGAAAAGGGGAGAAGAGTTGAAAAAGGAAGAAGAAGAAAGCAATCTGAGATGGAAAAAAAAAAGTGAGGCCACGGCTTGGAGGTGTTTGGTTGGCTGAGAAAGAAGAAAGAGGAAGAAACCCAAACAAAGAAAAAAATTGAGGCTACGGCAGTCTTAGAACGAAGTTTTTTTTTTTTTTTTTTTCCTTTAAGAAAGAAAGATGAAGAAAAAAAATACGAGTACTGTTTTGGCCGGATTGTTTTGGTTTTCAGTGGTGGTAATATGGCGGTAAGGTTGGGGAAAGTTTAGCCGTGATGGTTTTGCATGGTGGTTGGCGGAAGCTTTTGTGGTGGAGAAGTCCCTTTATGGACCATAACTCTGATACCATGTCAAGGATTAGAGAAAGAGATAGTCGGAGCCAATTATACATGATGAAGAGAGATAATTGATATGAGAGACTCAAATATTATTGATACTAGTGATACATATTTATAGGGTTACAAAGAGTATTCTAGAGTCCTAATCTAATTAGGAAAACTAATACAAAAAGGAAACTAATGTTCCAGAATAATCTAGCTTGGTTTACAAGATACAATCTCTATGTTTGGTAATATGATATTTACAATATATGCTAGGAATATATAATATTCCTAATACTTCTAACTCATATCCAGCGAAAGCTTGTAGCAACCCCGCGGAACACCATACCTTGCAATTGTTTTCTCAATTGCCGATGTAGGACTTTGAGTTGCACCCAACATGTTGCATTGTTGCTAATGCAAATACGATCCATCACATATGAGGTTTAAAAAAAAATAAAAATAAATAAACATCAATACTCCTATGCTTTTTTATTTTTTTGAAAGGACAAAAATAAAATGAAAAATCAAGTACTATGAGTTTATTTTTTGAAGGAAAAAAAAAAAATCAAGTATGAGTTGAGGGCTTCAACTTCATTTTTTTGTTTCTACAAAATAGCAGTCCACCAAGATCTTCAATTTAAACCCCAAATTAAACCTCTCAAAATTCCCACAATTTACAAATGGCTTCCGATCAAACCATCTTCCAATTCTCCCTCCTCTCCCTCTACCTGATCGGACCTCCCACCTACATCGCCTGTCAGTTCATCACCGCCCCCTACGGCAAGCACCACCGCAAAGGGTGGGGCCCAACCATCCCACCATCCTTAGCCTGGTTCCTAATGGAAAGCCCCACAATCTGGCTCACTCTCCTCCTCTTCCCCTCCGGCCAACACAAATCCAACCCGAAATCCCTAATCCTAATCTCCCCTTTCCTCTTCCACTACATCCACCGCACTTGCATCTACCCTCTCCGCCTCCGCTTCAAAACCCATCACCGGAAAACCGCCGCCACACCCAACTCAGATTCACGGAAAACCGGCGATGGGTATCCTGTAATCGTTGCCCTAATGGCATTTGGGTACAACTTATTGAATTCCTACGTACAAGCGAGATGGGTATCTGAGTATGCAGACTACGACAATCAGTGGTTTTGGTGGCGGTTTGCCGGCGGATTGGTGGTTTTCTTGACTGGTATGGCGGTGAATGTACGGTCGGATCTGGTTTTAGTGGGCCTGAAGAGTGAAGGGGGTGGGTATAAGATACCAAAGGGAGGTTTATTTGAGTTTGTTAGTTGTCCCAATTATTTGGGGGAGATTGTTGAATGGTTGGCCTGGGCTTTGATGACTTGGTCTTGGGCCGGGTTCGGGTTTTTTCTTTACACTTGTGCCAATTTGGTTCCTCGTGCTCGGGCGAATCATAAATGGTACTTGGAGAAGTTTGGGGAGGATTATCCGAAGAATAGGAAGGCAGTTTTTCCATTTTTGTACTGAGGTAACGATTCTGTAGAATGATGTTGTGCCGTTTGATAGTTTGGGTTGTTATACGTGATCGAATTTGCTAATGTTGGTTGAAAATGTGCGCCATTGCCGTTATCCAGAACTTGAATGTGAAGTTTTGGTCTGTTTAGACCGAGTTTGAATGGATTAATAGTTCTTGAATAGATCTCAATCAAGTTTTTAGTCATTGAGTTTGAGTAATTTGATCGGACAAGGTTCGGGTTGGGCTTGCATAGTTGGACTAGCTTCGTAGTATCTTTAGCTCTTTACATATAGAGCATACCATTAATGAGCAAAATAAACGGTGTTGCATGGCGGACCCATTACTTCTTTATGTTAGGGCACAAATTACACTACAAAGCTTCAAAATGTAAATTGTGAAAAAAAAAAAAACTTGTTTCAAGACACAAACCCACAACTATAAAGGCAAAATCCTATCACTTTACCCATTAATCAATTTGATTATGTGGGTTCACTTGCACCCACGAGAAGAGCCTCAATCTTCTCAAGTCCGCCACTGATTGCACAAGCAAAATTAGGACACTATAGGTATATGTTGTAAGGTGGCTTTAGTAACTTCCGCACAAGCAAAATTAGGACATTGTAGCAACTTCGCGTAATGTAAACTCTTCTAGGGGCGGAGGGAGTAACAGCTAAAATACATCACCAATACCAATAAGGTGAAAATCTCGAGAAAAACTTGTTTTACACTCGTTTTAGTGTAAAACATGTTTTCATCCTTTAATGTAAAACAGAATATCTTAATGTAAAACGTGTTTTACACACCTCCTAGTGTAAAACAAGGTTTTCATAATAATACCAATAAGTCCAAAGGTTTACCTCCGTTCCCACTTTTTCTCATTTGAAAAAAAAGGGAAAGAATACAGGTTATTAGCTTTCCCTGGTGCACAACATAATTTACAAAGACTTTAGTCTGTATGAAGAACAATATGCAAACAACTGCAATCTACCTCACAAAAACAAGTACCAAAACCGAGAATGTTATATAAATGTCGATGGCAAATATGATGAACTAAATCAAAAATGGGAAAATTTCTAGATGCTACAACTCTTTATCTTCTTGATTAGCAGCAATGTAAAATCTTGCTCGTAAAAGTATTGCAGGTTGAAGCAAGATCCACCTTGTCAGAAATAGAAGTAGTTTCAGCAGATTTATCACTTGTGGTGCTCAGAGCGCTAACTAGTCTCACCTGTCAATTGTTGACAAAAAGCAAAAGATTAGTATCAGAAATATTGGCACCACTAAAAATATTTAGGGACAGTTATTGGGACAAATTTTCTTGAAAATTGACATTTATTTAGGGACAGAGGGAGTACTATTATTCCGCTTTGAATTTCTGATTGAATTAGGATATACCAGGATGGGAGTTGAAAAAATCAAGTCAACAAAAAAGGAAAGATTAGAGCACAAAGTTAGGCGTAACGGAGTATATGGAAGGTTTAAGTTACTCATTCTTCAACAGGGTTCAACTTTAGGTCATCATGTAGCAAATTTGAGCTTCACTCAGGTTAACGAGGAAAATAAACATCATAGTTGGGAATTTCTTCTCATTAATACTCCTTTCGTCTCAAAATGATGTTCCCACTTCTTTTTTTTTTAGTACGAAGGAACTTTGAGCAATAATTTAGTTTAATTTAATTATCCTAATGAAAATACTATAAAACCTGTTGTTAATAAACCATTATAAATACTATCAATAACAAGTTTTCTATTTTCTTTAGGACAATTAGATTAAACTAAAATTATTGCTCAAAGTTCTTTAGCATTAACATCAAAAAAAGTGGAAACATCATTTTGGGACGGAGGGAGTATTTAAGAAGATATGGGTGAAAATTTTCTAGCTTCCAACCTCTGCAAGAACCCTCATTCCGGAGAAATTAATAAATGCTAATTTATGCAGCTTTCCCCTTGTCAAAGATGTCTCAAAGTGAGAGTTCCGCTTTGAAAGCGAGGTAACAATTTACATAATACAGTTTCAGGATTACACTCGACCACTGGCGGACCTACTTGTATGGTTAAGGGGGCCGCGGCCCCCGTTCGTCAAAAAAATAATTTTTTTTACTATTGCAATTATCGCAAATTTTAATTAGATCAGTGCAATAAATTAAACTTTGCCCCCCTTTCAGTGAAAAAAAAAAATACACTATAATTTTTTCTTGCCCCCTTACACTAATATAAATAATTTTGCCCCCCTTCAAAAAAATTCCTGGGTCCGCCACTGACTCGACTATGTTAGAGTGCGAAACAAAGCTAACAAACATATCACTGAGTTTGAAATGTATCCTGTCCTTCTAAAGCTAGAGTGCGAAACAAAGCTAAAAAACATATCACTGAGTTTGAAATGTATCCTGTCCTTCTAAAGCTAGGTATATATCGTACGCAGACAGCATAATTTACTCTCTACTATGTTGAACTCTACTAACGGGAGAGAAGATGGTCAAATCAACTAGACACTCAGGTTTCTAGCTTCCATGAACAAGGAAAGAGCAACAAGATGAGGAGTTAAAGAAATTTGGAAATAATGACAATATTAAGGACTTACATCATTCAGGTGACTGTCTTGATCAAACTCGATTCTGTCCCCGAGAAGCTTCAACTACCTCCTGCACCAGCTGGTTAAACTTTTCTTTAATGTCCATAGATTCCGCAGCCTCTCTAACTTCCTTCTTTATTTGTAGTTCCAAAGCCTGAATCCTATTTTTTGACTCTGAATTTGGTGCCTTTCCGTCCTTTTCAACCTCTACCTTTAACAGATCTATCTTTTTCTTCATGTCGGGTGATTCAATAACATTTTTAATTTTCTCCTGATTTTCTTCATAAAGTTCACTTAGCTTCACCTTGATATGCGATGCTGTAGATGGATCCCCAGAGTTGTCAATTTCAGCCTTCAATTCCTCGACTTTTTGCTTCAGTTCAGATCGGTTTAGAACCTCTTCGAATAATTCATTTATTTCCTTCAATGGATCTCTTGCGTTTGTAATTTGTTCTCTTAATTTTTCAACTTCTGCTGCCAACTCATTCTCTGAAATAAGCGCACTCTTGGACTTCTTTTTCATGTTCCTTTTCTTAGTGGGATCTAGAGGAATGCTTTCTTCAAAGGAACCAATTTTACGGTATTTGAGTCTTCGGTGTTCTAGCAGCTCTTGTGTGTCCATTTGTTCAAGCTCCTATAGAAAAGATATGCATATGATTATCACAAGCCATATTTATGTTTCGAAACTTTTTTGGATGTTCATTTTGGGATGGAGGGAGTACTAGGAATGGATGTAGATATGAAACATAGTTGGAATATACTTACATCCATTGTTTCAAGGATTGCAGCTTTTATCTGTTGTGAGGTCCAGTGTGGATCTGCATGTGCTCCACCAAGTGGCTCCTGCAATCCATCAGCGAATTGCATTGAGATAAGTAGCAGCTTAGATTTGAGGCAAGTGAAATATTATAAACAGAGACGGTATTGAATCAACGACGGAAGTTGACCTATACCAAGTTTCCGCATCCTGAACATTAAATTTATAGTCATGCAAGTTACATTAGTTAGCAAAGACCAACTCGTGTAGTAACATCCTCAATTCAAGGGGAAATACTCGCAAGATAGCAATATAATTACCCTTCCCTTCCCCTTCAACACACTCCTCGTAAAAAAAGTCCTACATTGAAATGCAAGCATCTTTGGATTTTCACTTTCATACATCTCTTATTGCATTAAAGACAGTTTTTCTCGTGTTACATGTACGGGCAACATCATATTTTTTGAAAAGTTTTTTTTTTCTTTTTTCTTAACAAAACAATGAATTCAACAGGTTAAGGAGTTGATAAGTGACTCTTACTTTGAACATAAACATAGAACAGACTAATACCGAATAGAGACATACCCGGATGACGCCATCTGCAATCTGCATTTTGCACAGTTCTGTCGCAGTGATCTTAAGCTTCTTAGCTGCCTATCAAAAAGAGAACTTCGATAAAACTATAGTTTTTGAAAACTTTCATATATTCCAGTCAAATAGGAGAAAGTTTCTCAACCTTTGGAGCCGCTTTGGCACTCTTCCACAAAATAGCAGCACATGCTTCAGGACTGCATCGCGGCAAATAACATTAAACAGAGAAAAGCAGATTAGCATTTGTTAAGTTTTTTCTTTGAAAGGAAAATAGATGGAAAGGAAGCATAAGGCCCCTACACCTTTTAGTAGGATGTAAAGGAAACAAAAGCAAATCATAGCATGAAAACAGACTAGCATGGAGTCAACCGAGAATCCCTGCCTCAAGAGTAGCAAACAATTTCTTTTGGCAGAACTTCTTAACTAAAGTCATCCACACCGAATGTTTCTTGGGAAACTAGCCAGAAAAGAAAGGCAACTAATTTCATACAAAAATGTCTTTGAAGAGCAGGTATGCGTATTTGTTCACCACGTAAGGAACCATGAAACAAGAAAAATGAAAAGCACCATAATGTCGGCAGTGGTCATATCAAAAACACAATGCAACCTGGGCCCCTGTTTCACTCACTAAGGAATATTCTCCACGGTATCACAATGCTCTTGCCAATACTAAGGTTTGACTCACACAGTAAGTGTCTAAAATATATTTCAAAATAATCACCTCAATCTGTAAAATGAGAATGCCTATGGTACTATTAACATTGATGTCTGTTCATTTTTTTTTTAATTTGCATAGAAATAATGTTTGGTTATAAATACTCTTCCATTGAAGATGAAGAAGTTAACAAGGAAATGCACATCTTTTGGATGCGGTAAAATCACTATGCGCATTACACGTTCACTTCACAACAAAACTGTCAAGCATGTGGCTCAAAATAGAAAATTAATACTGGAGTCGATAAAATAGAAAATTAATCACAAATATGGCAGAAAATATGAGTTCGAAAGTAGAAAGATATAGAAAATGACAATAGAAGTTAGTTGGCAACCAGTAACCTTTGTATGTTCCCATCCCTCCCACCCACCCCCTTGCTGAATTAAAGAATTACGAATGAAATCTTAAAATCACCTGGCAACATAGAAGACTGAATTTTCAAGCATCAGCATCTTATTTGCACAGGCTATGGCCAATGCACCCCCGGAGCCACCTTCCCCAATAATTATTGAAATAATTGGTACTTTAAGACCAAACATTTCCCTTAAGTTATGAGCTATAGCTTCACCCTGCATACAAATAAACAAACAGTTTAGTTGAGTGTTTGATCCAGGACTTGAGGTTAAGCGTTTGACATCATTCACATACTTGGCCTAGTTCCTCTGATTTAAGGTCAGAGAATGCTCCCGGAGTGTCCACAAATGTTACAATGGGAAACCCATGGTGATCTGCATACTTCATCAGACGGAGAGCCTTACGGTAGCTGTTGCAAAAATACATTAGCATTCGGAGGGTAAATCGTAGGAGTTCTTACAAGGAAGTTTCAGAGGTGTTAAGATCAAAGATTGCTAGCGTCCAGACATTTATGGGCAATTTGCAATTTGGTTCCTGACATTTACAAACTTTTGCAATGTTGCTCCCAACAGATTTTTTTTCTCCAATTGGTTCCCAACATTTACATTTTTTTGCAATGTGGCTATAAAAGTAACTGGGCGTTAGTTTTCTAACAGATTTTATGTCATGTGACTAGCACATGACGTTTTAAGATATTCTTAAAGCTACACATATCCGATTAATATGATTCTTCTTTTAAATTGAAGCAAATATTTAAATCTACAACATATATTTTTTTTTTGGAAATTTATTGTGTAGTTGGATTATTTTTACATTTAATCTTAATTTTAAATATTAAAAAAATAAAAAACACGTAAAATATAATCTAAAAAGGATATTAGCCCAAATATGTTCCATATGAAGTAAATTCTATATGTAGATTATCAGTTCGTAAAAATGTTTGACAGAAAAAAAAGGGGAGATCGAGGGAAGAGTGTATGTGGAATGGGTGTTGCGGGAAAGTGGCAGAGGGGTGGAGAAAAATAAACTTTTGGAAAGATACATATAGAAATTACTTCATATGAAACATACTTGGGATAATATCTTTTTAAGATTATATTTCACGTGTTTTTTATTTTTTTATTATTTAAAATTAAGATTAAATGTAAAAATAATTTAGGTGCCCAACAAATTTCCAAAAAAAAAAAATTATGTTGTAGATTTAAATATTAGTTTCAATATAAAAAAAGAATCATATCAATCGGATATGTGTAGCTTTACGAATATTTTAAAACGTCCTTTAAAACGTCATGTGCTAGTCACATGAGATAAAATTTGTTAGAAAACTAACGCCCATTTACTTTTATAGCCACATTGCAAAAAAATGTAAATGTTGGGAACCAATTGGAGAAAAAAAATCTGTTGGGAGCAACATTGCAAAAGTTTGTAAATGTCAGGAACCAAATTGCAAATTGACCGACATTTAAACATGAGCTTTTTACTCTGAATAACAACCAGAGTTTTTTACTCTGAATAACAACCATGGAATTCCATTTGCCAAAAGTAGTTAAGTTGAGTAGCCAAAGATGATGGAATCTCACATACATACCCATGAGGAGTAGGCATTCCAAAGTTGCGCTTGATATGCTCCTTTGTGTTCCTTCCTTTCTGATGACCAATGAACATGAAACGTCTGCCCTCTATCATGCCAAGGCCAGTCACAATTGCAGGATCATCGTATCCACAGCGATCTCCATGGAGCTCAACAAACTGTAAAGTTGGAAATACACGAGGGTACACAATGAGAAATGTTTCCATTGCGTTCTTAACACTTCAAGCAGTGAATATGACAAGTCAGTAGATGACAGACCTTATCAGTCATATTAAAGACATGATCAAGAAAGGTTGGCCTGTTAGGGTGCCGTGCAATGTTAACACGCTGTATTGGAGCCAAATTCGTATAGAGATATTTAAGAGCCTGAAATGAATATGTTTGAGATGTCAGTAGTTAGCAGATAATGTAGAGGAGTTGCAATCACAAATATTGGCATAAGATTTATAGATTATCAATGGTGGAAAGCATGCATCAATATTATGCAGTTCTGATTGGAAGGCAAGAAATGGAGGGAGTTGTTAAAGCAAATATAGAGGACTTAATAATCTTTAAACGTCTTGCACTGAACAATTGATCTCGCGCAGCAGACTACTATAAAATATACTCCATCCCGGAATGATGTTCCCACTTTTTTTGTTATGATTTTGAATGAACTTTGAGCAATAATTTTAGATTAATTTTAAATATCATAATGAAAATCTTAAAATTGTTATTGATAGTATTCATAATGGTGTATCAATAACAAGATTTAGATTTTCATTAGGATAATTAAATTAACCTAAAATCGTTCATTCAAATTGACAACTCAAAAAGTGGGATCATTATTCCGGGATGGAGGAAGTATTAATTCTAGGTCTCATGAGAAATTTCCTACAATCACAAAGGATAATCTCAACACAAACTTTAGCAAGTTTTTCAGGTAAAAATAGTTGATCTGTCTAATATCAGCTGCTGTGCGATAGCAAGAGCAATCAGCACAATCTATAAATGACTTCATACTGAGCAACAGAGCACATGCAGCAGACTACAATAAAATATACTTATTAGATTCTAGGTCACATGGGAACTTTCCCGCAATCACACAAGACAATCTCAACACAAGCTTCAGCACGTCAGGTAAAATACTGGATCTGTTTAATATATGTTGCTGTGTGATAGCAACAGCAATCAGAGCTTCTCATAATGTAAATGATCAAGTAACCGAGTCACGATTACCATATCAGAATCTCTCAGAAGTCAGAAATTAAGAACTACTGCCCAAAACATTGAAGGAGTCAAACCTTCTGGTATTTCATCTCTAAAGCCATTATTTGAGAACTGAAGTCCAGACCAGTTTCATTTGCCATCTTTTTAACCTGAACTCAACAAAAAAGTACAGATTATGAGGCAACTTTCACAAGCTTGCAAATAACAAAAAATAAACCGGTTCAGTTTAAAATGGTTACATCAATGATTTTCTTGTTTAGTTCGATAAGAGGTTTCTCAAATTCCAAAATAACTGGCTTCGGCTTTTCTTTCAAAGGCTTGAAATGAGAGAGATGACTAAGCACTCCACCCTGCACATTAGGATCGGGATTCTCAGGCCAGGGATGGTCAAGCTTCTTTCCCTTTTTAATCTTTGCGGAGACAACAAAATCTCTCCTATTGGTGCCCAGCCGCGCTCTGCCCAGAGTCTTCAATGGAACACCACATACGCTGTCACTCCAGCTTCCAATAAGATCTGATGCCGAAGTTCTAGAAGACAGACTCCCCGAGAAGGGAACCAGAGAATGTGACATCGTAGCCATTCTCCACAGAAAATATACTTCAAATTCTCACCCTAATCCACCAAAACAAAAAATAAACAAGAACATTCAGTTGCTTCAAGTATGTACTTCATCAAAAACAGGTTTTTATGCAAAACCATCACTACATTCTAGCTGGCTTGCTTGTACACACAAAGTTCTATCTGGTTCTCCCTAACTTGCTGGTTCTATCAAATACTGGAGAAGGCAAACGTCATGACCTCCATCTGTAACTTTTGAGTTTTGATTCGGCTTCTAAATGAGTATAACCTCTACGCTAATGTTAAAGATACGACTTGAATGTTATTGCCAAAATATCTTATCTATAACTATTACCTGTGACAGCTTACCGTGATACAAACAAATTCTAATGTGAAATCCTATTGTCCACTAATACTTGCTACATGACTCAGAATAGTGATGAAAGATATACTCTGTATTCCTTTAATGTTAATTAGAGTTATCAAAAAACAAATTGAATAATCAACATGCATACTGCTCATGATCATGATAGCAGTGGTACTTCCACAGTGAAATCACTATAAACCCTCAGCCATAAATGCTCCAAAATGTTAAAAGAAATATTATATCCCACTGCACAATTGGTACGGAAGTATACCATGTAACCCAATCCTACAATGTACAAATTCACAAAAGAGCACTGACTAACAAAACTACATGATTTAACTTAATTACAAATTCAGTTAAACAGCTTAAAATTAGTTAATACGCAGATGTATCCTACAAATGATAATTAATGCTTAATACTTTTTTGTAAATTAAAGATGCTGTATAGCCATACTGCTTGCTACCATTGTTCAGTAAGAAAGTAAAGAATGCAATCCAATATACCAATACTTGATAGGGTAAAACCGCATTGAATATAATCTAATGCAGCTACATTATTTAGCTCAATTATGAATTCAACTATGCAATCTAACATAAATAAATCACATAGATTTACACTTTCAAAAAATAAAAGACAAAAAAATCACATAGATAATAGATTTATTTTGCAAATTATGATTAGAGCTGAAACTGCTGAAATTCAATAATCAAATCACATAATCACACTGCATGCTAGGATTATTCGGTTAGAAATCCGATCCTACTGAGCAACATTGCATGTATATGATTCAGCTTAATTAGGAATTGAAATAAACAGTGTAACCGAAATCAAATCATAAATTCGGTGAATTATACAACATAACATGATAAATTAAACCTAGAATAAGATGAACGATAGAATCTCAGAGGGAGACGATTACCTGAGGGGAGAGATTCCGATCGCCGGAGCGGGATGATCTGAGAATGCACGGTAAGGGAGTGGATTTGGAGTGGGGGGGGGGAGAGAGAGATAATTAAGGAGAGAGAGAGGAGAGGAGCATCGAGGAGATCGTCAGAAGACGTTTGGCTTTGGGTGTATTCACGAACCAGAGAGAGGAGGGGAAAATGGTGTGTGTCGATAGTTCCTATGCGAAGGACTGTGTGTGTGTGTGTGTGTGTTGTGTGAGTTAGTGCGTGTTGTGTGTGAGAGAGAATGTGAGCCAGGTTTATTCGGTATGACAGTTAGACGGACCGGGGTGGAGAAATTGGGTTCGAGTCCTTGTGCGTGGGTTCGATGAGCTCGATGACCTCCTTCATTGGCTTCTACTCCCACTCTATTTACTTATTTATCCAATACATATATACTCCTTCCGTCCCACCTCATTTGACACTTAAAACAAACATGAGTATAATAACTAAAGAAAAATAATAAAATAAAGAAAATGTGTGGTAAAAAATGAAAAGGGAGAATGGGTGGAGTAAATAGTAGTATTAGCTGAATAAATTAAGCGGTGAAAAATGAAATAAATAAATAAAAAGGAATGAGTGGTGGGATAGATTAAAAATAATATTATAAAAATATGGTCATTTTTTAGAATCTCAAGGTGAGCTGAGACGGAAGATAATAAAAATATTTTTTAAGTGAGCTGGGATAGAGGAAGTATAGTATACTATAAAAATGTTATATCAAAATTATTTAATTATTTAAAAACACATAAATTTCTTTAAAATAAATAAAGAAAAACTACATTTGGTGTATAAGACGAATAAAGTATTATTCCTTGCTCCAAATATGGATATGATGTGCACTACTAAGATTGTTAGGTTTGGGTAGATGATTTTTTTTTTTTTATTATTTATTTATATTACTACTCCAAATAATTAGGTGGTTTCTAGTTAGAATTTAAGTTTTGATAATTTAGTTGGGGTTACATTAGCACGCAAATTATAGATTGATCTATTTCACATAACATCGCATGGAAGAGTTTATATTAGCATTCCAAATTTGACTTGTATCTTTGTATAACATAAATGATTGATGTTAAAGGAATTAAAGGAAAAGTTAGATTTTGATTAATGTTAATTACAAATATTGTATTTGGCTATAACTGAATTAGAAAGTAAATGTGATCCCTAATAGTTCACATGAAACTATATCTTCTGAATTTAACAGTGTTTGTAGGGAAAGAAACTTATGTATGCGAAACTTTTGTTTAATATTTCTTTTCGTACGCTTGGTTTTTATGTGATTTGTTGGGGATATTGTGAGCGAGATAAATGTATATGTTGAAATGAATTTAATTGTGTGGGGGCTAGTTCGGCATTTTTCACATAAATTAATAGATACCGATCGTTTTAGCATGCTCACCAATTCGACCACACACCACCTAACTTAAACACCCAAACACTGGCTTGAATGATTCACGCCATAAAATTACAACGACGCTCTTACAAACCGATAATAATTTATTTATGTTGGGAAACCGTTTGAAAATGTGTACTTTAAAGTCTGTCATACCGCACTGAATTCTGGTGATGAAGCGGTCAAGTCCCTCAATAACGACTTACACCACCAACAACCACCACAGCCTCACCCCCACCCCACCACACCACAAAATCAAAATACTCCTTCAAGTTATGTAAATAAATGTCATACGTACTTTTCTTTTTGTTGTTTCGCAATAAATATCTCATTTCTAAAAAAAAAGTTTTGTGGACCAATTTCACCCTTACAAGCAAACAAATAGAGCGAAGTCAGTACATCACTTCCTCCGTCTCAGCTCACTTCAGACTTATTTTCATTTAGTTTGTCCTAGCTCACTTTATTGAGACCTCCCTAAAATAAATATTTCCGTCTCACTCGAATTAGGACAAATTTCCTTTTTGGGTGTCCCATTCGAATTAGGACAACCCAAAAATGGAAGTGTTTTATTTAATGGGACCCACATTCACACTCACAACAACTTTTCACTCATTATTCTCTACCACACTTTCTCTCCCTACTCCACTTTTCATACTCACAACACCTACTCCACTAACATTTTTTCCTTAATCCCCGTGCCCAACCCAAAAATCCTAATTCAATTTATTCAACTAACACTATTATTTACTCAACTTATTTTCTCTATTCAATTACTACCACACATTTTCTTTATTTTATTTTTTTCTTTAATTATTGTGCACACTTCAAATGAGGTGGGAGGGGGGGGGGGATTATTTTCTAAAGCGGTTACATGGAAGTCAAATTAGACATTTATTATAGGAAAATAATACTAAGGGAATAAAAAAGTCACAAAAACTTCTTACAAAATCCTAGATGTAATGATTCTATTAATGTTTTTAATTAGAGTGTGGCGGGTTCATTATCGATCGATGCAACCAATAAAATATGGCTATCTCATTTGTGAAATATACGATGAAACGATGTCGCTCTGACTTCTGTACATTCTCTCTCTTATCAGTTATCATATCTGCTTCAATGTCTTCTCCCTTGTGTTATTTTCTCTCTGATAATGCTAACTAAAAATTCAACCATGGCTGACAACCCTGCTAACGGTAACCTTCCATAAGCCCTAACACACACACACACACACACACACACACACACACACACACACACTCTCTCTCTCTCCATCTCCCTCTCACTCACACACACACGGTGATTATTGATTATTCATAACAATTTTGCAGAAACAATTCTACAGCAACTGAGAAATGGTGTCGCTGAATTCGAGCTCGTCTCAACTCCAGTTCTTTCAATTTCTAGCCAGTTACCCTTAACTCGGAATAATCCCTTTACCGTCTCTCACAATGAAAATTCACATCGATTCTTTGCAAGAATTGGACCGTCTCTGTAAGCCCTAATTTCCTACTACCCTATTGTAATTAAAAATCCAATTTGATTCTGGAGAAACGCCTTTCGAAATTTGGTTTATCTTTTTTTTAATTGAACTATATTGTTCTTGTTATTGTTGTTAATCCAATAGATTATACAAAATTATTGACTCCTAGTGTCCATTGATGCCCTGGAAATATGGTCCTACAGTTTTATGACTTCTGTTTTTTTTTTTTTTTTTTGTTGCAAAATGTGATTTTAGTTCAAATTGATTGATACATGTTGGAGTTGTTGTTCCAAAAGGTCGGGTACTGGACATCTGCACACTTTTGGCATAAGTTTTACATGTTGGGTTACTAAACCTGACATTCTTGAAATGAACTACTCCCTCTGTCCCGGAATAAATGTCATAGTTGACAAGTCAATGTTTTTAAGCTTTTAGTTATGTTTCATGATTGCCCCAATCTATTCATATGGATAGAGTGACACCTCTCCTATGGCATTGCAATGCTTGTGCTTATTAAGATGGGTAGTATAGGAAGATCACCAAACTTCATACCCTATTTTTAGTAAGACGACATTTATTTTGGGACAAACGGAAATGGAAAGTAGGACATTTATTCTGGGACAGACGGTGATTTTTATTAAGGGATGGCTAGAAGGATACTTTTTTGATATATCCATGACAAGGTGCCTCCGAAACTTTTCCCCCTTATAAATCAGTAAACAAGTGCTCAACAGACTAATTGTCTCTATAGATTGATTGAGGGTAGAGGGAATACTATGGTGATCAATTTCATGCCCGATAATACGTCATTTACTGGAATCATAGTCTTTTTTATTTTTAATTGTTTATCACCTCAAATTTCTGCAGTTACGCACTATAGATATCTCCGATGCTTGGTTGATTAATCTAACTTCAATTCACTTTATGCAAACTATTCAGATTTTGTTACATGGTTTGGATTTTACTTGTTTTCGCTCTTTTAATTCGTGCCTTGTTCTTATAGTGGTGGTGCTTCACCAGCAATGAAGAAACTGGAGCGTTATTCAGTTCAAAGAGTTACCGGTGATGGACGCTGCATGTTTCGTGCTCTGGTACGTGTTTTTTTTTGTTTTTTTGTTTTTGTATCTTCCTGATTTTTTTCGCCATGGGCCTGTAAAACGATAGCCAATATGTGATCTAAACCAATTTAGCATCAAACAAGCAATGATAAAGCTTCCAGATTATGATGGTTTATCTTGTCAAATGTTTTCTGATAATGGATGCCAAAAGTAACTTCTATATTTAACAGAGTGGTGTCAATTGAGGCAGTTCAATTCTGAGCATTCATTATGGATTTTTAAAGAAGCCTCCAATCCCTAACTCTATATATTAAGTGAAAATGAGCTCTAGTTTCTGTCGTAACTTTTCTGGTCTATCATGCAAATCATCATTCAGTATAGCACATTCTGCTTCCTCAAACCTTACATTCATGACTTGCCATTCTTTAACTTGTTTTTGTCCGAAGCAACTCAATTGTGCTTCTCTTACTCTATTGCGTGAAAGCAGGTAAAGGGAATGGCTGCCAACAAGGGCATCGCTCTTTCCTCACGAGAAGAAAGAGATGACGCAGGTTTGTTTTGTTCTTTCCTTCATTCAAATCATGATTTTGGGTTTCCTCCACAATTAATCAATACCGAGCATCCTTCTTGATTGATTAGGGTAATATATAAAAAAAATATTCCCTTTTTCTATCAGAAATATTACAGTGGTTTGCTAATACGAAGTATGTTGCAAAAGTCTTCATCTCTGTGCGACTCCATAACTGAGTATATTTTTGTTATAAAAAATGAGTCTACATACTTTGTACTATGTGGATTTTGATGCAGTCAACCTCATATATATACTGCCAGTACTTCTGGTACAAAAAATTCTTGTTCATCTCCTCTATGTCGTGAATATTGCATGCATGCAGCCTTTTCGACTTATAATGACTTAGTGACGCATGATCTGTCTAATGTAATGACCCATACCGAAGATTGGGGTGCATGTGGATGTGGCAACTAACTTATTACCTATAGCCCGTCTGGTAGTTAGTTTTTCCATAAACATGGGTATCAATGGCGAAGCTACCCCAAGGGTATGGGGGTCCTTCGTCCCCCTTAGATTTGGGAAAATGACATTTATACTACCTACAAAATTTTAAAATATACACAAAAAAATACTATTTTATTCAATTCCGACCCCCTTTACTTGTGGTAAAAATTGCACTATGATATCATTTTGCCCCCTTTGTGCTAAATTATCTGCATGATAAGTACTCCGTTTTTATACTTTAAACAATCTCAACCCCTTTTGAAAAAAATTCTGGCTTTGCCACTATTTGGTATCCTTGTTTTAATGGCAATTCTTGTAATGGTGATGGCCAGAACAGCCCCTGCACTCACTTCTACATATCCATAATTGCCTCATAACTAGAGCCACAGATTTGATTAAACCCACATGACCACCACTGGCATATACATTTTCGGACTAATGTAAGTCTTAAAATAACGAGTCCCTATCCATATTCATACCACAAGTAAAACTAATCACCATGTTGTATTGCTATCTTCCAATTCGATATTTTGGTCCCCTTACCGTGAAATCCCTCTTTTTTTTTTTTTTTTTTTTTTTTTTGGCATACTCTATGTTGCAAGTGTGTAGCTGATTATATTATTATTATTACTTATTTATTATTAATTTTTCTTTTCTTCTTAGTTTTCTTGAGTAGTTGGAATATGAACTCCTCCAATGTATCTTTCCTCATCTTCATATAGTTTTCACTCAAGTCCTCTAAGTTTTAACTTGCAATATATTTTCTGAATACATATCTTGGCATATTCATGCAGATGACTTGCGGATGGCAGTAAAAGAGGTCCTATGTGATGATGATAAAGAACGGCGTCAATACGAAGGGGCATTGGTTGCAATAACAGTAGATGAACCGCTAAACAGGTTAGAATCATTACCATTAACTTTACTATAAATGTTCCTCACTGGTTTAAGGTGGTTTGATAAATGATTTAGCTTATTCGAAGTGTTTTTGTTGTCACCATAAACATGAATGCTTTTATGCAGGTACTGCCAACGCATTGGACGATCTGATTTCTGGGGAGGAGAGTCAGAGCTTCTGGTTAGTATAAGTGTAGTTGTATTTGTTTGTTGTTAAACGCACTTAACGTGGGTTATCCTTCCTCAATAGATTCCAGTTCCATCTTCCAAATGAAACTTTATACTCCCTTCGTCCCATAATAAGGGTGACTTATTTATTTTTTGAGCGTCCCATAACAAAGTTACTATCCCAAAATGGAAACTAAAAAAATACTTTTTTATTCAATGGGACCCACTTGCCCACTCACAACAACAATTCACTCACTATTCCCTACCCTACCTTTTCTCTCCTACTTTACTTTTCATACTTATGGTCGCACTCCACCTACTCCGCTATCAATATTATATTTTTTTTTCTTAATTGCGGCGCATTCAGTTTTACTAACCCTTATTATGGGACGGAGGGAGTACTTAATATTTTGTTGCACTTTATTATTTTGTCTTAAGTGGGATCTTAAGCTGTCGTTTATAAACTTGTCGCAATATTTGGTTAGAGAAAATGAGTTAAATTTGATCATTGACCAACTATACACACCCCAGGTACTGTCGAAGTTGTGCTGCCAGCCCATCGTTGTGTACATTCCTGCGCATGAGGTAATCATCTTGTCCTTCAATAAATTCAGCTTGGTTATTCAATATATTGAGCTTGGTTATCCGATTTATGCTTTCTAAATTCATATCAAAGCTTCAAATATTGATTCATTTAAAAATGTTGGTTGGCCAGTTAATGGAGGTGTAGGAATGCATTTGGGTAGTGGTGGTGGTAGCGCGTGCACCCCCCCCCCACCTGGTGGGTGGTGGACTGGTGGTGGTGTTGCTAGCTCCTTTGTGGTTTCACTTGACCCCACCTCCATCCCACCCTACCACCACCACTACCGCCCACACACACCCTACTGGTGGGGGTGTGGTGGTATTGCTAACTCCTTTTGGGGTTTACTTGTTTGCTATTCGACATGTTACTCCCTCCGTCCCGGAATGTTAGTCCTACTTTTTTTGTTGTTATCTTGAGTCAACTTTAAGCACTAGTTAGGTTAGTTTAAGCTATCCTAATGAAAATCTAAAACTTGTTATTGATAACAAGTTTTAGATTTTCATTAAGATAGTTAAAACTAATCTAAATTATTGCTCAAAGTTGACTCACGTTAACAACCGAAAAAATGGGAGTAACTTTCCCGGACGGAGTGCAACTTATTGATCTTCCCATTTCTGTCCTTGGCTATAATTGCAGTGCTCGAGATCTAAATTTAACCATATGATTTGACATTATGTGTTTGTGTTCCTATCAATTGCAGCACACAAGAGGAGGGGGATCTGGTTTTATCCCAATTGCAGAATATGGAAGCGAGTTTAGCAAAGGGTCAAGAAAAGGAAAACCGAGGCAAGCCGTGAAGCTTCTCTACAGTGGTAGAAACCATTACGACCTTCTCGTATAAGCCTCCCTCCTCTCTCATGCTTTCTTAGAGCCTTACTATTATTTACATGCTTTGTATCGAGAGAAGACTGAAGAGACAGTTGTACCTTTCATTTTTTGGGGGTACAGTTGTACCTTCTATATGCTGAAGTGTATAAGCTACCATTGTTCAAAGGATGGATGACAATATGTCACAGTCCTGACAATGTGTTTTTCCAATTTCAGCAATTGAAGTTGAGGCAGTTGTACCTTCTATATGTTGCATTTTTATATTATGATAGTTTCATGTTTTTAATTCGTAAATTTCGAACTGAGTTAATTGCTAATTTTCCTATTAAAACTGTTATTTCGTTAGATGAAAACCTGTTAGATAGTACTACCCCCCCCCCCCCCTCCGTAATATGAATATCTATTTATTTGTCTAGTTATTGCAGATTTGTCTTTATGGGTTAATCGGTATGAACATTGTCACTTTGGATTGTTTAAACATTATTCATATTAACAGAAAAAAGGGTGAAATACACAAAGTCACAAACTAAACATACATCTTTGTTGACTTTGTTTGACTTTCATATTTTTCTATTCACATTGTACAAGCTTCTATTATTTCATTCTCTTTGGATATTTAACGCGTTTCAAGAAAATAACTCAGCGTACGAAGAAATATTATTCTCAATATCCCATAATAAATATCGCATTTCGATACAAAACTATGTGAAGGCCAATTCTCCCTAGTTTAATTCTAAAAAGAAATTATCATTTTTTTTAATTTTTTTTTTAAAAAAAGAAAAGGAATCAACCCAACAAAGTCAGATGCTGGCACAGTCATGGTGGAATGTCTATACCTATCCAGCTATCCTGGAAGTGCACATCTCTCTCTCTCTCTCTCACACACACACACCAAAAATATGAACTTAATGGAATTAGTAATCATTTTCTTGGGCTGGACATTATAATCTATAACCCCACAATACATCAATAGGCAACAAAAAGTGAAATGCAGAGCTTTACAGATAGACTGCCTGCCCTGGGCTTTCTTCTTTACAAAGAAAAATCGATTCTTTTTTCCACTTGTGATTATCCATGTCAATTATGTTGATTATTTAGTTGCAGTTAAGTGATTACATTTGAAAATTTAGAGGATTTGTCACAGTTTTTGAGAATGAGTTCATCGGATCGATTGTTTGACAGGCAAAGAACTGTTCATGAGATTCTTGGTGGAGGGTTTGGTATGTTCTTGATTCCCCAATTTCTTTCCACCTCCGTCCCAAATTAAATGTTCTTGTTTTTTATTCAAATTTATTCTTGGTCAAGATCAAGATCAAGAGCTAATTTGAATTTTTTTTGGACATTCATTCTAAGACGGAGGTAGTATTTGGATTCACACACAACTGCACACAAAAGAGCAAACATTTTATTTTTATAATTTTGGAGGATCAAGATCCCAATTTTCTTATTTCAAAGCTTGATTCTTGTTAGAGGGGTTCATACTAATTAAGTAAGCTAAGAATTGGGATGTTTGATTCTCAGTACCAAGGTTTAAGCTAAGGCTCTGTTTGGACTGTGTTTAATAATATACTATCTTTCCCCTTTTGTGTTCTTGGAGTATAACTAAACTGTGAATTCTAGACACCTTAATCAATCAACTTTTCGCCATGTCGAATTTCTCTTGTTTTCGTCTGCCACTTTCCTGGCATTTTAAGAATGAAACAGAAAACCATGATTCGAAAATGCTGAATCTTGTTTATGCTCCCTCCATCCCAAAATGATAGACCCATTCCCCTTTTTGTTTGTCTAGAAAGTTATCCCTCCCATTTTAAAAATGAAGGCTTCGAAACCAATGAATTTCCAAAGCTTATAACGTAACCTTAAAATGTTTGAAAAGTCAAACGTGACTATCATTTTTGGGACGGAGAGTGCATGTTTCACCGTTATACTGATTGATGTTGTGTTTGTGTTTCATTTGAACAGTTGCAGATGTAATGTTGTGGAGGCGAAGAAACACAACTTTGGGAACACTGATTTTAGCTTTAGCAGCTTGGGTCGTGTTTGAGATATCCGGTTACACTTTTTTATCACTCGTCTCGAGCATTCTCTTGCTCTTATTTGGCATTCTTTTCTTTTGGTCCAAATCAGCAGAAATATTGAACAGACCAGCTCCACCGTTACCAAAATTGCATTTGACGGAAGAAGTGGTAAATGAAGCTGCATCATTCATTCGTGAACATATTAACGCGATTCTCTCTGTATCCCAGGACGTTGCACTTGGTAAAGACCCCAAAATGTTTGTCAAAGTAGCTGCATATCTTGGCCTGATATCCTTTCTTGGAGGATTCACTGATTTTCTCACATTTGGATACATTAGTAAGTTTCTTGATGAGTACGATACACACGCACACACACACACACACACATACACATATACTCATTCCGTCCCACTCGAAATAGGATTTTTGAGTTGGGCATGAGGATTAAGGAAAAATTTTAGTGGAGTAGGTATTTTGAATATGAAAAGTGGGTAAAGATAATGAGTGGAAGGTCGTTGTGAGTGTGAGTGTGAATATGAGTCCCATTAAATAAAATATTTCCATTTTGGGATTGTCCTATTTCGAGTGGAACACCCAAAATGACAGTTTGTCCTAATTTGAGTGAGACAGAGGGAGTATATATGTTTGTTGACCTTCCTATTTTCCCTTATGTGGCAGGTCTTCTCATTGTTCTTACTGTTCCAGCAGTCTATGAAAGATATGAAGACCATATAGACAAATACTTGATGGGAAAATACTGGGAATTGCAAGAGATGTACTTGATCTTTGACGAAGATTTTGAAGAGTGTGTTGATAAAGTTAGGAACTGGATTTTGGAGATGAAGAAATTGAGCTGATATTCTTCCTTTCCCCGCGTCTTGCTTGATCTGTAAATTCTTTTTCTTTCCTTTTTGTGTGGTTGTTTTGAGAGAAGATTTGAGAGTTCCGGGGGAAGGCAAATGGTTCTTCCTCTTTTTATTTTTTTTCTTCCATTTTTTTGGTATGTAATTCAGTTCTGGGTTTCTCATGTATAGAACTTGTAATCAGAGAGAGAGAGAGAGAGAGAGAGAGAGAGAGAGAGAAGTTTCTCAGGTGGTTGTTCAATCTTGTAATTTAAACACTTGTAAATGGAGAAGAGATTTTATTGATGCAAGCCTAGCACATTGCCATTTACTCAAGAATCCTTTTTTTTTTTTTTTTTTTTTTTTTTTTTCTGACATTCAGAACACCTTGATACATTATAATGTCAGATATCCATCTATATACAGGATAGCGAAAACGCGAAAAATCGGGTGGGACCCGCCGATCACCCCCTTGTCGAGGGATCCAAGAAAATTCAATGATATAGTTGTTGAATCAACCCTGAAACATGTGCCTTGTGACAGCAGCGAGTTTCACAATCTAAGGGATCAAATATATCAAGAGTAAGAAACAGAATGCAGCATTAAAAAAAAAAAAAAAAAAAAAAAAAAAAACTCTAAAGATAATTTAAAGAGAGAAAAATGGTACATGATCAGTCAGTTAAGATATCAACACAATCACTAATCCTGGCCACTACCAAAGCTATCACGCTTGTCGTGCTGCCACCCAAAACTCCGGCCATCACGAGGTGGTGGAAGAGGCTGTGGGGGCCAATATACCTTTTCCGTCCCTGGAATCCATAGCATTTCCACCCTGCATAGGTTAAGGGTGAGGCATGCTTGATGGTGAAACTCCTTGATTTCGTCCATAATCCCCGGGAAAGATTCCAACTCTTCCTTGAGCATCTACCATCTCTTGATTCATCATCATCATAGAAGAAGGGTCAAATGGGACGACCCCATTGGGTCCCACATTCCAGGGTCGAGAATACATTTCTCCAAAACTCACGCCACCTGGCGGGTATCCAAGCAATGATCCCTGTTCTGTACTACCTTCTGGTGCAAAAGGAGGATAACTAAAAGGAGGAGCCATTGCCATATTCATATTCATCGGGACTGCAAAATTTGGAGCCTGTTGTGGTGGATTCATAGAGAAGTCGGGCCCACTTCGTGCTTCCAAACCTGGTTGAGGAAAGAGGTTTGTGGGCCCGGGCCCTTCAAAGCCTGGGGGTCTGCTGTTGTCAGGATCTGACGAGTGATTTGGCATATGCCCGAAAAATGGTTGGGCAGGCATTCGGGATTGTGGGTGGTGAGCCTTATCTTCCCGGTCAAGGTTCTGGGAATTCGAACTAGGTGAGAAGATTGGTTTTAGTGGTGCCTGAACTGTGGAATCTGAAGTTGCAGGTTTTGATTCATTTACATCTTTGTGTGAATTGGGATTGCGAAGAAGGTCTGAATGGTTGGAATGAATATGGGACTCGAAGTCGGTCTCTTTTAGGAAGGATTTCAGACAGTGTGGAGCTGCACAGACAAAGATGCCTTCCATCATTTTGATCGTCTGAATCTTCTGGATGCGTTCATCACAGCTTTCAAACCAAAAAATAAAACAAAAAGGAAAGTCTGTTAGCTCGTTGACAAACCATTCTGTAAAACTAATGCAAGAATTCAGAGTAAAAGGAGGTGCCTAATAGTTATTTGCACAAGGATCCTTAGAAAGTAAACTGCCGTTTTAATCTTCTTCTTCTTCTTCTTCACAGTTTTACTTTGATTCATTGGTCGCTGCCTTTTTCAAGTTCAATTCTAAGAGGACGCAAAGCAAAATTGGCCAATGGTTTCAACCATTTCAGTAAACGCCTTGTTTTATATTCCCCCCAGTGTCCCAAGTCACTCACATTGCACACTTCAAAGGATGTAACTTTACTTGCTTGTACCTTATGAAATTACACCGAAAGAAAAATTGAAAAGTGCGACTATTTTTTAAGAGGGGGCATATTTTAGTTTTGGCACTATAATCCTCACTAAAGATAAATGAAAGTGCAACTGTACACTGTCATAACACAGTATGAACAACAAGAACTACAGCTAAAGCAAGGAGCAAAAACGATGAATAGAGCCTTACAGGTAGCAGATAGAACCACTCCTAGCACAATCCAGACAGAATGCATGCTCACATGGGTTCTGCAAGAGCCTAAATTTAATTAGAAAGGAAGAAAAACATTCTGCAAGAGCCTAAGTTTAATTAGAAAAGAAGAAAAACATACACATTTAACCCAATAAAATGCTGACAGCCCACCCCGTATTAGGAAGAAAACATATGAAATCTCAAACAAGAAAGTCCGATAAGAAAGGAGGGTGTGGTGGGAATCAATTATCACTATTAACTCTTTGGGAGAAAGACAAACAGGCATGCTATGAAGTAAAATAACACAAAAAATATACAGTTACATTTACTGCATACCAAACGGCCGTAGATTGCGATAGGATAATCACAGCGAACACAGAAATGAACTCTTTCACCAAGTTGTTGCCGGGACCTGCGACCCACTGTCTTGACAAGGGTAACACTACTTACTGAACCAAGGCTCTTTGCCACAGGAAGCTCAGCAAGGATAAGGTGGTCAGGGCATGCAACTGTTACACTTTCCCCACCCTGGAGCTTCCCTCCTCCTCCACTGCCTTCTGCAGCTGTACCCTTGTTACTGAGTTTAATCTGAAGCATCTTCCCAAGAGTATTTTCCAATCGATCACTTCTTGCCCCCAATGGGTTCAAATTTCACCACAAACAATCACTGAAAAGGTCACTTTTATCCTGCATTATTGATTATGGCACAATTAACATTACAAAACATGATAATGTAAACATACCACTACGGCTCAAATTTCCGTTAGTAATCAGAATGCAATCCTTAAAAAAATCTATTAAGCAAACCTCACTTCAATTCCCGTGTGTGCATAAACATATCTCAAAAATCATATCGTGCAAAACTCAAGACAATAAAACAAATGGTGCAATGAAATTGAAAGTGCCCACAAGGCACAACTGAAGAATTGACCTGCTAGTGGCATAGTGCACGCGATCCCAATGAGGAAAAGAAGAATGTCGGCAATATACATTCTAATACTCACACTTCTGTAACTTTTCTAAAACATATTAACATTGAAAAGAGTGCAACGTAATACTCCCTCCGTCCCAGCAGAAGTGTCACCAACTTTTGGGACACGAAGATTAAGAAAAGGTAGTAGATGTGTGGTAGAAAATGAAGAGAGAGAATGAGTGGGGTAAATAGTAGTGTTGGTTGAATAAAATGAGTGGTGGAAAATGAAGAGAGATAATGAGTGGGATTAAATAGTGGGGTTGGTTGAATATAAAAGTATTAAAAGTTTGCCATTTTGGGTAGTGACACTTGTGCTGGGACGGACCAAAAGGGAAATAAGTGACACTTCTGCTGGGACGGAGGGAGTATATCTCAAAATCGTAGGATACGCAATGAGGACGAAACTGTTCAATTCGATTTAAACTGATAAGATCAGATCTATCCTCCCCTACAACCCCCACCTTTTTTTTCTGGCACCCATTTATTACCATGGAGAATCAGTACCCCTCTCTGCATTAACCATAATGGATGAAAGGTGCATCATATGGTATGATACGCATCCAATTCCTACAGAGTAATATCCTGGGGTTGAGAAGAACTGGAAACTTTAAAAACCTTATCTCCATTCGATAAAAGCTTCCTCATTTCTAGTCTATACAAATTCTTTTAGTTTTAAGCTTATTCGATAGCCTTTCTCCTGGTCATCCTCTTTAAGTTGCTTGTGCTTCTGTTGTAGTCTACTCCCTCCGTCCCTCTTTAATCTACAAAAATGAGTCTTGGCACAAGAATTAAGGAAAGGATTGTAAAGGTGATGTGTTGTGAGTGTAGATAGTTGAGCAGGAGAGAGAAAGTGGGGGTAGAGAATAGTAAGTGGATAGTTGTTTTGAGTATGACAAGTGAGTCCCAATATTAAAGAAGTGTCAAAACATTTCCGTTTTGGGATTTTGTATACTCCCTCCGTCCCATTTTAAGAGTAAAAAAATGGGTGGGTTCAAGAATTAAGGAAAAGACGATGGGTTGTGAATGTTGATAGTTAAGTAGGAAAGAGAAAGTGGGGGTAGAGAAGAGTTAGTGGATAATTGTTGTGAGTATAACATTTACCCACTTTCCATTTTAGGATTTTGACTCTTAAAATATCCTAAAATGGGACGCCCTTTTAGGAAATTTTTGACTCTTAAAATAAAGTGAGAGGGACAGAGGGAGTATAAAGGTTACGTTTTATATTCTAAAAAATGAATACTCACATATAGAACCTGAAAAATTCAGAATTGAATTTGAAAAATCAAATCATATCTCTTCAATTAAACTAATGTATTTTCAAATTGCCAGTTTACAAATCTCCACATATTCGTTCAGTAATTATATGTTCAAACTCTCATAGAAGAAATATAAATCCTTACTTATACATCTTCGTCAACTGAACTCTGGATTATCATGTAAACCTATGATTTCAATTCAAAAGCCAAAATTCGATACATTAACCTAATGGCAAACAAACGGTTCCTTTATTCATGAAAACAGAAGCGGAAAAGCAAGCGATTGAACACATACAAAGCTGAGATTGAGTTGTTTTTCGGTTCAGGAGATTCAGACCTGTCGGTCGGTCGGTCGGTCGGCGGTGGTGATAACCGGAGAGAGTGGCTTCGGTTTTACTATTTCTTTGCCCCCAACCCAACAGCCCTTTTGGTGGATATATATTCTTATATTTAAAGGCCCAAATCCTTGTATTTTATTTTCTCCTTATTTAATTTTCTGTTTATAACTTTGATGTGGTCTCCCATGAGAACAAGGGGATCCGTCTCATGTATGAGACGGGTCGCCCCATGACCCATAGGCATGACCCGTCACGTGGCAGCTTCCCAGAGGTCAATTGTTTTTTTTTTTTTGGTTTTTTTTTGAGTTTTTATATTATTTTTTCGGCTTTTCAGCCGTTGACCAAAAGTAATAGTTACCATAACTTAATGTAATGACTGAATACTTATAAAGTAATATTGTTCATAAGTAAACGTAACACCTGTTTTACAAAAACAAAAGCTCATTTTACCCATTTTTTTCCAATGTAATACTAATTATAATTACATGTAACCCAAACAATATCTAAATGTAATTATCATTTATACTGAAATGTAATAATGCTTTTGCAAAAATGTAAAATATTGTGTATTTTGATTTAATTTTTTGAAAGAAAGTAACATTTGAAAAGTAACAAACTCATATATATGAATGTAATTGTTTGTACAATTAAATGTAACACTTTAATAAAAGAAATTATAACATATTTCTATCGATAATGTAATACTTTTACATGTAACACTAATCAAGTGTTTTTAGCTCTAAAAATATAAATTGTTGAATTATTACTTTTTCTATACATATGTGTTACAATTATGTATAAACATTATTACATATAAGTAACACGTTCGTTACATTTTAGTTGTAATAAGTATTACTTTTGGCAAATGAAGAAAACATAAAAAAAAAAAAAAAAAACTGTTACTTTTCTATATATATGTATTACTTTTATGTATACAAACTGTTACTTTATATGTATACAGTCATTACATTATGTTATAGTAACTATTACTTTTGACAAACCGAAAAAAAAAAAAAAAAAAAAAAAAGCAAAAAAAAGCAATTTTTTTTTTTTTTTGGCCTATGAGAAGCTGCCACGTGGCAGGTTCGACCCCTGGGTCCTGGAGCCGGTTCGTGGGTCGGACGGGTGGGTCAAAAACCGACCCGTCTCATGGATGAGACGGGTATAGCAGGTCTCACGGAAGTTTTAGTCTTTACATTAAGAGATTCTGTTTTACACTAAGAGGTGAAAACAGTTTTACATTAAAGGAGTGTAAAACTAGTTTTTCTCGAGATTTTCACATAACCATTTTTTTTTTTTCGAAATCAGATTTTCACATAACTTTTAAAACAAAAGTTTATGTCTATAATAAATAAAAAATATTTTAGTTTCTCTTTGACTCTTTCTTTTATGTTTCTCGGTTTCTGTATTATAATTACAATAAAAAAAATGTTTATAATAAATATCAAACTTTCTTTTTAATTTTGCTAAAAAGATCTCATTTTTAAAGCATAAAATAATCTAATTTAATTTTTATCCATTTAAAAAAACTGTGATTTTTTTTAATTCTAATTAAATTTCTCACATTTAAGTAATAATAATAAAATATTTTAAATGTTACTTTATCATTAATAGAAGCAATGTGTGGCAGAATAATTTGACAAAAATGGGTTCAGTCTACTCTTTCTTCTTCTTTCATGTGTAGTATTATAAGCTTTTAAAATTTAATGATTTAATTTTGAAAATGAAACTAACTTTCTGAAATAAACAAATGGATCAAACAAAAAAGAGCAATGAGACTATCATTTTTCAAACGGAGGGATTATAAAAAGGAGCATTGAGACTATTATTTCATAGATCAAGGGAGTATATTGTGTGTGCATTAAAAAAAAATTAAAGACAATCTTCTGCATTTTCTTTACTTTAGAAAATTTGCAATGGCAAGAGAAAACGTAATAAAACTTGGGTGAGACGGGCTCACGCGTGAGACGAATCTTGTTGAGAGGCTAAATAGTTTGCCACCTATGGGCGGGGTGGGCGAGATGAGATCACATGTACTACTTTGTGTACCACTGGTGATCCGACAACTATTAACATTGATGATAAAATCTTAATGACAACTTTGTGTACCACTCTAGATCCTCTCTCGTCGAGATCCGTCTCATGTGTTTGACCGTCTCACCACAAGTCTTCCTCTTCATTTTTAATAGGACTGAAAATTACCACAATAAAACATTCCCCCAACAAATAGGTGAAACTCTAATTGAGTAATCCATCAAATATTAAAACAGCATATAATCCAGTAATAATTGCCTTCTAATATTAGGAAAAAAGAAACTTAGAATCATAAAGCCTCTATATCTATAATTTTTTTCCAATAGTTTTCCTCATATCACAATTCTGTAGTACTTTAAAAATTGAGGAAAAAAAAAAAAAAAAAACAAGAAGAGAGGATTTTATTTTTCTTCAGAACAATGTAAATAGTTGCTGAGGGTAACCCTAATCCAAAACTCATTTCTTAAATTCAGGCTGATTCTATTCTCTTCACCAACTTCTTAGCCTGTCAGAGAGAAAAAAAAAAAACCCATAATCAATTATAAATACAAATACGATGTTATTGTCGAAGATGTTATATTAGATAATGCGACAAACGATAAGAAGTTGATGTTTGCTCGAGGTGACAAAATTCTTCAGTAAAGAACTTTTGTGGGGACGGAGTTTCAAACTGGGGAAACGAAAAATTGATAGGGTTTTGAGGAGAAAGTCATAGTTGTAACAGTGTACCTGCTCCAAGGTTAGAAACATGATCACATTCCATGATCCGAGCCGTCCAAAATTTGGGATGAAGCCCTTGTAAAACGCAAGAGGGCCCTGTAACAAAGAGGTTCAAAACTCGGCTTAGACGTTAAACTGACCAATAGAAGCATGGTATCATTGTGTCATAAGGTGTAGACTGAGTCTGTATAAGTGTCCGTGACTGACTCTGTTTGTGCGAGCGAGGTGAGAGAGAGAGTGTGTGTGAGAGAAACCGAAAGCGATGAAAGATGGTGGAAGGATAATGAACTTACATCATTCTTCAGAGTTCTGACGAAGCAATCAATCGTACTTTTGTAAGTGGGGTCTCCCATCATTCTTGATTTGACCTAAAAAAAAAAAAAAAAAAAACTAAAACGTCTGAGTTTCCCTTTATACGAGCAAGTTATTTTTTCTGGAGTTTAATTAAACTTGTACAATTTCACCAAACTACACGCCTGAACAAAGGCTTCAATATCACATTTAATATATTGGTTCAAACTAAAGTTAAATCGAGCACATAAATTAATGGATCTATCCACAAAAAAAAAAAAAAAAAAAGAAGGTGAAATTGCGCTCAAAAATGTAAAAACTGGCTACGGAAGATTACCACATCAACAGGAGAGCCAATGCAGACTGCAAAGAAACCTGCTCCCAAGCCAGATAATATATGAGTGAAAACATTATCACTGAAACCTGGGATCTTCAGAATTGTCTGCATTAGCATAAAAAAAGGTTAGTGAAGAGATCCAGCTTAACATTACGTGGTAAGAACAAAAGTTTTATACTCCCTCCCTCCCAAAATGATCTTCCCACTTTTTTTTGCATTTACTACAAATGAACTTTGAGCAATGGTAGTAGGTTGATTTAAGTATACTAATGGATATCTAAGACTTGTTATTGATACATCATCAACAATACTATCAATAACAAGCTTTAGATTTTTATTAAGATAATTAGATCAACCCTAAATTATTGCTCAAAGTTCATTTGTGGTAACGGCAAAAAATCATTTTGGGACGAAGGGAGTAGTTTATATATACACTCCCTCCGTCCCACCCAAATTAGGATTTTGGGGTTGGACACGGGGATTAAGGAAAAAGTGTTGGTGGAGTAGGTGTTGTATGAAAAGTAAAGTATGAGAGATAAAGTGGGTAGAGAATAATGAGTGGAAAATTGTTGTGAGTGTGAATGTGGGTCCCATTAAATAAAACACTTCTATTTTTGGGTTGTCCTAATTCGAATGGGACACCCAAAATGGAAATTTGTCCTAATTCGAGTGGGACGGAGGGAGTATATATTTAAAATGGTCATTGTGGTTGTACCTGCTTCACTTGATCATAACTGGCTAGTTCAGCAGCATTTATGATGGCATTCCGGGCTACATTGGGTCCAAGACCAGTCCACAGTGCCCCAATTCCTTCCTAAAATTCAGAAGCAAGTCAGCACAGTCGAATAAACCATCATAATAATATTTTACTAGCAGGGAAGCAATAAGGAAATTTCACCTGTCTAATTATAGTAGAATAAGCATTCAATGCACCCGAGTATCGCCTTGGCACTCCAGCGGGAAGTTTCCCTTCAGCTTGGAGCCGAACTTTCACAAGATCAGTAGGATTTGCCACCGTAATTCCCAAGGCACCTGTTTAATGCAATTTGGGAATGGGAATAATCAATGTACATATGTTAAAGAGACGGAATTCTTCCCATCAATAGAATCAAATAATGCAGGAATGAAAGAGAACCCTATTCCAAGAAGGTTCTTGAGTTGTCATTTATTCTCTAGAAAAGGAATGTTATAGTGAAAGTAAATCTCCTCACCAGTTGTGAGTGCAGCAAGTATTTTCTTGGTCAAAGGGACATCTCCAACATGATTCTCACCGACATATAAGTTTTTGACCTGTTCAGCATGCAAAATACATGTTATATTAGATATACTTAAATGACCAAGCGGACTAAGTTGGACTCGTTTGGGTTGTAGTCAAGCTTGCAAAGATTTAAGATTAGAGATATAAAAAAGCCCAGCTAACGATAGGGTCATCTCAGCTTGAATAAGCCTGTTTATCAACCACTTCCTCCGTCCCAAAAGAAAAAAAAAAACAGTTTCCATATTTGCCAGTCCCTAAAAAGGAGTCATGTTTAAAGCAAGGCAAGAATTTCAATTTAACTTCATAAAAGCACTTCCATGTAAAGCTACATCCTTAAAAAAGTTTGATTTGGGAGGGAGGGAGCATAAACTAGGCTAATCTATATCTCGTTTGTGAAGTATCCAAACACAAATAAAGCTTGAGCTCCATTATAAATAAAAGAGCCAATCTCAAAAAGTCAAAGCACAGGTAAGTCAACCATCACAATCCTAATTGAAATAGACAACTAAGCAAAAGATAGCAACCCCAGAAGACAGGAGAAAAGGAGGGAAAACCTACAGGTTCATACAGCCCAATTCTTAACCCTCCATACAGGCATTGACGATGCAAGCCTGGCACAATGCCTTTCCATAGAGATGCTAAACCTTCTTCCCTAGCAATGGTTCCAACAGTGCCCAACATCCCTTTGTATTTCGGTAGAGCCATACCATCCCCCGCAACTGCTTTCTTTTGAAGCTGAAGCCTCACCTTTGCAGTGTCCAGTGGGATTGTACAAATCTGCATAAAGATATAAATAGGAATGCATGTAAGTAATACACGTTTGAAAAAGTTCTGCCAGCAAGAAGTTCATAATTTGTCCTTGTCAAATGGATAGTGCGCTGAATTAATATTGACACAAGAATTGCTAACCTGGGATAGTATGTAAACGGACATTCATGAGCATTCATATGACAACACAAAACTATGTAAAACAAAAACATTTTGAGGAAGTTAGAAGAAGATAGAAGTCAATTGTTGTTTCAAGGCCAATAAAGCCGGTCTTGTACGCACTATTAGTTGTTGCAGTGTTGAGTGAAAAATGGAGTTGGTTGATGAATTTTGATTATGAATCCCTTTGAGGTTAATTGGATTGTGATTAGAGAGTTGTTTGAATTGAACCTTTGCATGAGGAAGATAATAAAACAGGAGGACCCTGGATAGCAATGGAAGGAGGACCCTGGATAGCAATGGACTGATCATTGTATGTATGCATGAATGAGTTCATTGACTAAAATTGGTAATATTACATTTATGCATAGTATCTATATGATGATCCAAATGAATGTATCATTATAAGAAAAGTTCAGAAGCAAAAACTACAAAATACAAGGTGAAATCAAAAGACTTAATGCAACAATCAAAAAAAGAAAGTATGTCAGGGGAATATCATTATGTCGTATCTATCTGCCTATAACACTTCGTCCAACAAACGCCATAAACTAAAGATAAAAATTAAATTAAATTACTGATTATGCATATACGGCAGATTGGAACAAGATACGAAATAGTACTGTGTAAGAACTTATTTTGGCACATATTAAGTCATTCTAAGCAAAAATAAGAGTAAGAAAGATCAATAGTTCAAGACTGGATAAATTGCTGTCACAGTCAACAACGTTGAAACTTCCACGAAAACTTTTCACATATGTACATACAAGAAGGCAGTCTAAGCAAAACTTAGAGTAGAAACGATCAGATAGGGAAAATCTGAAGAAACTTTAAATCAATATAGCCCAAAAAGCAGTATAATAGAGATCATGTTCATGGAGATAATTCATATTTGACCACAAAGCTTTGCCCCTCAAACAATGAACTGCAACGGATAGGGAATCATGGCCGTTAAGTTCGTAAAAGTTGTTTGCTCTAATAAAGAAGATGAGGGTCGTCTTGTCTTTTTACGTCAATAACTGGGGGTACAAGAGTCTATTAGCAAACAAGCACATGAGATACATATAGTGCAACTGATTTGTCTTATTATCCTTGTGGTGTCGATCGCTGATTGGTGGAAGGGAGAGTGTCATTGGGAGTTTGTTGCTGAATCACGCGAAATGGAAAGGGATGAGGATATGGTAGCAATTGCGTAGAGGGAAAGGGGAATCAATCATCATTGTGCTTATTATCTCTTTTGCTCCTAGCATAGCCCTAGTTTCATTCTGGAGTTTATTTTCGTTGAGTAGTAGCAGTATTTGCCAACTTTCCAGATGTTAATTAGTTGAGTTGTTTCGATTACTGAGTATTAATCAGAAGTTGTCGTTGAGATCCTTGTTCAATTCGATTTCTGGATTTGTCTGTTACATGAACCATCAAATAATTACCTCAAGACGGCCACCTAATTATCAAACATAAGCTTAGAGAAACAATCTCAGCAAATGTGCGCACATATATAAACATCAAAAATCAAATCTGCCTAAGCAAGGAACTGGAAGCAAAATGATCAAGAAATAACTTTTTATATCGTGGAGACACAAACAAGCTCATAAAGGAAATTTCAATCATGCAGATACATATCTACCCGCAAAACACTGTCCATCAAACACCCGATTTCAAACAATGAGTTGCCAACCCAATCAGATAGCTCAAGAACAAATTTCTATCAGCATGACACAAACAATCACATAAAATGAATGCAAATACATACACATACATAGATACAGCAAAATTCAAGTCCATCAAGAATGGGGGAGGAGAAACGATGACAAAAATCGAAATGGGTGTATGAAAATTATATAACCTCAGCGAAGCAAGCAGCGAAGGCGCTGCTAGCAAAAGTTCCAGCAAACGAGATGTCGGATTTGGACTTCTGATCGGCCACCATTGTTGATGAGAGAGTAAAAAACAAGAAATTGAACAAAATCTTGTTAGGGTTCTACGAAGAGAACGAAAAAGATCAGGGGAGAGACGGAGAGAGCGAAATGGGATTGTTGTAATCTGAGGGAATCTTGATTCTTGTTGAGAAAGCAAAATAATTTGCAATTGGGTATTTGATTTTGATCGCCAGCCATCTTCATATTTATGCTGTTAGTTTCAGGGGTTTATACGTTTGCCCAACTAGTGCTTGCTACTTGTGTCACCAATTGGTGCATTAAGCATTTCTATGATTTCATTCATTTATATGACACCATCACAATCCATTTTCAAATTAATATTATTTTCCAAACAAGTTAAATGAGTTTATTCACTTAGTTGTGATCACTTTTCAAACATCTCATTTTGATTAAAACTTGACATTATTATATCACATGTGCTAAACGTTTAATGATAATTTTAGGTTTTGTTACTGAATTACGCAAGTGGCAAAAATCTCTTTTTAACCCGACCGTTTTAGATATCTCTCTTTTGCCAATTATTAAGACTTTTCTGAAAATAGAGTATCTCGGAGAACCTAGTAATAACTTGTGAGGCATCAAATGATCTCTATCCCGACTTTTTTTGGAGATAGAGTGTGTCAGACAATCTAATACAGCATCTAAAAAAGCAGTGTTTATTGGAAATAGAGCGTCCGGGGACGTAATAATTTGTAAGGCATCTTAAAAAGGGTGGTTCTATAGGATGAAAAAGCAAGGTGAGGAAATGGATGCACACACAACTTCCTTTCTTTAGGGAGAGTGGACACCATGTAAGCCCATGAGCCTAGTTTTTGTTGCCCAGTTGCTGGGAAAAAAATGTGCCTTTATCTCCCCTCATGTGGAAAAAATAGCAATAAACAGAACAAAAGAATCAAACCATTAGTGAATAGGACTAGTGCAAATAGGTAATCAAACAGCACAAATTCAATAAGGAGCACAATGAAAGAGACACCATGCTTGGTATATATGTTGAATCTACAGTTATTTATACAACCGTCGTATAATGATACCTTAATCATCGTATGAGACAGTATACAAATTTTGAGACACCGCCGTCCATCAGTTTAAAAACAAAATTATGGAACAATGGTCTAAAAATAACGAAAAAAGATTGTAAGAATTTGAACAACTGGGGCTTTTATCTAATAACATAATCTCTGCCCTCCAAAAGAATCGCAAATTGTTCCTCGTTACTTGAAGCTCAAAGGTAAAAAAAGCCATTCCCGATATTCAGCTTGTGCGTTTGCTCTATGTAAAGAGTAATGGGACGGAGAGTGGCAACTGTGGGATCCGGAAAGTTTTGAATGTAAACATAAAGGTGGGATTATGAAGCCTTGTTGCTTCGCTTTTTGGCTTCACTGTATAGAACAACACCCATGACTGTGAGCAAGTACCCAAGCATTCCTGTTACTGATACGGGATTCTTGAATATTAAAATTGATACAACCACCGCTACGGCTCCTTTTGCATTTCCCAGGACCTGGAAAGATAGATTAACATTCAATAAGTCAACAAATAATTTGGAATTGAATGGAAAAATAGCGTTTGAGATTTGAAGAGAATGATGCAGAGCAATGTCAAGAGGCATTTTAAATCATAAAAATATATACAAACCAGCAAACCACAATGTCCTGTAGTTGGGACATGAGAAAACCTTTATGCATAAAGATTTTTCATATAACATCAGTGTTAGAACAGCATGAACAATGCTTATCCATTAATTGATTAACTGTTCCAAATAAGGTGTCACAGAATTATTGATCCTAACCATAGGCATCAATAAAAATAATCTGAGCATATTTCCTATTATGTTTTACCTCCTGATTGGGGCTGTTCATCTTTAATACTCCATCTGTCCCGATTTAAGGTTCTTACTTTCCTTTTTAGTAAATCTCAACTTAAGGTTCTTACTTTACTTTATTACCTAAAATGGAAAATGGGACCCACTTGTCATTCTCACAACAAAAACTCCCTACCCACTTTCTCTCTCTTACTTTACTTTTCACACTCACAACATTTACTTTTTCTTAATCCCCGTGTAAAGTCAAAGTAGGAACCTTATACTGGGACGGAGGGAGTTTCGTGAATCATATTATAATGGGTTTTCTACTAGCACATAAGACTTGTAGTCAAATAAATTCCACGAACTTGTTAATCAAAAATTCCAGTTCAACCAGATTCAGTGTAAAAATTACATCATCTACCGGTCTGATAGACCAAACGTAACATCATATACCGGTATAATACTTGCTGCAAAAGGCAGATGTGCATATTGAAATAAAATGCTTTAATAGTTGATGAGTTAGGACAGCGATTTTTCTTCCCGAAAGTGCATGTATAAGCATCAGCAAATAATTTAATTGAAGGTTTACTCAAGTAATAGATAATATAATAAACAATATAACTTCCCACACATCTTCTGTTGTAAGTTTGAATGGGAAAGGAATTCATTATGCTCTACTATTAAACCAAACTCACCACTATAAAAGAATATTGTGGTGACCTACTAAGATATACTGACATGACAAACATTCAGCGTAATGTGGTAACGGCACGTACTTAAATCAAGATAAAACACAAAACTCCATCTACCAAACTGAAACATGATATCAAATGAGCCAGACTCATTTTTGAATTACATTCAGGCTTCAGCTGCGTGAACAAATTTCCTAAGTTTCATATAGCTAGCTAACACAGACAGTACGACCAGTAAACATTTAAATTTCACAGAAGACAAGGAAAACAGTTGCATAGATAAAAATGCGTAAAATTACCTGGAGAGTCAGCGCGCTGGTGTGCTTAGTGACCAAGAAATTGGTCAGGTTCACACAATACGCTAAAGCTGAATTGAAGAGCAGATACCATATAATGTTAATATCTTTTCTAGCTAGAGCAATTGTGATTCCAACAACGTTCTTCTCCATAAACAATGTTGCAGGAAGTAAGATTACAACAGCTATGGGTGCCATGTACAGCAAAAGATTCATGGAGTTCAGCTTTTCCCTGCAAAAGGACAATGGACCGGTCTTAACAGTCTGATACAGAAAAGTAAACTTGAGAAAAAGGGCCGGGTGGGGGGGGGGGGGGGGGGCAAATGGGAAGGGGCATAATAATTGATGAAAACAGTGATGGAAAAAGCACGGAGGGTCAATACCCTTCTGAGGACAGCAAAATTCCTTGAAGCACTGACTTCAATGCTCTAGCAGCCGTAGCACCAATACACATCATAAATCCAAACAGATGGAAACTTGGTTCACCCTGCAGCCACAGAGAAGAAACAAATTAATGTTAAAAAGGGAAGAAGAAACAAATTAATGTTAAAAAGGGAAGAATAAAAAAGGGGGAGGGGTAACATCCTATGAATCATTTCCACAAACTACTGAAAACCTAGTCACAGTTATGACACAAAAACACAATTTATAGGATGAAAATATGAAGGAAGCTATGCACAAATGAGAACATTAAGGTCACTCTTCTAAACCAACTTATGTAAGGTAAGTCGTATACTCCCTCCGTCCCACCTCACTTGAGACCTAAGAGGTGGGCACAATAAAGAAGGAAAAAGAATAAAAAAAAAAAATGAGTGGTAGAAAATGAAGAGAGAGAATGAGTGGGGTTAATAGTAGGTTGGTTGAATGAATTGTGTGGTGGAAAATGAAGAGAGAGAATGAGTGGGTGGGGTAGATTGAATATAAAATTATTAAAAGATTACCATTTTGGGAAGTCTCAAGTGAAGGGGGACGGACTAAAATGGAAATAAGTCTCAAGTGAGGTGGGACGGAGGGAGTATTTCATAAGTTTCCCCAACATGAAGTAAAGCAGCACAAACTGTTACTAGCAGTCACAAAACTACCCGTGTACAGAATCATCAAATAGACATATTGAGGCCCATACATCATCTCATCCTCATATGGGCTGCAATGGGATGCCTTAATGCAGAATAGTTAGTGGTTACCAGGCATTTTGTGCATAAAACCTAAATCTTTGAACCAGACAAAGAAATCTATGATCATCAATTACATTTGTCATTAGAGAAAACACAAAAGATCCCAAAACATTGTTCTTTCAAACCCCAAGGACAATTACGCTCACATTAGGCATTAATCTTTAGGCCACAAAATCATGATTCACAAAATCACTTCTATTTCACTCAGTCTATAATGCTCAACAAGAGGATCCAACTCTTTGCTTACCCAAATAAGTAGAAACTGGATGGGTACCTAGTTTTACCGGAAGCTTCGGCTTTCACTTCTTATTTCTAATCACCTTGTTTGGTCAAACCCCAACAAAGATTTATGTCTGCAATACAGCCTTAATCTATAGAACACAAAGCTCCTGATTCCCAGAGTCACTTTAATTTCTCTCAGTGAATAATGCTCAACGGAAGGATCCTGCTTTTATCCAATCAAAATCTAGCACACCGTTGCTAGGATTACTTATTTTCATTGGAAGCATTGATTTCAATAACATTTACAATCACCATAAATGGTGCTTCTTCCTACAGGAGTCATTGTAGCCGGTTCTTTGATCCATAAAATAACTATTATTCATTAAACTGTCGTACCAAGGATAAGTAACTTCCTGGAAATCTCCATCAAAAGGTTACGATTTAAGCATTTAAAAGACGTGACAAAGCTGTAAGCTGCAGCTATCTTTAACTAACCATTAAAGGAAAGAGACACTTGTTTAGAATCGAAGACAAGAGAGCTTCCTAAAAATTCAAATATAAAGCCAGTACGATTGCTTCAAACTCAGATTCCTCAAATTATGTTAAAGGTAAACAGTGACATTCATTTTTGGACGAGGGTAGTACTAGTCAATGAAATCGCAAAAAGAGAAACAATCACAATAACCCCCAACAACAAAAACGCATACAACTACATTAGCATTGTAGAATAGCATGTATGTTAGCCTTGCCAATTATAAGCAAAAGGGTAATGCTCGTGCACCACAAGCGGGTAGCTTCCAAGTTTGGCTCCTAACACACATACTTCTATA
Organism: Campanula takesimana; assembly: GCA_026119855.1. Classification (NCBI taxonomy): domain Eukaryota; kingdom Viridiplantae; phylum Streptophyta; class Magnoliopsida; order Asterales; family Campanulaceae; genus Campanula; species Campanula takesimana. The sequence continues at coordinate 482,160 of JAOWBW010000440.1, forward strand.
GAGCCATGCCTCAACCAAATTTTGGGATCACGGGCAGACAATCACATCACTGAGACATGTCACACATCACTTGGGCATCAAAGTAGAGATGCTTTTCTAAAGTAGCAGATAGCTAGCATTACCCAAAGTGAATCAGATGTTCTTTTACGACATAAATAACTACAAACACAGAGAAAGTCAAGCATAAAGAAATTAGCTTAACCCGAGATCCAGAATAATGGAGGCAATTCAACCAAAATATCATATGCCGCAATCCCTAAACTAAAACGTATTGTACCCTTTGTTAGAAAGGGGGCAAAACTTCCTAGAAAGAAAAAAAAGGATCCTTCCTCATGTAAACAAAAAGTCAAATTGCAAGAAATAGGCCAATCCCAAAATTGGGATCAATTCAATTATGATCAATCAATCATTCAATCATTCAGGTCCAAGAAATGATTAATTACCCCACTAGCAATGACGACACCAGTAACCACAGGAACAAGAGTCAAGTAAGTCAACCAATCCTCCCTCTTCACCGTCATAAAGTAGGCAAAAACCGCAGTGAAGAACGGCGTGGTGGCACCGACTGCCTGAGTAAATGACACCGGAAGGTACCTCAACGACACATTTCCACTAACAACGGAAGTACAGAAGATTAAGCTGAGTGCCGAGATCTTCATGAACTGAACCCTAGACCGGAGTGTTTGCAACGGGACCATCTTCATCCAAACAATGGCGATATAACTGAGGAGAGAACAAGCAGTCATGTGGCACATGGTGAGGAAAATTGGGTACCGGAAGCCATAGTTGCTGAGTAAGTACTTGTTGAGCAAGAGTACTCCAATGTTTGACGTGTACCATGCCGACACGAGCCCGATCGTGAACCACTGGCCCGTGCCCTTCATTTGAATCGGGTTTTTCTTTCTTTCTAGGGTTTTTTCAAATGTTGGATGAAAATCAACTTGAGAGGTACATATGAGGATCAAAATTAGGGTTTTGGAGGGGAGATCTTGGCGTTGGGGGAGGTTTATAGAGAGAGAAATTTACTGGTGGGTGATCGTTGACTGTGGATCTGGATGGATTTGTGTGCGTGAAATTTGAAGGGGATTTGGAGTAGAATGGATATATAATGTAAGTATATAGGTAAGAATCTTAGAGAGAGAAAGAGAGTGTGTGTGTGTGTGTGTGAGAGAGAGAGAGAGAGAGAGAGAGAGGAAGGCGCGAGCTCGGAGATGATGACTTCCAGTATGTTCAGAAAACGCGGTAATGGTAAAAATATGCCGGCGATGACACTGTCAGAGAGAGAGAGAGGGGGGGGGGGGCTTTTTTGTAAATTAGGGGTATGAAAATGTCAATGTTTGATTTTGGATGAATTGCAATACTACCTATCTACTTCCAAGTAATGACTGAATTGTCCTCTTATGTTAGTGTCACTTTTTGCAAACTCGATTTCTAAGGTTTTACTGAGTTATATCATATCGATTTTGTCACATAATGTTTTGTCATGTTTATCACGTGTAAGCTTAAGTTTGGGAAGAATCCAACGTGATTTCTTACATATGAGTTTGTCTCAAGCTTGATTAGTTCATTCTACCAACTAAACTTGAAATCTTAAACAAAATATTTTAGATATGGTCTGATTTTATTTTGAATTTTCTAGCGAACAAGTAGTTTTGATTAATAATCACAGTTTTCTTTTTGCAGTTATATGTACCATACTTGAACTTTTTTTTTCAACTTCATCAAATCTCTACATAGATATAGATCGATTCACGATACAAATATCACCTTACTAGTTATCAATATTAACATTAAAATAAGGTTTAATAAGCAATAACCTTTGACATTTCGGAGCAAAAATGTTAGAGATCGTTGTTTGTGTCAACTACATGTTACAAATATCACTCACGTCCTTTTCACATGGCGGAATTACCCTATGTGTTAAAGGGGGAAATATGCCCCTTTTTAGTAAATTTTATAGATTTTGATTTTTACCGTTAAAGTTGTGCTTTGCTCCTCTTTTGATCAAGAAAAAAAATAATATTATATTATAAATTTCCCTCCTTTTAAAAAGATTTTGGCTTCTCCACTGCCTGTCCATGCTAGTTCAAAAAATTTCTTATCTTTCACGATCAAAGAAACCAGCGGTGGAGGTGCGTGTATCACAAGGGGGGCAATTGTCCCCCTTTGTTTTTTAAATAACACTTTTTTTACTAGTGCAATATTATAAGTCAATGATATTAGTACATTATATAAACACTTGCCTCCCATTTGTGTAAAATAAAATGTACTAATATTGTATCTTCCTCTCTTTTACTTAATGAAACTATTTTTTAGCCAATTTTAAAAATATTTTTAGCTCCGTCACTGAAGGAAGAGGCCATCTTAAAATCAATAATCACACACACACACACACATTTAACAGAAGAGGTTAAATCCAAATTCTCCATATCTAGCAATTCATAACCCCTTAAACAATGAGGGGGTCAAAGTGCAATATTCAACAAGTACGTGGCTTATCTGCCTGGTCATCATTTGTGTGTCGGTGCATTACTTTTTTTTAAGTAGTGCGGTGGGACGGCTATTAATACTCTATCTATCTCACTCAAATTTAGATAAATTTTTATTTTAAGTTATCATATTTGATTTAAGACAACTCAAAATAAAAGTGTTTTATTTAATCGAACCCGTATTCAAAGACACAACAATTTTTCACTCATTATTCTCTACCTCACTTTATCTCATCTACTTCACTTTTCATATTCACAATGTCTACTTCACAAACACTTTTTTTTTTAATCTCCGTACCCAACTTAAAAATCCTAATTTGGGTGGAACCCACGGAATAGTTAGTAGGTTCCCAACCAACGGATCAGTTTGCGTGTGTGTGTTGGATTAACGAACAAAGATGGAAGATTTTTCTAACAAGTATTGACGGCGGTTTAGCCAAATTGTTAGGCTGGCATTATCTTCCATCGTTATAAAATTTTAATTTCAATTGAATATCTATTTAATGAGAGGAGCCAGTTTTAATGTGCCACTTGTATAACATAATTGATTTAACGGTTATAAGTTGTTAAAACTAAAACCATTAAAATGTCAACAATGATTTATAGTCGTTAACTCACCTATGAAACACAACTGGTACACAAAAATGGTACATAAAATATCATCTCCTATTTAATAATCAATAAGATTTACAAACACAACATTCAGATATAGATATATACGAAATTTTATTACATTTATGTCTTGTGCATGAAGTATGTGCAATTTGATTTGATTATGCATCATTTATAAAGTCGATGAAAAAATTGTCAATTTCTACGACTAAAAATTTGCAGAAAATTTATTTTTTATTGAAAAACTAAAAATTATTTATGAGTATATTATTAATTGTGAATTAATAACAATTTTTTATTTTATTTTTAAGATAAATTTTTTATATATATAAAAAAGTGTAATTAAGTTGATAATTTTTTCTTTGACTTTGTAAATTAAAGTCAGACAAAAGAAGTACTCCTTATGTCCCTAAATGAGTGTCCACTTTTAAGAAATTTTTGTCCCAAAATGAGTGTCCATTTTGATCATAACTTTGTCCCTAAATGTTTTTTTTTTCGAATTTTTTTTCACCGGTCTCTTTATACTTGCAAAAACTAAATGTTTGTAAAGAAGATTACGAGATTATATGTGAATTTTGCCAACAAATTGCACAGGAAGCTATTGACTTTTAAAATGAAATTTGGACACTCATTTATGAATAGAGGCAGTATCATTTAATTTGTGTATTATTAGTCGATAGAACTGATATATACTCCTACAAAATTTTAATTACAATGCAGTTAGATTGCCGTGAAAATCCCATAACAATTCATGTTCTTACATTGAATTTGACCAACTTTTCTTTTAAGGCCTAGGGATGGATGATTGTATTGTATTGTATTTAAACTTATAAAAGTCAAACCCATGTATGACCACCATTAGCTCAGCCATCTTTTAGGTAGGATTCCAGCAAAGAATTCACGTCCTGATCCATGTAATGCGATTGCCATATCTCTTTCTTGGGCCCATATTCCGTCCCATACTTATTGCTATCAAATTAAAATGCACGGGGATTAAAAAAATATATTAAAAAACTTAATATCGTGAGTGAGTAAGAGAGAGAAAATAAATTAGTAGATAGTTGTTGCGAGTGAATAGGAGAAAGAAAAGTGAACATTGTTGTGGGTAAGTAGCAATAAGCTCCGAAAATAGAAATAAGTAGCGTAAACACAGGATTACACGACGGAGGGAGTATTTCCGAATCTCCAGAGCTGGTAAGTGTGTGACAATATTCATTTTATATTATTCCATGATGTTTTATAGTAAATTGTTTCATAAAAGTTAAATTAATATGAGAATTAAAACGTGTATTAAACACGTCAAACAAATACCAAGTTTCTTGATGGTTAACGACCAAAATAAAAGTAAAATTCCTCTTTTATTCACCCAAACAAGCAAATATTGCTCATGAATATTTGCTTGGTCATACTATTTCACAAGGAAGTATATTATAAACCTATAATATTCTACAAACATATACACTGCTCGTTTCTTATGCAACAACAAATGCACTAGAAGTGCCAGTAAAATGGTGAATCGAACCAAAAAGCCGTTTCGATGCACCAAAATGCCTAATCCGGTACACGCCCAACACAGCCGATTCAGGAATCTGCCACTCTATAGTTGCATAACTTCTCGTACTTAGCCTTCCAGGGCGGGACCACTTGAATTTCAAGCAGAAGTCATCGTCATCATAAGCTGGGACCCACGTCGATTTTCCCTCCAAAAACTCGACAAGTGCAAAGGTGCCTTCGGTCATGAGGTCATTCCTCGGGCAGGCTGACCAGAAAACAACTGTGACCGTTTCGCCCCTCTTGAAGTTGGAGTTGGAAGGAACGTCGGTTTTAACATCACCAAAGTTTACACCAAGAGGGGTTGCATCCATGACAACTGGTGTCAGTAGGCTGATTTGCTTGTCGAGCAGATCGGGTGGTTGTGGGCCCGATTCAAGCAGTTGATCAGTAATCAATGATTCTGCTAGTTTCTCGAATTCTTGTATGTACGCGTTGAGGGTATGTGGGCCATAGAGAGTAGAAGCTCCCTAGCAATCAATATTTTGAGAATACCCGTTAAAAAGAGTAACAAAAATGGAAAGATGGTATGTAAAATCTTGACCTAAAAACTTTTTGCGTAGAAAGTCAAATTACGTAGTCTAACCTCGTATCTTTGAGCCTTGTATTCCTCAAAAGTGGTCACGTATTGTGAATATGTATTTGTGAGACCCGCAATAACAATATGGACATTGCTATCGAATTCTCCATTACCAGCAGAAGTCAAGACTGTCTTAACAGCATCACGGAGACGCCTGCCAGCCATGGTAGTGAATTCTGCATATAACAGAAGCCAGTATAAAAAGAAAGGTGGAGACAGCACCGTTTCTGTTTCCAAGAGCAGCAAATACTCCCTCTGTCCCAAAACAAATGTTGCATTTAACTTGTCAATGTTTTTAAGGAATTTGATTTACTTGTTTGTACATTGCTCGTATAATGGTAACATTGGAGTAAGTTTATTTCCTCATTTAGAAACACGACATTTATTGAGACGAACCAAAAAGGGAAAGTGCAATATTAATATGGGACGGAGGGAGTACTAGGAAAGAAATCCAAATTATGGAGTTTTTACCTCCTGGTACGCTTAGAATAACAAGTTGCCCAATTTGCAAAATCTGAACTGGAAGTATTGAAGGCTGCATTATACATAAACAAGATTATCTTCAAGTCGGTCTGTTACTTGAATCAATGTAGTCTAAAAGCCAATATAGATTGTAATCAACTTACAGCCCAGTCATAGGGTTCCTTCATTTCACCAGTATCAATGAGAATAGGCTTCGGATGCTGACAATTGACCTGCTCCTCCCCGGGCTTTTTAAGAAAGCCCCCCACAAGCTTCCAAAAGGCATTGCCCTGAAATAACATTAAAGTTTGCTAAGTTACCAACTCATCGAAAAGCTTAAGTTTTTAAATAGAGACTCAACCATGTATACCAAGCCTTAACACTCCCCGTTTACGCATGACCCGTCCACACTTAAAAGAGTTAAATAAATATGCCAAACTTGGGGACTACAAACCAAACAGGGCTCAATCATGCACTTGAAATACTACAGTTAACAAATGCAAGCGGGACGACTCGGATCCAAGACCTAGCCAAACCAGAGCTCTAATACCATGTTAACTAATCAACTCATCCAAAATCTTAAGCTTTTAGATAAGAACTCGGCCATGTACTCCCTCCGTCCCATAACACCTTGCACCGATTTCCTTTTTAAGTGCCCCACTAAATCCCCTTTCCTAAGATGTTCATTTTTTATTTTTGTGTAGAATTTACTAAATTATCCATCATCTAATAACAGCTTCAAATTCGCAGTTATACTCATGATGCAATATGGTGAGATCATCAAGGGGTTTTATGTACTTATGCTACTAAAAATGCTTAAATTCTATTCCCTCCGTCCCAAAATGAATGACCTTTCCCGATTTAAGTGACACTTTGAAAAATTCAACTTATATTGTAAAAAATCATAAATATCCTTGTTATGTGTTTTCAAAATGTAAGATTTGCACGTATAAAATGAAAATTGAAATATTTTTCTTTTTGTAAAATACTCCCTCCGTCCCAAAATGATCTTCTCATTTGACTATTCAAACCTTTTAAGGATATAAACACTTGCTACACGATCCATGCTATGTTTATGAACTTTTAAGCCTAAATTGTGGAAATGAGAAGAACTTTTTGGGACAATGAAATGACAAATATGAAGATCATTTTGGGACGGAGGGAGTAGCATTTTGGGTTAAAAAGGTCATTCATTCTGAAACAAAAAAAGGACATTCATTTTGGGACAAAGGCAGTAACTTTCTTAAATTTCACTCATTGCTAAAAATGGACATTCATTTTGGGATGGAGGTACTAAGCATTCAGAAGTTTATTGTGAAAATGTTAATTTCTAACCTGGTCATCTCCTTGTTGGAAGTCAAATGCTCCGGGGCCATCGGTGGTCCCGGCAGCAAAGCCAAAACCCATGGCAGCTGGGCACGTCCTTGCTGTTTCATTAGTCCCTTTTGCTTTGAAATTCCGGAGCTCAACATTCGAGAAGTCAACATACATGTGTCGAGACCTAACCTTCCCTTTCACTTGCTCAGTTGCATCTTTGAATAATTCCACAGCTTTTCTAAATTGCCTTTCACCAATTATGCGTGTACTTTCAAATTCATCCGGGTAACTGCCACAAAGGCAAATAGCTATTAGACTTACTCAGTAACAAATAATAAAATAAAGTACTCCCTCCGTCCCATAATAAATGTCGCACTTTCCTTTTTAGTTTACCCAAAATAAATGTCATGTTTCTAAAAAAGAATAAAGCTATAATTTTACATTTGTATAAGCAATTGCACAAACAAGTAAAATCACATTTCTTAAAAAACGTTGACAAGTAAAATGCCACATTTATTATGGGACGGAGGGAATAAAATTTGAGGAAATGTATGTTGTAAGTACCCTGGGCCACGACCATAGCACAGCTCATTTCTACCATTGCAGGTACTATGATTGAAATCACAAGGCAGCCCGGTGTCTATACAAAAAGCACCAAGAACATTCGGGCTTACATCACCACAGTTCGATTGACAAAATGCAGATACAAATTGAGGCCTGTCAGCCTGCCTAAGGGCACTCCTAACTCGTCTTGCCACACTAGAAATTCTTGTCGATGGTTTTCCAGGAGAAGACTGGAACGTTGAAGCAATTTCCATCAACTCTTTATCTGTGTATCAGATAAACACACTAGTATTAGGTAATATATATATATTTGTGCTTGTTCCAAAAAAGAGTAACTTAATAGAGAATAGCAACAAAACCACCAACTAAAACTATACTCCCTCTGTCCCGAAAAGAGAGTCCCATTTGACTTTAGTGGTCAACTCAATTGGACTTTGACCAAAATTCTATACAAATTTGATAATCCTTATTATTATTAAAAATAATGTTATTGATACATTACAAAGAATACTATCAATAACACTTTTGAAAATTTTATGAGGATTAGCAAATTTGTAGAACTTTAGTCAAAGTTCAATGGAGTTGACCATGAAAAGTCAAATGGGACTATCTTTCCGGAACGGAGGGAGTATAACTAACGATTGTTATGAAGGTCAGGAATTATGCTGGAAATTCTTCGAGGTATACTTGCAGCTTCAGCTTCAGCTTCATTGACTAACAGACTTTCAGTACCTTCCTGAGTAACATCTCTTTCATACCAATCTTCCATAAATCTTGCAGCAGCCCCTTTATTGTCACCACTAATCAGTGAGTTTGTACGGCTCATAGAAGTTCCATGAGTCGCAAACCAATTAAAGCTGCCCACTGGGCCCCACTCGTCATCTACAAACTTTAAGAGCGTCATCTCTTTATCAACATTGTACTTGTACTTTTTCCTCTCTGCATCAGGGTTGTATAGATAAGCACTAGGACTACGGTTTACACCAGCATCTAAGAGCTCTCCTGGAAAGCAATATAGATAAATTAGCTTAAATTAAAAGGGACGAAGATTCTCATGAAATAAATGATAAATTAATGCTTTACCTTTATTCACGAAGATCGAACCAGGACGAAGGTTCTCATGAGCTAGCACAATGCTTTTCTCTATGCCGTCAACAAGAACATCAAATGATTGGCGTACAAACCCAAGAGATGTAATAATATACACAATATATTGAAGATACCCTCCAGGCCCAGCGTGAGTATGAATTCCACTTATAGCAACATTCTGTTCATTATAGAGGTTACCATACCTTCATACAACAAAAAAGCAGGATTAAATCAAACAAATATTGAACTGCGAAATTAAAAAGATTGTATGAAAGGTCTAAATCAGATATTTACCTAGCCTTCAATCTGTCCAGAACCGTCATTGTAACAAGTTGTGAGCCCATGCAAGCATCAAGGTTAACAAATAATACACGGTTCCCATCAGGTTCAGCTACAATAAATGCTCGAGCTCTCAACCTAAAGTGAACTCCAGAGGTAATTTGTTCTATATTGGCATATCCCATCATATTAACATCTGCAGCGGGCCCTGTTATGTCGTAACTTCCAAGGCCAACCATGTAAGCAGATTCTGAGAAAGCATATTGAGAGTTGACTAGCACGAAGAGCAGAAACACCCAAAACTTCATAGTTGTAGATGATCTTCTTACAACACCGCAAGAAAGAGGATACATATTTATAGTTCTTAAAGGGGTCTGATTCTTCATATATATCTTTCCATCCTACACAAAGAAAATTTAGAAAAAAGAATGAGATAAGAACCCGAGAGATTTGCTACCCAAAAAGCCAACAATGACCAGAGTATATAATTCAAACCATGTCACATCATACCACCATCAACAAGAACCATACAGCTACAAGGAATTTCTAAAACAGATTCATTTTGGAATAAGCTAAAAAGTTAGTGAGGTCCTCTTTGTCTTGTATCAGTAGATACATCTACAATGCACTATTAACTATAAACTTAGCATCAAAACACTCAAAAAAGTAAAACGAAAAGAATCATACTCCCTCCTTCCTAACAATCTTGTCCCACATTCTATTTTGGTTTGTCCCAAAAAAGTGGTCACATTTCTGAAATGGGTGATAAGCTAATTGCATTTTCACGAAAAGTACAAGCATGCAAAGCATAATCCATAAAAATTGTGTTAAATGGAAGTATAACAACCGGAGAAATTTCCAATCTATAGCATGAGCATGATAACATAATCAAAAGGTGCAAAGAAGAGGCTGCATTCCTCCAAATGAACTATGAAAAGAGGCGAACACATATACTGCCCTGTTCGAGTCAAAGACTTCTCCTTTGAAAAGACAAAATTTTAAGAGATACACGAGTACTATTGAATGTATACACAACAACTCATCAACGAAAGGATACTCCACACCAGACTTGTTTACTTCGTTGCACATATAGGGACAAAGGTTGAAACATCATCGGAAATGTGCTTCTGATTTTAAAATGAAACTAACTAAGTGAAACGTCCCAAAAGAGAAAGGATAACTTTCAGATGGACACAAGGATTAGCCAAGAAGATAACTAGTTAACTGCTCCCTCCATTTGATCAAGGAGTCTGCTATTCTATTTTGAGACTGTCACTTATAGAGTCGAGTCAACTTTTCAAATGTATTCCAACAGTCTCCATAACATTTAAACTTTACTCCCCACATGTGCGAAAACCATCTTGGGTACATTCAAACCTTTTCTTAATGGTGACCAACTGAAACAATACCAATATATCCCTTAACTATTAGACTAACGTGGACTAAAGTTAATGCTTTGTTTCTTAAGATATTCCATTTTACAATCTACTCTCAAAAATTAAGATACGAATACATCCATTCCAAAAGAAGTGTACATTTTCATTCATGATCATGAGCAGAAGTGTACACACTAATTTTGGGGAGGAAGGGAGTAGATCCATAAAGTTTGTACATTTACCACTCGTAGTGAGATGGGAGTTATCAATATATTCATCATGTTTATAGGTGTACCACTCGTAGAAGAAAAAAACAAGGCTACAACACAAAAAGTATGTGATACCAGCAACTTGCAATTGTAGTCATTTAAAATCTTAAATCCTCTAAACAACAACAAAGCCCGAGTCCCAAAATGATTTGGGGTCGGATAACATGAATCATCATATGGAATCGTCAATAGAAAGGAAAAACACCAAAGAACAAATAGGTGGGAAGGAAATTTGGAAGAAGAAAATAAATTTAAAGAAAAATCAAAATCAAAATCAAACCCCATCATCCACATGGAAAAAAAAATACCCACTTCGCTTTTGGATTTGGCCTACAAAAGAACCATATTATCGAAAAGGTAAGAATTTACTGTAAAATTTTAAATTGTGTACAAACATATGAAGCTAAATCTTTACACATAAATTTCCATTCTAGCATAACTACTACATCTAAGACGAGTTGCACATCAGATATCATTGTATTCTAACAAATTTGGTTACAACCCACAACCAGAAAATGTGTTAATCTGCAGCTTCAATGATGATTTTGTTTTAAACACACAAAATCACCCCCCCCCCCTTCTCTCTCTCTCTCTCTCAAACGCACATATACATATAGAAAGAAGCGTAATCACGATTTCATATCCTCACGCCTAATTTAGTTCCAGAAAGTGAAATTACAGCAAGAATTACACTCAGACTTATTCAAAAATGTAAAATTCATTAACTATTTTGGAGTAAAATACCGATTTAAGTGATGGGCGTGCGTACCTGTTGAACAGGGAGAAACGAGAGAGCTCCGATGAGGGTTTTGACCGATAGTTGACCAAGAGATTGATGGGTGTTTATGGCTGCCTGCACCTATACGTATAACAGAGTGGTATCTATAGGTGACTTGTGTTTCCACGGAGAAATCGATTTGCTGTTCTATTTGTACATATATCTTCCATTTGACGTAAAGTTGCAGACTGCCAGTTATGGTGGTGACCAAAGTGAGTGATCATTTTTTGTACCTTCTGCATCTATAGTTGTACCACAAGATTTCAATCAATTAAGACTAATCTGTCTTTTTTTTTTTTTTTCTTTCTTGCTTTTCCATTGGGTTTATTATGTTTTCTCTTTTAATAGTATACTTTACTTTTTCCCATTATTCATTACAAGAGTATAAAAAATGAAAATGTGTTTTTATTTTAGCCATATAAGGCTTCCATTTAGTCTTTTTTTTATTTTATTTTATTTTTTGATCATGAAGAAGGGGGTATAGAACCCTCAACTCTAGACTTTTATGATGGAATGCAAGAAAAAGTACGATTTTTTGTCAAGTTGGATTGAAGATAATTTCATGTAAATAATGACTTTGTACACGTCTCGAACAAGCTTAAAAGTCATTTATGAAATGATAATGATGTCGCAATGAGAAATTGGTCTGACACTTCATGTTGTAGTCTAGCTTGTGATGGATGCCCGTGTATCCTTCCTAGGTCACTTGAGAACATAAAAGAACTGTGAGCCATGCTGGGGGTGTTCCTACTATGAGACTCTGACGTGAGAATAAGTATGATGTTTGTGGAGAAAGATGATTAGTATGTATAGTCCCAGAGACGATGGCATAAACATATGTGTATGCCACGTGGCATTTAGGGAGTGGTCCACCATGTCAAGTTCGGTGAGATGGTGGAGTATGAAAATAGTTGATTTATTATTGATGTCACACAGGCGGCTCCTCTTTTGATGTTTAGTGACTTCAGAAGTGACAGATTGGGGGAAGTCACATGAGCGACTTCATCATGGTCACAAGTCGGACCCTTTCAAGATGAACAAGTTTGTCGAGGAAAATTTAGTGGATCTAGCAAGTTAGCGCATATACCATTCAAAACACTTCAATATCAACTCGCTGACCAAGTCAGCTTAAAGAGAAGTCACTATGAGCAACTAGGAGTGTTAGCAATTCGGTCCAGACTGCGGTTTCAGATCGAACCGAACCAAATCAAATCATACAGTCTGGTTTGGTTTTCAAGCATAAGTGGTTCAATTCGATCACAAAAATTGGTAAACTGCATGGTTCAGTTTGGTTTATGGACTGAACCCTCCAAACTAAACCAGATCGAACCAAATCGAACGAACCACGAGATTGAACCGCCAGATTGCATATATTAACTATATATTTGTATGTCAAATAAGTTATACCCATCATTGAAATTATTAAAAAGCCTACATTGTATTCGACTATTCTTAACTCTCGTTTTGCATCCTATTCAGTATCCATATCATTGTTTGTTATATTCATTGCAACACATAGTTAATCAAGTTTTTTCCCTTGCCGACTTTGTGTAGTGTGTTTTCTGCCTTTGCCTTTTCTGTTCCTATAGTATTCTTCTTCCTTAAACTTTTCCCTTAAGATATATCTCCCACATCTCCACCTCTTTTTTCGGCACCCCTCATTTTTTAAACAAATATGATAATGAGTTGCAATCTAAGCCATGGTTTAAATCGTGGTATGGACAATAGTCTGAATGGTAGTTTAAACTATGGTATGGACCATAGTCTAAACCACAATCTAGACAACGGTCTAAACCAAACCGAATCAAACCATTACGGTTTGATTTGGTTCGGTTTGAAGTTTTTCGTAGTTCGTTCGGTCTTAAAATTTCTCAAACCAATGACTGGAGGTTTGGTCTCTAAATTTTCTCAAGCCAAACCGAACCATTTACATCCCTATAAGCGACCTCGTAAAGCGTAGGCAAGGCCTTGTAGGGTATGAGAATCCCTATATTGTGGATTGGCTTTGGATATAGCTTCGGGGCCAAAGTATATTTTGAGTTTGGACTCATCAGATAACAATCTTAAAAATTGCTCATAAATAAATTCCTACAATTAATATTTAATTGATTAATTTTACATAAAACTATGAGACTTCGAGCGTAAGGTTGTGATAAATGACAATTTTATAGTCATTTATAGTATTTAATCTAGTCATTTTATCTTAATCTTAGCTATTTTTAGTCCTATTTTAGTTTGATTTATTTTATTACACATGATATAATTGTTTTAGACAAGGAATAGGTATATTTTTTTGGCATTGGACATGATTTTTGGAGCACTATGGAGCAAGAGATGGAAATAGGAGCACTTGGATAAAGGAAATTGAAGAAATGGTGTAGCACAATGCTTGCACGGCCGAGTCTTATGATTTGCACGGCCATGCACTGGAGCAAGGGAAGAGCCAAACTGAATTAACGAAGACACGGCCGAGCATATTCGGTGACTCGCTCGAGTTGCACGACCGAGAGCTTTGTTTTGCACGGCCGTGCAACCCCTGTTACAGTGACAGTTCTTCATTTTCAAAAGGGCACCTTTCCAAGAAGCCATCCGGGAATTGATGCAACCCTTGGTTCAAGGCCTATATAAATGACTAGAAATCAGTAGTTTAGACACTTAAAAATTATTGTAATCAAACTCTAGCATTTTTACATTCTCTATAACATCATTGTTCTCCATATTTGTGAGATTCATTGGTGTTCTTGAGTGCACTTAAAGTAATAATATATTGAGGTCTATTTTTCAGCCATTGTCTTCGCTTTTATCATAAGAACAAGTTTCTCTTTCCCTTTTTTTATTATTTATTACTTATTCTTATTTTGTTTTTTATGATAATATCAATGGCTTGTGAGTAATCCTTCATATTCTTGGGGTTGGAAACTCAGCCTCATGTGTTCATTACTTTAATCATGCTCTATTTTCTTCTATTCGTCTTAAATCAATTTCTTCATATCATAACTAAACGCCTACGACCATGATGACGTCCTTATTCGTATGAATTCTATTGGAAATTATGCCCTAGGTGTAACGACCCCAAAACCACCCTAATTTTCTTAACTTAAAATGGAACTTTTATGTGCATTTTATGTGTTAGAAAATATTTTTATGACTTGCATATATTATTTGAGTATATGTGTTCGTTAATGAGTTAGTAGAAATTTTGTTAAAAGGAATAAATGAGTTAGTTGAAACTTTAAGGTCCAAAGTGTAACTTTAAAGTTCAGGGGCTTAATTATTGAAAATGAAAGTTGAGGGACCTTAGTGAAAAATTACAAAAGATCTTTTTATAAACTTAGCCTTATCCCTCACAAACTTTCTCTCTCTCTGCGTAGCACACTTACACACACTAAACTTTCCTAAATTTTCTCTGCACCTTCCATTGTTGAAGACGAAGGGAGTAAGTTTATTTTCTTATTTTAATTTCCTTCTTATTATTAATTACTCCATTTTAAAAACTAATTATACTTAAATGATCAGGGCGTTGAGTAGGTCATTTCTACCCGATTAAATATTATTTCTGCGATACTTTTTTCGGAAATGGGTAAGTTACTAATTCCCCTTAAATAGTAAAATGGTCATATATTTGCTATATGTGTGATATGTGGTGAAATTATTGTGAAAAGAATTTATTTGTGATACTTGTTTATTTGGGACAAATGGAGTATAATTATACTGGGTAAGTGACTTGGTTTGTATGCAAGGGTGTATATGGAGTATGTTTATATCCTGAGAATGTTAGTATAAGTGTTTGAAAGTATACTCCTACTTGTGGGACGGTAAAATATTAACTTGAGTTAAATGTTAAATAAGTATATTATAAAATTATACTATTATTCTTGGGACGGGGAAATTAAATGAAAGTATCCCTAAATGAGTATATTAGTATATTAGAAAAATTATATTTATAATTGATACTTGTAATTGTTATTTTGCGATTTGGGTAATATTTGTTATACTTGTAATTTTTGGAGCAAAGGGAGTATTTAGTATGTTGGTTTGGTTGGGCTCAAAGTAGTATTAAAGTTGTTTTGAGACTGATTTTGTAGTCTTAGTAAAGTTATAAACATTAAGTGTTGTACTTTTGAGACGGTGAAACGAAAGGAGTATAGTTTGTTCAAGTTTTGGTCTGGCGGGTGTGTTAGGCGGCAGCCCAAATAGGGCGTGCGACCGCACACTTATCTGGAAGATTTTTGTCTTGGGATAGAGTGTTTTGGGCAGCCGCACAGTCTGGTGTGGGCGACCGCCCAGGGTTACTGAAATAGTTGAGTTGTTTCATTTCAAGGGATTTAAAGTTCAATCTTGGTCTAGGTCTTAGGTGATATCCTAGAGTACCTAGAGGGTTGTTGTGGAATACTCTTGTGTTCGAAATGGTTCCTTTGTGAATATAAGTGTTGTGGAATTTAACTAAGTATTAAATGGATATTATGGAACATCCTTTTGATGTGTTTTGGATTAATTGTGAATGGGTGCAAGCTTGTGAGGTGACTTAATGTCAATGGTAAAGGATTGTGTTGTGATTTCTTTATGAGTGTTTCTTTCGTGTGCAACTTGTGATGTATTTGGCTTGGTTCCCTACTTTGGAATCATGCCCTGGTTGTTGTTTAAGCAAGTATTCATTACTGTGCTCTTGTGTAAAGTTAAGCTGGAACTTCTTGTTGTGGTGTCGGGACAGTAGTAGGGATTACATCATTGTAAGGCTTCTATCATTGGTTTCCCATTGTTTATGATATCGGGCAGTAGTAGGGATTACAATGGCACACGAGCCAAGTTCATTGTAAGGCTTCTATCATTGGTTTCCCATTTTTAACCCCCTTCCTTAGGTCAAAGGTTGGGCACTTTGGGTTATGACTTGGTGTCATTTTCCCCCTCTTGTTGTTGTTGTTATTGTTTGGTTCATGAACCCGTTTCAGCCCTTTGGTGCTGCTCAGTTGATACCTCTCTGATGGTTATGTTTGTTTTGAGTACGGGATCCCGGCTTCTGCTATTATGCTACTCAACTGGTTTTCTCAGATGGTATTCTCAGATAGTTATGTTTGTTTCGAGAACCTTGGCTCAAAGTATCCACGTATGAGTGTTTATTTCCGCCTTATGTGCTGCATGATGAGTTGGTCGTTATTTCCAACTGGTATGGGACGGTTGGCGATAGGGAGCCTCTCATGTTATGTGCTATATGCTATATGCTATTTTATTATTTGTTGATATTGTTTCTTTATGACTATCATATCAGCATGTAACGTAGTTGCATTTTAGTAGCTTACTGAGATTCATTCTCACCCCTTATTTGTTTACTGTTTTAGATAAAGGCAAGTCCAGGGAATAGGACACTTGCACGGGAGGACGTCGTGGTGGTAAGAGTTTAGGATATGAGTCTTGTAAAGGCTACATTATGTAATGTATAACCTTTTGGGGTAGAGTATCCGTGACTTCATCATCTTTTAAAACTTATATTTTGGAAAATGTTGGTGTTTGTGTATTTGTAAACAAAGTTTGTAAGCCTTCGGGCTAAGTACTTCCGTTTGTGAAAGTTGTTTGAAAAGTTTGGTTAGAAGTTAGTGGAAGTCTTTGAACTTCAAGTGTGGATTTTGTTAAACTTTTATGAAAGGATATTTCGAGAAAAAGTTCCTAAAATGTTTTATGACGTCTTCCAATCGTGTCCCGAGCGTGGGGCCAAGTTGGACCACGGGTCTGGGGCGCGACAGTTGGTATCAGAGCTAGGTTGTAGATGGTCTAGAATGACTAAGTGACCTAGGAGGGTAGTTGTGTAGAGAGTGAGTAACGTTGAGTGTTTTATGCAGGTACTTATTGAAAAATGGTTGGAACGGAAGGAAATCAGTCAGGGCCTTCAGGGTCGGGTAATGCTAGAGAAGAGGTTCGAACAATGTTCCAAGGTATGTTTGAAACTGTAATGAAAAAAATTGACGATATAGTGGAGCATAAAAGCAAGGTTGAAGCCTCAGATGTGATAAAACAAGGAGAACAGTTAAAACCTCACCCCCAGCTTGGTGATAGTAGGGAATCTTTTCAAGGGCCACATAATAGAAGAACTCAAGGTAAACGAGTATGTAGCTCTTGTCGAAGGACAGGACACTCAGAGGAGAAATGTTGGAAGAAACAAGGCAAATGTATGAGATGTGGTCAGTTGGGTCATTTTCAGAAGGATTGCCCTAGATTTAGGGTACAGGCATCAGGAAGTGTAGTTGGGCCTTCTTAGGGCCAGAATAGGGACTCTTCAGGGAAGCCTAAAGTGCAGGGTCGTGTCTTTGCCATTACTCAACAATAGGCTTTAAACTCTTCTAATGTGATAGGAGGTATTATTTTTGTGTCTAGTTTAAGGGCACGTACACTTATAGACCCTGGCTCCTCGTGTTCATATGTGTCTGTGCATTTTGCTTCTTGATTTCATGTGTCTCCTGAGTCTCTACCTTATGTGTTAGAGGTGTCTACCCTTAAGGGGGAGTGTTTGGTGATTGATAGAGTGTTGCGCACTTGTGATGTGCAAATTTGTGAGCATGTTTTACTTGTTGGTTTAGCTATATTGCTATAGCAAGATTTTGATAGTGTTGTGGTGGAGTCTTATGTGCTAGTGTGCTTTAGTTAAGCATGGTAGATATATGTGTTTAGCATTCATGCTATTTATGCATTAAAGTCTGATTTTTTTTATCACAAGGTTATGCCTGGTAATTGGTTTATGGGGTTGGCAGTAGAGTGTTTATAGCTAAACTAGAGAATGTACTCTTCCTTTGTGGGATGCATCAGTATTGGTTATTATGAAAAGGTATGGTACTTTGCGATTGTATATTGAATACTAAGAGCTCAACCAGATGGCTATAACGAATCATCACTTGTTATCTTATTTGGGTGATATATTTGATTAACTTCAGAGATCAGTGGTTTATTCAGTGGTTGACTTGAAGTGATTATTATCAGTTGAAAATTTGAGATGGGTATATTTCAAAAATGGTTTTTCATACAAGGTATGGGCATCATAAATTGTGGTCATAGTGTTTGAATTAACAACTACTTCAGTGGTATTGTTGGATATGATGAGTTGTATTTGTAGCCGTAATTGGATTGCTTTGTGAGAGGCAACAGTTGTGAAATCAAGGCATTATGTATTCTTGTTAGAGGATATATTATTTTGAGGAAGTTTCAACTCAGACATGGTTATTGATTCTTTGAATATGGAAGCAACAGTAATTGGAAAAATCCTACTTCAGTAGCAGAGGTATGTAACTTGTTGAGATTGGCATATGGTTAGAGATTCATTGATGGATTTCTAAGGTAGCTACACAGTTAACTATATGACACAGGAAGATACACTTTCTCGATGGATTGGTAAGAGTGAAACGAGTTTTAATTGTTGAAACGGGAGTTGATGACAACTTCAGTATTGATATTGCTTAATGGATTTGATTAATGTTACAGTTATCTAGAGGAATGATCAGTGTTACTATTTTCTAGTGGATATGTCGAGTTTTACCATTATAGTGGATTTAATAAATTCATTATTCATAGTGATGCCTTGAAGAGTGATTGAGATGTTCATCGCTTCAGAAATGTATGGTAACAATGGGTGCTTTGAGAAGATTGATTCCTTGTGAACAAAATTATCCTACCCATAACTTGAGATTTATTGCGATTATACATCCATGGCATTAGTGAATGACCTTTATAAAGCCATATTGAAGTGTTTACCAACCATGAGAGTTAAAGTATTGGTTTTTTCAAAGAGAGTTACACATGAGATAATACAGGTAGAGTACCATGTTATATCATCCGGGAAAGGTAATGTGTTAGAGGATACATTAACTTATAGTTCGTGTTTGATAAAACTAAATGGGGAATGTTAGAGGAATTAACATTTTGGAGTCTTTGTGAGTTGAGACATGGTGTGATTTTGCGATGGTGGAAGCTTTAAGTTTCTACTTTATTGAATGATTTCAACTATAGAAAATTACTAGTGGAATGAACGATGATAGACAACACGACTTTGTTCGTTGCTAATGATGGAACTTTAACTTTTGTAGCAGAGTATGTAGTCGATACTTTGTGGAACCAACATGCATAACGGAATTCAACTACAGGTACTTGAAGAGATACACAAGACCAATTTAATTATGAATCCAAGTAAATTTAGGGTATTGAGATAATTTGAAGAGTTACATTTTATTTGTTGACACGAGGAATTCTAAGTATTCAACTAAGTCCTTGAGCTGCGAATAATCTGGAAGTAAAATATCAGTGATCAGTTGGTTTGTGACAAGCCTTTGAGACTTCTGAGTGGATATGAATCTATTGCGAAAGGTTTTATTGAAGGAGTTACACTGAATAGATGAGACCAATGATGTTGATTGATAGCGGATTGATTACCAAGTTTTCTCACCTTACCTATTTTGAGGGTATAAATGTTATTTCCAGTTGTTACTTATTTGTTCAGAAGATAGTTCGATTTCATGGGATGCCTACGAGCATGGTATTAGATATGGGTTCCTTATTTACATCTTGATTTTAGCAAGCAATTCAGAAGGCTTTGAATTCAGAATTGGGATATAGAACGACTTTTCATCCTCAGACAGATGGTCAGTTAGAAAGAACCATTCAGATTCTTGAGGACATGTTGAGAACTTGTTCAGTTGATTCTTAAAATTCGTGAGATATACCTTTAATTCTCGTGGAGTTTGCTTAATATATCAATTCTTTTGAGATATGGGGAAGAGTTAGAGATCGGGCTTGTATTCCTTCTCTTGACAAGGTTTATAGTGTGTTCCATGGTCGATGCTACGCAAATCTGTTTATGATTCTTCTCATGTATGTCTAAAGTTTTAGAGGATATTGAATCGAGTAAGTCGTAGGAGGAACATTCAGTTAAAGTGATTGATTCTAGAGTTCGAGAATTGAGAAATGAGAGTATTCCTTTTGCTCGAGCTATATAGAGAAACTATAATGTGGAAGAATCTACTTGGGAGCTTCTGGATGGAAATAAAAGAAAGTATCATTGGTTGTTTGAGGGTCGAGGTAAGTTATCCTAAAATTCGGGACGAATTTTCTTTAAGGGGGAGTGATTGTAACGACCCCAAAACCACCCTAATTTTCTTAACTTAAAATGGAACTTTTATGTGCATTTTATGTGTTAGAAAATATTTTTATGACTTGCATATATTATTTGAGTATATGTGTTAGTTAATGTGTTAGTAGAAATTTTGTTAAAAGGAATAAATGAGTTAGTTAAAACTTTAGGGTCCAAAGTGTAACTTTAAAGTTCAGGGGCTTAATTATTGAAAATGAAAGTTGAGGGACCTTAGTGAAAAATTACAAAAGATCTTTTTATAAACTTAGCCTTATCCCTCACAAACTTTCTCTCTCTCTGCGTAGCACACTTACACACACTAAACTTTCCTAAATTTTCTCTGCACCTTCCATTGTTGAAGACGAAGGGAGTAAGTTTATTTTCTTATTTTAATTTCCTTCTTATTATTAATTACTCCATTTTAAAAACTAATTATACTAAAATGATCAGGGCGTTGAGTAGGTCATTTCTACCCGATCAAATATTATTTCTGCGATACTTTTTTCGGAAATAGGTAAGTTACTAATTCCCCTTAAATAGTAAAATTGTCATATATTTGCTATATGTGTGATATGTGGTGAAATTATTGTGAAAGGAATTTATTTGTGATACTTGTTTATTTGGGACAAAAGGAGTATAATTATACTGGGTAAGTGACTTGGTTTGTATGCAAGGGTGTATATGGAGTATGTTTATATCCTGAGAATGTTAGTATAAGTGTTTGAAAGTATACTCCTACTTGTGGGACGGTAAAATATTAACTTGGGTTAAATGTTAAATAAGTATATTATAAAATTATACTATTATTCTTGGGACGGGGAAATTAAATGAAAGTATCCCTAAATGAGTATATTAGTATATTAGAAAAATTATATTTATAATTGATACTTGTAATTGTTATTTTGCGATTTGGGTAATATTTGTAATACTTGTAATTTTTGGGACAAAGGGAGTATTTAGTATGTTGGTTTGGTTGGGCTCAAAGTAGTATTAAAGTTGTTTTGAGACTGATTTTGTAGTCTTAGTAAAGTTATAAACGTTAAGTGTTGTACTTTTGGGACGGTGAAACGAAAGGAGTATAGTTTGTTCAAGTTTTGGTCTGGCGGGTGTGTTGGGCGGCCGCCCAAATAGGGCGTGCGACCGCACACTTATCTGGAAGATTTTTGTCTTGGGACAGAGTGTTTTGGGCAGCCGCACAGTCTGGTGTGGGCGACCGCCCAGGGTTGCTGAAATAGTTGAGTTGTTTCATTTAAAGGGATTTAAAGTTCAATCTTGGTCTAGGTCTTAGGTGATATCCTAGAGTACCTAGAGGGTTGTTGTGGAATACTCTTGTGTTCGAAATGGTTCCTTTTGTGAACATAAGTGTTGTGGAATTTAACTAAGTATTAAATGGATATTATGGAACATCCTTTTGATGTGTTTTGGATTAATTGTGAATGGGTGCAAGCTTGTGAGGTGACTTAATGTCAATTGTAAAGGATTGTGTTGTGAACTCTTTATGAGTGTTTCTTTCGTGTGCAACTTGTGATGTGTTTGGCTTGGTTCCCTACTTTGGAATCATGCCCTGGTTGTTGTTTAAGCAAGTATTCATCACTGTGCTCTTGTGTAAAGTCCAGCTGGAACTTCTTGTTGTGGTGGGACAGTGGTAGGGATTACATCATTGTAAGGCTTCTATCATTGGTTTCCCATTGTTTATGATATCGGGCAGTGGTAGGGATTACAATGGCACACGAGCCAAGTTCATTATAAGGCTTCTATCATTGGTTTCCCATTTTTAACCCCCTTCCTTAGGCCAAAGGTTGGGCACTTTGGGTTATGACTTGGTGTCATTTTCCCCCTCTTGTTGTTGTTGTTATTGTTTGGTTCATGAACCCGTTTCAGCCCTTTGGTGCTGCTCAGTTGATACCTCTCTGATGGTTATGTTTGTTTCGAGTACGGGATCCCGGCTTCTGCTATTATGCTACTCAACTGGTTTTCTCAGATGGTATTCTCAGATAGTTATGTTTGTTTTGAGAACCTTGGCTCAAAGTATCCACGTATGAGTGTTTATTTCTGCCTTATGTGCTGCATGATGAGTTGGTCGTTATTTCCAACTGGTATGGGACGGTTGGCGATAGGGAGCCTCTCATGTTATGTGCTATATGCTATTTTATTATTTGTTGATATTGTTTCTTTATGACTATCATATCAGCATGTAACGTAGTTGCATTTTAGTAGCTTACTGAGATTCATTCTCACCCCTTATTTGTTTACTGTTTTAGATAAAGGCAAGTCCAGGGAATATGACACTTGCACGGGAGGACGTCGTGGTGGTAAGAGTTTGGGATATGAGTCTTGTAAAGGCTACATTATGTAATGTATAACCTTTTGGGGTAGAGTATCCGTGACTTCATCATCTTTTAAAACTTATATTTTGGAAAATGTTGGTGTTTGTGTATTTGTAAATAAAGTTTGTAAGCCTTCGGGCTAAGTACTTCCGTTTGTGAAAGTTGTTTGAAAAGTTTGGTTAGAAGTTAGTGGAAGTCTTTGAACTTCAAGTGTGGATTTTGTTAAACTTTTATGAAAGGATATTTAGAGAAAAAGTTCCTAAAATGTTTTATGACGTCTTCCAATCGTGTCCCGAGCGTGGGGCCAAGTTGGACCACGGGTCTGGGGCGCGACACTAGGCCCTTGAGAAAGGCCTTACGTTGCATCATGTTCTCATTTGTTATAGAGATAACAACTCTGGGTTATTATATGTTTTACATGTTTATTATAATAATCTCCGTCCCTAGTACTTATGAAGAACTAGTATAAGTTTAATTGATGATCATATGATGATTATTTGTATATGATACAAATTAAGCTTATGGGTACTTGTTAATGAACACGTACTGGACATGACCCGCTATGAGATTTATGTCATGGTCAGATGTCATAATTAAATCTCATATAGTTATATCATTTATCCTTAGACCTAAGATTATCATAGTCTTCCACATGATGAACATCATGTTTGACGTACTCAAACGCTACCCCTAACCGGGTGGTTATAAAGGCTACGATTGGCATAATCGGATTCATGTAGGGAAGAATGATAAGTCAAGATGTGATTTGTCCCTCTCTCAAGAGAGATATCTGCTTGGCCTCTCGATGAGTGAGATTGATGATAGTGTATGGCCATACCCAAATGAATTGAAGTGTTCAATGTTATTTGCTCATATCAATCTACTCGGGATCGAGAAAGCATTGGACAACATAAGTTGAGGTGGACCATGACTTATGTCCAATATGATATCGCATGACAAAAGGATTGTGATATGTTCTATGAGGATAACGAACATCGTTTAAGTTATATTAATTGGGTAGTCATGATGGCTTGCTAGAGTCCGCTCATGACTTATGAGTTTGACATTGGAAGGACTCATTACCAACTTAATATAATCTTATGGGGTCACACACAAAAAGACGAATCATTTAAAAAGGCTAAAAATGATTTTTTGGGGTGCACGGCCAAGCGCCTTAAAAGGAGCGGCCGTGCAATGCATTGTCGAATGAACAGTGTGCACGGGAGCGCAGATTAAAGGACTCGGCCGTGCAGCTCGGCCGAGCACTTTAAAAGGAGCGGCCGTGCAAACCGCTGGAAGGCTGATCTGGACAGTTTTGTACTATGACAGGATTTAGACTCAAAGACCTTAAGGGTTAAGGACCTATGAGAATAAATAGATGTTAAAACACCCAAAATCAGCCCTAGTTGATATTGTATTATTATTGATAGCCTCCATGTGTTTGAGAAACATAACTCTTGATCCAAGATTGAGAATCAAAGATCAAGAACACCAAAATTCATATATAGCCTTTGAAGATTAGAAAATAGTTTTCTAATGGGTCTAGCAATCCAGATCTAGAAACGTTCTAGATATTCATCCGCGTGTGGATACACATAGATGATGTTTGCTTTAACATCTCAAATTCGTGTTCCTGTGATCCTGATCCGAAGAACGCGAAGAACGAGAAGATCAAATCTTAAAGCTTGAAGACTTGAAGATTTGAAGATCTGAAAATTTAAATGCACAACAACGGTTAGTATTCTAAATTCATCTTACTATTAATTTAATCATCATGAATGGATCTTGGGGCTTAGGGTTTTGTTGATTTTATATTGCTTTAATTCCGTTGCACAAGGTGCCTCAAAACCCAACAGTGGTATCAGAGCCCCGTTCATGTGTGGTTATTTTAATATTATCATGTTTAATATATAATTTGATTATATGATCTAGCATGATAGAATTTAGAATAAGGGATTTATGTGAATTGTTTGGTGAAACAATTATATATTTGATATAGTATGATTATGAACAAGGTTTTCAAGATGCATGATTAATATGATTAATCTATTTATCGGATCATCAATTTCTTTAATTGGATTATTGAATTGATGATTCTTGATCTTGAAGAACAAATTTTTTATTCTTGGGGTTTGATGTTTATGATAATTTGATTATCATAAATAGTTGAATTCTTAAAGGATCAAGATTTGATAAATTGGGATCGTGCGGTTCGCGTGCAATACACGTTTTATGCAGAATTTCCGCCCAGAATTTTAGTGCAGATTACGTGCAGCGCACGTGCAGTCCAGAATTTTGTGCAGAATTTTCATGCAGTTCGTGTGCAATGCACGAATTCGTGCAGTTCGCGTGAAGTGCAGATTTCTGAATTCGTGATTTTCAGAATTGGAGATGCATTGTAGAATACGTATTGTTCATGGAATTGGATTCTATGAAGTAATGAATTCTTAATAGAGTTGGACTCTATGAAAGAAATCATTATTCAATATGTATTATACCTAGAGTGGGACTCTAAGAAAATCTAAAATTCATAATTATATTCACATAGTATCCGTTCATTAATTAATTGGATTAATTATACCTTTTTTATGCGCGTTGCTATATGAAAGAACATTCTTGAAAATTTTAAGTCATGTGCCAACCCATGATAGACACTTGTGAGTACACCGGGTAGTTTTATGTGGGCTCTACCAAAGCGAGGTGCATTAATTCTATCAGTGTATGAGTAAGATGAGTGAATGAGAGTTTTCTATGCGTTTATTGTGGTTTGACTTAATTAGGCTATCAAAAGACAAAGTTTTGGACCTAAGGCACAAGATGAGATTAAAACATGTTTGACATAAGATGTCTAATTAAATCTCATAAAAGATCTAAGAGTCACATATGATGTGATTGATAAGAGTTATCTACCTAATTAATTTAATTTTGAGCAGTATCGCCAAAGTGGACTTAAAGTTAAATTAAAATTGGATCTTAGTCTACATAAATTATATTATACAATTGTTGTATATGAAGGTTATATAATTTAGTGGGAGTATTTATGAAATACAAATAATTTATCTCTTAAATGATTGGTATGAAATATAGGTGTATATTTATTTGCATATTTATGTAGAATGTTATATTATGCTTTAATCATGTTTATTACTGCGATCTGTTCTTTAAAAGAAAAAAAGTTAAAAGAGAATGAAATAAATTTCTTTGATTGGATCATGAGCTTAAGAATTGTTCTAAAGCAAGAACGGAAATTATACATTCTTAATAATCCTAAGTAACCTAAATTGCAATATTAAGTTGATTAATATGTTCCGTAGGATCATCAAAATTTAATTTGATTAACTTGTAGATGATCTTAGATTCATGAATAAATTGTTTATTCTCGGTTTTGATAATCATGATGATTCGATCACCATGAACACCAAATCCTAATTGAATCAAGGAAAGCGATTTTGAGGTAAATTTTGGAAATTTAAAATCTACCGCTTTTATGATAAATATTTTGAGTTGAATTTAATTGTCAGATGGCTGGTTTTAGAAATCGTGTTTCCTGAAATTAAATGTCAAGTTCAAAATTAATCTGGATTGAATCTAGTTTCAGATGGCTGGTTTTCGAAACCGTGTTTCCTGAAAAACGATGTCAATTCAGAAGTCAGAATCATGAATTGTTCTTGATTGCTGAAATCAGTTAAATTGGTGAGACATGGAATTTAGAAACAAGACTACAGATTCATACGGAAATGTGGATGCCTTTTGGTTTAGTTTCGGCCGTATGGACTGTTCTCTAAATTTCTGAATGATGTACGGAATTGTGGATGCCTTTTGGCTTAGTTTCGGCCGTACAGTTTGTGCTCTCAATATCTGAACTAAAGTGCGGAAAGATGATGATATAAGTCGAAAATTTGTTTTTTGACTTAATGAATTTCTAAAAGGAAAGAGGATTAAAAGAAAATGTAAGACAAATGTTCTCAAAACTAAAGGAAATAATTGTGGCTAAAGTTATAACTCTAAATAATGCAAATTTGTAATATGGCAATTGGATTGACCATTTAAAATTGCAATCGAAATTCTGGATGATCAAAGAAAGCGAATGGTAATGAGACTACCACTTCGGACATTTATGTTATAAAATTAATCTTTCTAAATTTTAATTATTGGGTATTGGATACCAGATTTGATCCCACATTTGTAAAAATGTGCAAGAATTAGTAAATTGAAAGACTACTTAAAAGTAAAGTTAATCTACGAAAAGTAATGATGCAAGAGTTGCAACATTGTTCGCAGAACACTTAAGAAGTGGCTTTATTTATTAAGTAGAAAAGTATTGTTTTGTTATAAGATAATGAAGGATATTAATTTCTTATTGAGAATAAGGAAGTGCTTTATTTATTATGATTTACTTCATCGTATTGTTAAATCATATAAATAAATCTAATATCCTAAATCTTGAAGAACAAAATAATGAATAAGATTATAACATAAATTATTATTAAAATTCTTAAGGCATTATTGTTTTGATCAAATAAATAAGAAACACATATCTAAAATTTCGTGGGACGGAGTTTTAAAGTCATATAATTTTGAATCATATGATTTATGCAATTTTATATACTTGGACCAAGACATCTTTTACTAAGAGTAGTAAAAGGCTAATATCTTATTAGACCCAATACATGTTGATGTATATGATCCATTAAGTAGCAATGCTAAAAGAGGATTTTGGTAAAACTTGGCAAAACTATTCAAAGATCCGATACGATCGTGATGATGAATAATTGAACCAAGAATTTGACAATCGTCTTTAAGATTGTGAAATTGTTTTACAATTAACTCCACCAAGAACACCATTTTGAATGATGTGTCTAAATGGAGGAATTGAACCTTATTGGATATGGTTCATTAGATGATAAAAGTCAAATTGGTCTTCCATTATTTATTTTGGGGTTATACAATGGAAACCGCTATAATTACACTAATTTGAGTTCCATAAAAATAAGTTCAAAGGTGTCATATATTATATGGAATAAAAGAAAACTTGGTTTGTTTTTCATGAAGATTTAATAAAGTGAGACTTTTGCGAAAAGACTTGTTTGAAACAAGCTCACACTTAAATTTAATGAATGAATTTTATGGGATGTCCTAAGGAAACTTGAGGACATTATTTTACTTATAAGAAACAAATTGTTTGTTGCTTATGATGGTACTTTTCTAGATAAATTGTTTATCTCTAAAAAAACCAGTGAGAGTAAAATATATCTCGAATGGTTCGAGACATAGAAAATTATATTGAACCTTTGATGGAAATTGAAAAAAGATTTACAAGGAGTTGTGAAAATTCGTTCAAGTTACTTGCATATATGATAGGATACAATCTATAACAAGAAATACTAGATTTCTCAAAATATAATGTATTGAGGTAAAGGTCATTAAGAATGACATACTACCTCCGTCCCAACTCAATACGCATCTTTACTGTTTGGCACAATATTTAAGGAGAGATTATTTATATTCAAAAGTATTGTGAGTGGAGAATAATGAGTGGTTGGGAGGAAGAAAGAGAATGAGTGGAGAATAATGAGTGGTTGAGAGGAAGAAAGAGAATGAGTGGAGAATAATGAGTGGTTGGGAGGAAGAGAGAGAATGAGTGGAAGATTATAAAAATAATAAAAAACTTTCCTTTTTTGGATTGCGCACATATCAACGACACCCACTTAAAAGGTAAGTGTGCACATTGAGCTGGGACGGAGGTATTATTTACCAACTATCAAAATACGAAGTCCGCTCCGTATTTAGATTAATGGCTTGGAGTCATGGAATCTAAAAGGCAATCCATGTTATATAATCAAGTTTGGAACTTGATCGTTCTAACCTAAGGTGTAAAAACCAAATGATGGAATTGAGTTTTCTTGGAGAAAACAAACGTGGGTAGCAAGGAACATACTCTTCAAGCAAGAATAAGTGTGAAAGGTTGACTCATATTTCGACTATGATAAAGCTTTTTTACTTGTAGTCATGTTTTAAGATATTAGAATTCTCATTGTCATATCCTCATATTTGGAATATGAAATTTGACAAATGAATATCAAAACAGAGTTCCTTAACGGGAATTAACTTAAGGATGTATTGGATACAACCTAAAGGTTTTGATAGTCTAGAAAATTCTAATAAAGTATGTTAGTTGTGAAAATCCATGGGATGGATGGAAGCAAGCTTCTTGGAGTTGAAACAATCATTTTGATGAAATGTTCAAATCGTTTGAAATTCATCAAAGATGATACTTGTGTTTGCTAAGAAATTAGTGGGAGCATAGCCTAATTCCTAGCCTGGTATATGTGGTTGACATATAATTCATTTTGAAAGAGTTTCTTAATGAAAGACTTAAGAAAAAGGCCGCTTACATCCTTGGAATTAATATCTATTGATATAAATCTAGGAAGTTGATTAATTTGTGTCAAAGTACTTATAAAGACAAAGTACTGAATCGTTCAGTATGCAAGTCTCTTGGAGAAAAACTTGCAAGGTTGTCTAATGACAATATTCTTGGCAAGTCTTAGTCTTAGTGGAAGACTAATGAGCAAGAATACAAGATGAGGATTCCATATGCTTCGGCAATTGGATCTATCATGTATGTCATATTATGTACTTGGACGGGATAACTCATATACTTGGAGTATGATGAGAACAACTAATCATATCCTAGTGAAAGTCATTAGATAGTGATCAAGAATGTCCTTATGTACTTGAGAAGGACTATGGATGCATTCTTGATGGTTGTTGACATGAGAGATGATCTAGTAAATGGTTACATAGATGCATGCTTCCACATCGACAAGGGTAATTTAAATCGCAGTATAAACATATGTTTAAAGGGAGTGCTATTAGTTGGAATAGTTCCAAGTAAATACACTATAAATTATTCTACGAATAAAATTGAGTATTTAGTTACAAGAGTTGTAACTAAGGGAGTTGTTTAAATATAGATGTTATTGGTAAAACTAGAAATAGTTTCTAGTGATACTAATCATATGGACCTTTATTGTGAAATAATGGTTATTCCACAAGCTAAGGTGCCAAAGGTTCATCTATGATCCAAACACACACTCAAACATTTCCATCTCTACGAGAAATCGTTGACACGGGAGATGTCAAAATATGCAAAATACTTTATGATGATAACAAGGATAATCTTCCTACATAAGATTCTCCACATGCTGTTATGATGGTCATAAGCTAAGCTCAATGGTATTGGATATGCATTGATTGGGCCTAGTGCAAGTGGGAGATTATTGAAAATTATGCCCTAGGCCCTTGAGAAAGGCCTTACGTTGCATCATGTTCTCATTTGTTATAGAGATAACAACTCTGGGTTATTATACGTTTTACAAGTTTATTATAATAATCCCCGTCCCTAGTACTTATGAAGAACTAGTATAAGTTTAATTGATGATCATGTGTATATGATACAAATTAAGCTTATGGGTACTTGTTAGTGAACACGTACTGGACATGACCCACTATGAGATTTATGTCATGGTCAGATGTCATAATTAAATCTCATATAGTTATATCATTTATCCTTAGACCTAAGATTATCATAGTCTTCCACATGATGAACATTATGTTTAACGTACTCAAACGCTACCCCTAACCGGGTGGTTATAAAGGCTACGATTGGCATAATCGGATTCATGTAGGGAAGAATGATAAATCAAGATGGGATTTGTCCTTCTCACAAGAGAGATATCTGCTTGGCCTCTCGATGAGTGGGATTGATGATAGTGTATGGCCATACCCAAATGAATTGAAGTGTTCAATGTCATTTGCTCATATCAATCTACTCGGGATCGAGAAAACATTGGACAACATAAGTTGACGTGGACCATGACTTATGTCCAATATGATATCGCGTGACAAAAGGATTGTGATAAGTTCTATGAGGATAACGAACATCGTTTAAGTTATATTAATTGGGTAGTCAAGATGGCTTGCTAGAGTCCGCTCATGACTTATGAGTTTGACATTGGTCGGACTCATTACCAACTTAATATAATCATATGGGGTCACACACAAAAGGACGAATCATTTAAAAAGGCTAAAAATGTGTTTTTGGGGTGCACGGCCGAGCGCCTTAAAAGGAGCGGCCGTGCAATGCATTGTCGAATGCATACACCATTCTGACCAATGTGCACGGGAGCGCAGATTAAAGGACTCGGCCGTGCAGCTCGGCCGAGCACTTTAAAAGGAGCGGCCGTGCAAACCGCTGGAAGGCTGATCTGGACAGTTTTGTACTATGACGGGATTTAGATTCAAAGACCTTAAGGGTTAAGGACTTATGAGAATAAATAGATGTTGAAACACCCCAAATCAGCCCTAGTTGATATTGTATCATTATTCGTAGCCTCCATGTGTTTGAGAAACATAACTCTTGATCCAAGATTGAGAATCAAAGATCAAGAACACCAAAATTCATATATAGCCTTTGAAGATTAGAAAAGAGTTTTCTAATGGGTCTAGCAATCCAGATCTAGAATCGTTATAGATATTCGTCCGCGTGTGGATACACATAGAGGATGTTTGCTTTAACATCTCAAGTTCGTGTTCCTGTGATCCTTTGACATTTAAAAAAAACATCTCAAGAGTTTTATACACTAACATGCACTGGCACTCTTGTACACTGGCTTTTTTTGCATTAACACTAACACTTTTTTACACTAATACTGATACTCTTTTACATTGTCATTTTTTTCATTAACACTGACATTTTTTTTTTAAAACAAAACTAGCGTTTTTTTACACTGACATTGTCACATTTTTACAAGTAGACTGACACTCAAATAAGACTAACACTGACATTATTTTCCCCAAATTTTAGCCCCCAAACACACTCCTCCT
Source organism: Campanula takesimana (assembly GCA_026119855.1). Lineage (NCBI taxonomy): Eukaryota > Viridiplantae > Streptophyta > Magnoliopsida > Asterales > Campanulaceae > Campanula > Campanula takesimana. Next base: position 513,848 of record JAOWBW010000440.1, read on the forward strand.
GCACATTTTAAGTTATTACCAAGGTTTTAAAAAACGTTAGGCGATTGCTAGGCGCCAAGGCGAAGCCGAAAATTCATAAATAACTAAAATATTTTAAAATATTTTAGACGGCGGCCTAGGCGGCTAGTCCCTCTACGACAGGGGTTATTTTATTACTGGCACTTTTTTCTCCAACCCTGGCACTTTTAGTAGGCTCTTAAATGGATCCAGAACCTGCAGCACATTTTCCTCAAGCCCTCATCTCTCTCAGAAGAGGATCAAATACTTGCTCCGACTTCCCTTCAAATCGATTGTCAAGAAGGATAAATCAGTAATCAATCGATAGCTATCTGACAAATCAGACGCGGAAGACGCGATCGATCCCAAGGACACCGCCGATCGCATCCTTCTAACTAGCTTTCGACCTGCAACACCTCCTCTCTCAACGCGATCGTCGCCGCTGGCGTAGAAGACGGCGTCCCTTTCCTTATCGACAAAACCCTTCAAATCGATTGTCAAGAAGGATAAATCAGTAAATATCAGTAAATATCTTTTTACCTTCCCATTGTTTTTCAATTGTTAAAATTAAATATTCATTAAATACCAGCTTAACAATGTACTACGCCATCCTCCGTACTGCATCAGTAGAGACGGGGTTGATCGAATTAATCAGCTCTCCTCGCCTGAGCTGCAGTTCCGGGCCGGAATTCTTCGACTATCGAAGGATCAATCCGACGTTTCAGGGATTCCATGGGGAATTCTGATTTTTGGGAATTAGGTTAGTTGAGGTGTTGCCGTGTGACCTGGAGGTCACGGGTTCAAGTCATGGAAGCACCCTCTTGCAATGCAAGGTAAGGTTTGCCTACATTTCACCCTTGTGGTGGGGACCCTTCCCCGGACCCTCGCTATGCGGGGATGCCTTTTTTTTTTTTAGGTTAGTTGAGGTGACCGAGTATGCCATCCATTTGAGGGAAGAAGTTAACTTCTGTTATGATTTTAATGATTGTATTTAACGGAATGATGACTTTTCAAATTGTTAGATACTATAGTGATGAAATTTGGAAAATAAATTTCGATATTGCTGAGCTGAAGAGACATGTCTAAATTCATTCTCAAATAATGAATATACATTGCATTCATTTTCTGGTACAAGGGAAATGATTCTCCAACAGGGGCGGACCTCCAGTATATGGAGGGGGTGCAAGTGCACCTGCTCAACTTTCATTTATAAGAAGGAAAAAAAAATGTATTCAAGATATATAATAAAAGTGCACAAAAGTTTCTGTAGCTCAGGTGGTTGAAAGGCAAGTTTGTGTACAGAAGGTAGTGGGTTCGAACCCCACTATCTCTTCTTCTCTTCCATATATAATAGTTTTTTGCTTCTCTCTTCCATATTTAAATGGTTTTTTCCTTCTCTCTTCCGTATTTAAATAGTTTTTTCCTTCTCAATCCAATAAGGGTTAAAACTTAAAGGTCATTTAGTTGATTGGTTTAATTAGAAAATAAACAACACATTAATCATGTTTAGTTCCTATACACTCGTTGTGCCGGTTAATAAAAAATTATACACAAAATTCTTATCTTTTGATTTCTCTTTCTTTTTCTGTTTATAAGTGATTATTTTTTTACTTTAATCGTTGAGAAATAAATTCAAAAAATTAGTGTAATTGTGCACCCGGTGAGTAAAAGTTCTAGGTCCGCCACTGCTCTCCAATTCCAGATAATGACTTTAAATAGTTGCAGGATCCACAACAATTCCACTTATCAGATCAAAAGTTTTATTTCAAGCAAGCTACCATGTCTAAGGCCAAGGAAACTCAAATTCCCTTGAAAATTTTGGTGGATAAAGCGAGAAACAAAGTGCTTTTTGCTGAGGCTGATTACAAATTTGTTGACATTCTTTTTGGCTTCATGACGCTACCAATGGGGACAATAGTCAGACTCACCAAGAAGAATTCTGATTCGACGTCCATTGGCCGCCTAAGCAGTCTTTACGAATCTCTTGCAAATCTTCCCTCGCAGTACTTCTTGACTGAAGAATGTAAGCAAATGTTGCTCCATCCATTAAATCCGTCAGAAGCTCAGTGCAGGAAGCTTAAATTCAATGTGGATGATACCAAACTCCCCAATTTCTTCATATGTGAAAACTGGGATTGTAGTAGGGGAAACAGTGTTTTTTTCAGCTTTTCCAACACTGCAAAATGCAGTTGCGGTAAATTGCTTAATAGAGAGATTGGCCTATTGAGTGCCAGTGCTGATCATCCCAAGGAATGTGTATTTGTTACTGAGTTAGCGAGATTTATGATCACTGATGATCTATGTGTCATGCTTACATCTCCCAGTTCAAGTATTCAAATTCTCAATGATCACGGGATAAGTGACATGAGGCTTCTTGAAGAAAGAACTGTAAATATAGGCCTGCAAGAGGTTAGTATGTCCCTCGTGTTATGCTATCCAAGATACTTATCTAATTTTTGGTTATTCATCCTAAACTTCATTTCTTATTCTGTTTTTCATCTCAGGTATTGAAATTGTTGGAGTTGACTTTAGTCTCTAGATCTGCTTTAACGGATCTGTTTATCTGCAAGAAACAAAGTGTTCAGAATCCTATAAAGTCTTCCCTTGGTATGTTAACTTGTCCTCCTAATACTGAAGACTTGTCCACTACTCCTAAGAAAATGGACGTTAAAGTTTTTGTGCAGAAATCAAATCAAAAGCCCTTGTTTATAATAGCTGAGGAAAATTTTGCTGACTTCCTTGCCTGCTTACTCGCTATCCCGTTGGGCAAAGTTGTTGGTCTCTTAAATGGTAATACTTCTGCAGGAAGTGTAGATAAGCTCTATCAAAGCATATCCGAGTTGAATGTAGGTAGATCCCTGATATCACAGGATTTAAAGGATATGCTACTTCACCCCAAGTTGGCTTGGAACTGTGTTTGCAAAAGCCATATTTTTACTCTTAATGCAGCAAGTCCTAATTATTTTTGTACCAGTTACAAGATTACCAAGAGTACCCCGTCTTATAGTTATCTTGAATTTACTGGTCACCTTGACTCTTCACAAACAAGGCATGGTAAGTACGATGAAAAATGCTCTGCTTTGACCTTCAAATATCCAGAAAAAACTGTTTGGGGCCCAGCGATGTTCATGTTGACAGATGATTTGGTCATAGCACCGCTATCATCTATCTCAGCATTGTCTTTACTTGATAAGTTGAAAGTTCCCGTTTCTGATGTGGAGGAATGTGAAGTGAGCTTTGGCATAGATGAGGTAGGGATTACAAAGATCAGTAAATTTGCGATTCCTTTTGTGGTTATTTTAGCTATATAAGGTTTAAAATTGGTTGTTACCTTATGTGCAGGCGTTGTGCATATTAAAAGCATCTCTTACTTCTTCATCGGCTTTGTTCTCTGGCATCAACCTCCCCTTGAAGAAGCCAAAGCAAGAACCTTAGCATCATGAACTGAATACACATCGTATTAAGGATACAGAATCCTTGTATATTTACAATTGTATTGTATTATTTACTTTCCTTATATTACTCTCATTCTCCTTGTAATATTTACTTTCCTACTAGGTTTAGAATTGTATAGATTTCCTTATTTCATCTAATCTAGAATAGTCTAGACTAGCTTGAGAAGTACTCCACCTACTTGTATAAATATGCTACTATTGTGATCAATAATATTTGAGTCTCTTATATCAATTATCTCTCTTTCATGTATCTCCTTCTCTAATCCTTGACATGGTATTAGAGCATCGATCCATAATGGGACTTCTCCGCTAAACTTTTGCAGTAAAAACCCTAAGCCGCGCCACCCCAAACTCACCACTTAAAGCTTCCGCCTCTCGCTATCAAAATTCTACCATAGCCGCCATCCCTTCTCACACACAGTACTTTCTCCTAAGCTACAAACATGGTCAAACCTTTCTATTTGACAAACCATATACCCCAAATCATTAGACCTATGATTCCCACTTTTTCTCTTAACCAGATTTCTTTTCACAACCCAAACCATCTCTTTATATTCCCATAACCCAAAACCCCGTCATGTCCAAAACGGAACCCATCAACCAAATAACCTAAAACCAATCAGCCCTCTCCTCTTTAATCTTTTCTCTTTCCCCCCCCCCCCCCCCCAACAAAGTCGAATACCATCTTTAAGTTCAAATCTCTACTGAACGAGTTGGTTTTACAAAAAACGCGTTTTTCCTTAAGCTAAGGAAAAACGTGTTTTTCAAAGCCCCTGGCAATTATACTTCGAAACAAGGGTGGCATTTTCGTAAATACTGGCAACCATGATAAATGCCCAGTGTTAATATTACAAATAGCCAGTGATTTCATGATGGCGTTTTATAAACATGAAACTGACACTTTTCTTAATTGCCAGTGGTAATGTTAAAAATTGCCAGTGAGTATACTGGCACTTTTTTACATTGATACTGGCACTTATTAAAAGTGCCAGTGGTAGTGTTAATAATTGCCAGCCATTACACTGGCATTTTTTAACATTGATACTGACACTTATTAAAAACTGCCAGTGTTAGTGTCAATAAGTGCCAGTGTACATGTGTTGACACTTTTTTACACTATCACTGGCACTTCCGAGCAGCGCACAACAACTTCACGTTAATTACAAAAATGCCACTGCGCCAAACTTAAAAACACGTTGTACGCATCCTTAACGTAAAACGCGTTTTTTACTAGTTTTTCACCTGCTGAATCCTCTTTAACAATTTTTTTCTTCACCAATTTTTTTCTTTATCCACTTCTCTTTCAATTTTTTTTTGTTTACAAAACTCAAAACCAAAACAAATTCCGCCTTTGTAGCAACCAACCTCTTGCCTTTGTAGCACCAATTCTGCCATAGTAGCGACTAAAACCCAAAAACCTCTGCCATTGTAGCAACCAAAAACTCTTCGTTGAGACATAAAATCGTCTTGCGACGTAGTCGATGAAACGTTCAAAGTAAACGTCATTCCAACGTAAAATCGTCTTGCGACATGGTTGGGATGTAAAGTCAACGTCATTGCAGCGTAAAATCGTCTAGCGACGTGGTTGCGACGTAACAAAAATCTCACACGTGAGGGATGCAACCCCTACTTGTATATGTTGAATTACAAGGTGACAACACGTGTTCGACCATTCTTCTTGCTCGTTCGAAGCTCGGTTCATCTCATTACTTTCCAAGATTGGACTCTCCTATCGGCCGTCCATCTTGCGGGGGCATATTAAGGATATAGAATCCTTGTATATTTACAATTGTATTGTATTATTTACTTTCCTTATATTACTCTCATTCTCCTTGTAATATTTACTTTCCTACTAGGTTTAGAATTGTATAGATTTCCTTATTTCATGAAATCTAGAATAGTCTAGACTAGCTTGAGAAGTACTCCACCTACTTGTATAAATATGCTACTATTGTGATCAATAATATTTGAGTCTCTCATATCAATTATCTCTCTTTCATGTATGATTGACTCCGACTATCTCCTTCTCTAATCCTTGACACATCGTACATTATATTTAAAAGCCACAGTCCTTTTCCTTTCCTTGGTGATAAGTTTTAAGCTCTCCCCTTAACACAAGAGTTGTGTTTTTGTTTTGGTAATATCTATCATGAATACAGTTTTTCTTTTGGATTACGATATCATCTCCCAATGTATTCATTCAGTTTAAGTTCTTATCTGTTGTTGATGTGTATTTACTGGCTGTTCTTATGGTAAAACCATTCCAACCTGCCTGTGTATGCTGTTTTTAACATATACTCCCTCTTTTCCAAATTGATCTTCTCATTTTCCATTTTTCATTGTCCCAAAAAGTTCTTCTCGTTTCTCCAATTTGGGCTTACATGTGCATATACACAACATGGCTAGTGAAGCAAGTGTTCAAATCCTTAAAAAGTTTGAATAGTCAAATGGGATCGGAAACATACAACGGTTCTGAAAACTTATTGTTAGTACCTCACTATGTTTAACTCATAATTAATCATATTAAATCTATATATATATATATATATATTAAAGTTGGCCAAAAGAGCTATGGTATTGACATGTGGACAAACAATGGAGAAAGCTTGCATTTGGAGAAGCCACATCAACAACATACTAATAAATAAGTGACTTTTCATTTTCTTTTCATTAGCTAATACTATTAGCTAATAATAATAGTTACTAAAAAGGGTAACTATAATAGTTAACTATTATAGTAACTATTACTATTATTATTAGTAGTTAACTATAATAGTTAACCATTATAGTTAACTATTACTCTTATTAGTAATAGTTACTATTATAGTTAACTATTACTATTAATAGTATTAGTTAACAATATTAGTTACAATAAAAGTTAAATATTACTATTAATAGTATTAGTTAACTATAATAGTTACTATTATAGTTAACTATATTAGTTAACTATTACTATTAATAGTATTAGTTAACAATATTAGTTACAATACAAGTTAAATATTACTATTAATAGTATTAGTTAACTATAATAGTTACTATATTAGTTAACTATATTAGTTAACTATTACTATTAGTAGTATTAGTTAACTATAATAGTTACTATATTAGTTAACTATTACTATTAATAGTATTAGTTAACTATAATAGTTACTATATAGTTAATTATTACTATTAATAGTATTATAACCGTAATAGTTACTTTATAAGTTATTTTTTACTATTAATAGTATTGGTTAACTATAATAGGCTACATACATTAACTATTACTATTATTAGTATTAGTTAATTATAATAGTTATTATATAAGTTAGATTATTAATTTTTAATATTAATTAATCATAATAGTTACTATATCAATTAACTATTACTATTAATAATATTATTTTATTATAATAATTATATTAATAATTATTATTATATAGACTAATCATTGCTATTAATATATATATTAACTATTACTATCAATGGTATTAATTAATTATAATAGTTATTATAATAATAGTAATCATATAGATTAATTTTTATTATTAGTAGTATTAGTTAAAATGATGATTACTATATTAGTTAACTATAGTTAAAATATTTTTTAAGACATTGTATTGGTTTCCCGTGCAGAGCACGGGTTACCCGCTAGTATGTTTTGATAAATAAATAATCAACTCCAATTGATTATATGATGTATTCAAAGACCTAAGCACAGGCAACCCAAGACAAAGCTCAACAGCTAAGCTGTCCTGTTTCCATTCAAGCCAACAGTCAAGTCATTACATGAACTACATATCATCTATACATCTAACAAACTGAAGAGCTACCTATTACAGACTCCCTCTACCTCAAATGAATTATCAAGATGCTAAATACAAACAAACTTCAACAGCTAATGGCTTACAAGTCCAACAGCTAAGCTCCCCTGCTTCAACAGCTGAGACTGGTCTTCATCAACAGCTGACTCCATGTCATCAGATCCTTGAAGAGTGATTATTCCAATGTTACCAATCATTGGAATAACTCATAGTGAAGTTTGATCAAATGTGAATACACCCTCCTCTTCCCTGATAACCTGTATACAGAGGAATAATAAACACTCAGTCAAAGTCAAAGACAAACCATTAACTCTTCTGTACCTGTGTTCCCCAAACGACTACTCTTGTACCCTTGTCCCCCAACGGCTATATACCAACCCTTATATAAAGGAGTATACTGGCATGTTGTCAAGTGACCCTCTACACCCTTTTTACAATCTTTAAAAACCCTTACAATCCTTTGTAGCCTTACTGCATTCACACTCCGCAGTCTTGAATATTTGCATAGACCCCTGCAAATATTGTGCCATTTTGCACCCAGTTACAACCCACATCCAGCCAGCTAACAGCCAAGCTACTTTCTTTTGTAAACACACTTGTGATTAATTTTCTTTTTCTTTTTCTCGCTTTAAAAGAAGCAACCTTAATTGAAGTGTCAATTAAGTAGAGAGGGTTCAAAGGAACTTGCCTAATCAATTCTTGTAACTCTTATTTGAAGAGAATATTATAGTGGATTGATCTCACTGTTCCAACAGTGGGGGTGGATGTAAGAGAAGGGTTTTACCTCTGAACCACTTTAAAAATACTGTGTACACTCTTGCCCATACACCTACACACACATTACACTTTGTCCTTTCATTTATTTATTCATTTATATTCCGCTGCACATTTTTTTTTATCTATTATTTCTCAACAGCTAACCTCAAACAGTTAGTTGTCCAAGTTTTAATTAATCTGTTCATTTAGTTAAACAGGCCTTTCACTTATCAACACCAAGCCTACTATACGTGACATGAGCAAGGACGCTTGCAATGGTTAGTAGCAATCTTGTGATGCTTCTAATATGAGTGCTTTTTATCAGGGCCTGCAGATCTGGTTTACCAAAAATGGCAGAAGAAGCTCACTTGAGCAGAACTTATCTTAAAATCCATAATGCATATCAATGAAAAGATTTGCTATCTCAAAACAAGTTGGGCACTTACTATTATTTATAGATGCCCTGGTGGAAAATATTTGAATTAAGATATTTGCCTAAATGATTGCTCACTAGGTCAAAACATGAAAATGAGAGACAATGAAATTTTATGGTTGCTGATGACTTCGTCTGTTATCATTATAAATATTTTTCTGTCAGCAGTAAGTTAGACGATGCACTTTAGCACCAGAAACTTGTTGGAAACAATTAAGTATACTTAAACTGTTTACTTAAAACAAATGGATGAGAAATACTTCTTGTGTGAAAAATAGTCAGATGGTGTAAGGCATGCACGATATGAAGATATATGTGAGTTTTTTTGTGTGTGTATATATATATCATTGCCTATAACAGCAACAAAATCAAGGTTGCTTTGATAGTGTATTTTAGCCATCAACCAATCATATCAGCATAACAGAAGAAAGACTGCAAATGATTCAATAACTCAATATTGTTTCATATACTCCCTCATGTCCAAAATATCTGTCACATTTGAACCAAATTTTTGGTCCAAAATAATTGTCGTTCAAATCACTCTCTTATCCCTACATTGAAAATTGTTGTTATTAATTGATTGCGTTTGTTGTGAGAAGAGATGTAGGTGAGAGTTATAATAAATAAGGGTAAATTTGATACTTTATTCATTAAACTGGAGTAATCACTGCATTTCTTAAAACATGTGAAAAGTGCTAAAGTGACAGTTATTTTGGACCGGAGGGAGTATATCACAGTGAAGATTCTACCAAAGTAATTCTATGTTAGAATGTGTCAAAACCAAATCATTTTCTTCTTCCACAAAAGCTACCTTGTTTTGAAATGTTACATTTGTTTTTCCTTCTGAAGTGTATTGAATGTTTAATTGATACTATATTATTCTCATTTGTGGTAGCATTAAATCAATAAATTCAAAATAATGACATTGAAAACAGTCAAAGAATACATTGTGTACATGGTAATGTTGAGCTTAAGGGACATGTCCAAATTCATTTCTAACCTTAAAATGCTGAATTGATGAGTGGGCACTGCTAGGGGCACAAAAGAAGTATTCCCTCCGTTTCGCAAAACATGTCGTTTTAGGTGTTCAATTTTGTTTCAAAATATTTGACACTTTTCAATTATCTAGGAACTTTTACCATTACTTACCAATTATACCCTTATTTAATAATTGACACACCCTTTGTAAATGCATTTAATTACCTAAGTAAATGAATTGTTATAGGGGTGTTTGAGTCTTTCTTACATGTAATGATTGCTTTTCTTAATCTAAGTGAAGAAGGTTAAAACGTCAAATATTACGAAACGGAGGGAGTACACAAAAAGATGGATACAAACTGAGGTGGTGATATTTTATTGGTTGCATCGATTGTGGACCCGACACACTCTAATTAAAAGCACCAATAAAATTAATGACACTTCATTTTGTATACCAAGTTTTGTGACTTTTTTTGTGACTTTATATTTACCCTTGTTGAGTACCCAATGCTGATAAAAAGGGGAAAGAACCTTGGATGATGTCCCAGGGAAAATGACTCTTCAGTTCCAGATAATGACCTTAAATAGCTGCATGCTCCTTTATTCTAGTAGTATCAGAGTAACAAACTTCAGTTCTAGATACAATGTCTAAAGCAGAGGAAACCCAAATTCCCTTGAAACTTTTGGTGGATAAAGCGCGGAACAAAGTAGTTTTTGCAGAAGCTGATTACAGTTTTGTTGATGTTCTTTTCAGCTTCATGACGCTACCGTTGGGGACAATAGTCCGACTTATCAAGAAAAATTCAGATTCATCTTCCATTGGCTGCCTAACTAGTCTCTATGAAGGTATTGAGAATCTTCCCTCACGGTATTTCTCGACAAATGATTGTAAGTTAACGCTGCTTCATCCAAGAAATTCAGTGCAGCCAGCTTAAACTCAATGTGGATGACTCTAAATACTTTATATGTGAGAACTGGCAATGTAGTAGAAAAAATTATTCTGCTGCATTCAGCATTTTCGACAATGCAATGTGCAGTTGTGGTAAGCTGCTTAACAGAGAGATTGACCGAAGGGATCCTTATGTGCAGCCTGTTGGAGGTGTATTTGTTTCTAAAATAGCGCATTTTATGATCACTGATGATCTCTGTGTCATGCCAAGTTTACCCGGTTCGAGTATCCGAGTACTAGGCGAGCTCGGGATTCGAGATATGAGTGTTCTTGAAGAAAAGAATGTGAACATTGGCCTGCAAGAGGTTAGTAGCTCCCCTGAGGTGCTTCTATGCAGTGTGCAGTTTTTTGGTGCGGTGGAGTGGAAATGAAATAATAAAATTGTGTCCTCTAGATTATTTTTTTCAAACCATGTTTTTTGTAACACCAATTGCTGTTGCTAATGCACACGCACAAAAAAGAAAAAAAAAAAAAAAAAAAAAACTGCAGTTGTTTTCGGTATTTGATCTACTCCTCCAGACCTCACCTTATGGGATCCAGGACACTTGTCTAATTTTGGGTTATTAGTTTACTATTTATGCTGATCTAATCGAGATTTTTTTTCTGTTTTTATGGCCAGGTTATGAAATTGTTGGAGTTGGCTTTACTCTCCAGATCTCCTTTAACAGATCTGTTTTTGGGCAAGAAGATGAGTAATGTTCAGCACCCTGGTAATTTACCTAGACTTAGAACCATTGTAAACACGCCCGCTAATTCTATGAAAATGGATGTCAGAGTATTTGTGCAGAAAACAACTGGAAAGCTTTTGTTTTTACAAGCAGAAGAAAATTTTGTTGACTTCCTTTTTTGCTTCCTCACTATCCCGTTAGGCAAAGTTGTTGGTCTCTTAAGTGGTAATACTTCTGCAGGATGTATAGATAAGCTTTACCAAAGCATATCAGAGTTGAAAGTAAGTCGATACATCAGATCAGAGGATTTGAAGAATATGCTTCGTAACCCTCAAATGGCTTGTCATTATGATTGCCAAAATCAAATCTTTACGCTTGAAAAAGCACGCAACCCTGGAATATTTTTATGTCGTAGTTACAGTATTGGTGATAAGCAGTTAACTGGCTTCTTGGACTTTTCTCAAACAATTTAATCGTTATCCGGAGGAAAATTGTAATGCTTTGACCTCTAAAGGTCAGTTGTTATTTTGCGAGTTTGTTACGGGGCCAGAAATATTCATGGTGACAAATGATTTGGTTGTGTCGCCGTTAACCTCCCTCTTGGGTATGTCGTTTATTGACAAGTTAAAAGTTCCCTATTCTGATGTTGAGGAACATGAAGTGAGGATCGGCTTAGACGAGGTAGGATCTAGCATATGTAAATTTAAAATTCCATTTCTTGTTGTTTTAGTAATAATATTTGAAACTGATCATTACCTTTTTTTGCAGGGTTTGCGCATACTAAAAGCCTCTCTTACTTCTACATCAGCTTTGTCCTCTGGCATCAACCTTCCCTTGAAGAATCCAAAGCAAGAACAACACTAGCATTGTGAGACTATTAACATTAGAAGATGAGTTTGAACGCCGCATCCCGTCTCCTTTTCTTACTTGCATTGTTTTGTGCTGAACACAAGAGTTGGCTTTTGTCTAATTTTTCCCATGTTTTATTTATCATGAACAACTTTGCTTTCTGATGATGTGGTGATTATATGTCATTACATTCATTCAGTGTAAATTTTTGATTTTGATAATGACAAGAGCAATTATCCTTGTGGTAAAATCGTTGTTGTACTGGCGGAATTATATTGCTTACGAGCAATATAAGTGAACTAGAATTAACTTTCTGATTCTGTTTTTTTTTGATAAAGAAACATACTATTGCGTTCTGTCCAAAAACATTCTCAGGGAAGATTTGAAATGGTCGTAAACCTTGAAATTGAATTGTCCTCAACTTGTCGAAAAATTGTCCCCATAGAGTGACAAAACTGCCACCAGCGTCTGCATAATGAAGTTTGTTTCTGTCCAAAAGCATTCTCAGGTTGTTTGAGTTTCTTCTGCTGTAGACAGACATGTAGGAAGTGCTATTTGAAGGGCAACAAATAGAATTGAACAGCAAATTTCACCCAAGCATTCATTGATCTTTCATGCTGAGCTTTCCTCAGTACATTCAACAAACCAGTCTTCATACATTTCCCATAATACTCCCTCCGTCCCAAAATGATCTTCTCATTTGCCATTTCTCATTGTCCCAAAAAGTTCTTCACATTTCTACAATTTAGGCTTAAAAGTGTATAAACTAAACATGGCTAGTGAAGCAAGTGTTCATATCCTTAAAAAGTTTGAATAGTCAAACGTGAAGATCATTTTGGGACGGAGGGAGTAATATTAAATGATACTATAGAAATAAATTTATATTCAAGTCACTTTTTCCAATATGAAGTGAATGCTCTTTGGAAAGTGAATTAATTGTTGGAAAAGATTAATCTTGGAAGATTTACTCTTTTACTGCAGATATTGACTTATCTGCAACTATCAGTTCAAATTTGAATTCAAGTTAATACTTCTGTTCCAAAATGATCTTCACACTTTTTTCAACGTTACTATGAAGGAACTTCGAGCAATGATTTTAGGTTGATTTAATTATCCTAAAAAAAATCTAAAACTTGTTGATAGCATTGTTGATGATTTGTAAATAACAAGTTTTAGATTTTCATTAGTACATTGAGTCAACCTAAAATTATTGCTCAAAATTCCTTCGTAGTAACGGCGGAAAAAGTGTGAAATCATTTTGGGACGGATGGATTATGTTTGAGCGAGAAGAAACCCAAATTCCCTTGAAAATTTTGGTGGATAATTGTAGAAACAAAGTTCTTTTTGGCTGAAGCTGATTCTGATTTTGTTAATATTCTTTTCAGCTTCATGACTCTACCAATGGGGACAATAGTCAGACTCATCAAGAAGAACTCTGATTCAACTCTATGAATGTGTTGCAAATCTCCCCTCGCATTATTTCTGCTCTGAAGAATGTAATCAAATGCTTCTTCATCTGAAAAACTCATCAGGAGCTAAATGCAGCAAGCTCAAACTCAATGTTGATGATACCAAGCCCACAAAATGCTTCATATGCAGAAACTTGGACTGTATTTTACGCCCTACTTTTTTTAGCACTTGCGACACGGTAAAATGCAGTTGTGGCAGGTTATTCAATAAACTGATCAGCAATTATAATCCTAGTAAAGGTGTATTTGTTACTGAAACTGCTACTTTTATGATCACTGATGATCTCTATGTCATGCCCAATTGGCCGGGTTTGAGTATTCGAATGCTCAGTGATCTCGGGATTCGAGACATGAGGCTTCTTGAAGAAAGGACCGTGAATATAGGCCTGCAAGAGGTATTGTAGATCTTACGTTATCCAAAACACTTCTAGTCTGAACTCCTTTAACAATTTTTTTTTTTTTTTTGTGTGTGTGTGTGTGTGTGCGCGTGAAATTTTAACAGATCTGTTCAGCCGGGAACGTGTTCTTAGAACAAGTGTTTTTGGACCTTTTGGTGTTTAGTAGTTTTGTCTTTTCACTATTGATAGTTTTTTTTGTAATCGTTGCTTCAAAAATATTTTATATTGTAGTGATTTTTGTAAACCTTTTTAGACTCTTGTACAATTTCTGCTACAGATAATTGCTAAAATCTGTTTCTAAAGTTTAGTGGTATTTATGTTTTTATTATTCATCAAATATGTTGTCCACTTCATTTATGTGCAGATTCATAAAAAAAAAAAAAAAAGTGTTATTCAACAGTCAGTTCATGAACCTCTTGTTATGGTTAACTCATGAATATGTATATGTGTGCGTACTTGCGCGCTCGTGTACACCCACATAGAGAAATAAATACCACGACAGTAATGAGTTGCTCTACCTTGCACTTGCCCAGTTGACATTACTACTTCCTGCAATCTTAATCGACCAATTCTTGGCACAACAAAGTTAACCACTGGCCAACTAGAAGTGAATTATGATAGGTCCCTCTACTACGAAACACGATTAACAGAAGAAACACAGTAAACAATTCATCATCTAAAAGAATTAACAGATGAAAGACAGCAAACAATTCAACAAATCAAGGAAATTTTATGCTTCCATAAACAAGAGAAACATTGCTAGTACAAAGCATTACATGGTAAGTAACAAAACCAGATCAAGTCCAAAAAACACAAAGACAAGACAAGAATTAGAGCTCAGAGAAACATAGCTATGAGCATTCCCACTTTGGCTTCTTCAACAGTAGATGGTTGAGGCCACCGGACAAAGCCGAAGAAGAGGTAAGAGACGCTTTTAGTATGCCCAATGCCTACAAGATAGCGAGACAAGGGTTATAGATCATACCAAAATAACCAAGCCACATAATTGTTAATCCCTCCGTCACAAAATGAATGTCCAATTTTTTTTCAATTTTTCTCTTGATCAAGAGCGAATTTGACATTTTTCTGGACATTCATTTTGGGACAGAGGTAGTACATAAACTACTTCCTCACCTCCTCTATACCAATCTTCACTTCACATTCTGCAACATCATTAAGAGGAACTTGCAGTTTATTTAGGTAGGAAATTGTGGAGATTGAAGATAAGGGACTCACAACCAAAGTGTCTGTCACCATAAACATCAAAGTCCCCTTAACAAATTCCCCGTTCAACTTTGGATCTTTAAGTAACAAACTTTCATACACTCCCACTTTCGGTTTAGACGGAGCTATGTATCCACTTAGCCACTTTGTATGATAATAATAAGTCAAAGCGTTTGCCTCCGTTATAGGGAAAATCTGGTTTTTGCACAGATAATGTTTAGTCAATTGAGGTTGTAGAAGCATATTCTTGAGATGTTGTGATATCATGTATTGACCTGCATTCAAATTTGATAAGCTTCTGTGCAGATTATCTACTCTTGGAAGAACGTCAGAACCACGACAGAGCCACTCAACGGTTCCCAAAGGGATGACAAGGAAGCTGAAAAGAAAATCAATAAAATCTCCCCCAGCTTGAACAAACAAGAGTTTGCCATTTGAATTCCTTGTGAAAGCTTTTACTGCAAATTTCTTCGAATTGCTAATACCAGTAGCAGGTGTTCTGATATCAACTTGTGGTGGCAGAGTTTTCTTACCAGATTCATATCTAACAGGTTTTCTAATAATATTTTTCTTACGCAAAAACAAACTTGTTAGAGGATATATGGAGAATAGAGCCAGCATGAGCAAATCCATAACCTGAGTAGAAAAAAAGAAAAAGAAAACCTCAATGTCAAAAAAGGATACGAGGACCAAATTAGAATATAATCCCTCCGGCCCTGGTCAATGTGCACACTTACTCGTTTGGGGGGTGTTGTTGATGATAAGTCTCACTCCCACTTCCTAAAATGGAAGTCTTTTATTATTATTTATTATTATTATCATATTTAACTTACCCCACTTGTCTTACAAATTTAAATTGTGGGTCCCACTTGCCAACCAGATCCCCCTATCACACTCAACCTCTTTTCCCGTCACAATACTGTACTTTCGAATATATATTTCTAAATTTACTCCTTAATTATTGTGTCAAACAGTAATTGTGCACATGAGCTGAGACGGAGGGAGTATATATCATCTGTTGATTCTGAAATGTATGATAATATAGGAAAAGATGGTAGTAGTATACTAACCTCCTGGATGCCAACAGTTACTGTCATTTCTTCAAGATCTGTCATGTCTCTGAACCCCAGATCATTGAGCATTTGAATACCTAAACCTGGCAAATTAGGCATGACACGGAGATCGTCAGTGATGATGAATGTTGCTGTTTCATTAACAAATACCCCACTTCTTTCACGATCAGTATCTGAATTTGAATCCCTTTGGAAGCTGATCTCCACATTCATCAACTTCCCACATCTGCATTTTGCAGAATCGCATATGCTGAACAAGTCACTGTCGTGTCGAAACAATAGCCGTTCTCTACATATGTAGTATTTGGTGGTCAACATATCTTCTACATTCAGTTTAAGTTGACTGCAGTATCATTCTGATGAGTTTCTTGGATTAAGCAGCATGGCTTTGCATTCTTCTTTCCAGAAACATTCTGAGGGAAGATTTGCAACACTTTCATACAATCTGTTGAAGCTTCCAATAGGAAGACATTTTGTGGCGTCGGAGCTCTTCTCTTTGAGTCTGATAATTGACCCCATTGGCAGGGTCAAGAAGCTGAACAGAATGTCTACAAAATGGCAATCAGCTTCAGCAAAGACAACTTTATCATTATATGTATCCACCAATATTTTCAAGGGGATTTGAGTTTTTTCTGCTTTTGACATGGTAAAAAGAGCTAAGTTGATCAACTGTTACAAAAAATTGCTGCTCATTTAACAATTTATAGGCCATTTGGTGGAGCTGAAGAGTCAATTTCAATTAAAACATTCAAAGGCTAATGTCTTTAAGTATTCCATTTATCAACATCTTTACAGATTTCCCATTCATAGTAAATAGAGTAGATAATTAATGTTCTCAAACCACTTTTTCCAATATTTATAGAGGTAACTCAACTTTTAGCCAATTTCAAATATAGTCACTGAACAAAAATAGATTTGATTATGGTCATCAATTGTCAACTATCACATTTATTTAGGGACGGAGGGAGTAGTTTATTGCAATTTTCATTCATATTCATATTCATTTTTTAACACAGTTCAATCAAGTTGACCACCAAAGTCAAAGTAACCACAATACCACATTAAGAACACTATGTTCACATGAGAAAGAGAAAGCATCTTCTTATATACCTTCATCACAAAGATGCAACTTGATGAAGGTATATCACAACTCACACAAGAGACTCTCCAACCTAGTTTTGTACAAAGAGCATATACTTCAAATGGGAACTGGTATTTAGGCTCAAAAGCAGATTTGATACATTTCCATTTAAAAAAAAAAAAAAAAAACATGAATTTATTCAACAACACAAAGAAACTTCACTCAGATCACACAGAAGATTCAACCAAAGCGAGTTTATCTCGTCTTCAACCAACAAAAGAAGCGTACTGGATACGAGGTTCAACAAACAGCAAATCTTCATATTTGCATCAAAAACATATCATCAGAGACTCAAGATATCGACACCCTCGTAGTAAAAGCCTTTATACAAATCAGCCAAGAGAAGCGGGAACGCCTCACTGATACGATGTTCAACATACTGCATATCTTCGTATTCATCTTCAGCACCACGATCGATATATTTCTTTCCACGACCTTTTGCCTCTTGCAAATGCTCACTAACGTTCCTAATAAAACGGATCAACTGTCGTACATCATCACCATACTTTCCTTCTCGCTCATCTTTAAGCATCTTGAGTAGAGGACCTGGCGGGACCTTTGACTGCCAGCTTTCTTCCCCTCCATTACTCCTTTTCTTGGACCCTTTTCTACTATATCGACTCCCTGATGCCCTTTCATTCGCCTCTTCTTCACACACATTCACTTTCTTGAGAACATTTTCTATTTTGCGCATTGTTTCTTTGTCACTTCCGGGCCTGATTTGTGCTCGAATTCTGCTAAAGTACCCCAGATTTTCCCTCCAGTTTGACAGTGATGTATGCCCAGCAATCATATTCAGGTAACGTCCGTCCCCACGTGCATGCTGAAGCAAGTTGTGAAGGTCTTGTATATCCTTGGGGTATTCTTCAATCTCTTTACCTCCGAGAATTTTGTCAAATATTATGCTCGACAAATCAGATACATCATTCTCAGACCCTTGTATAAAATTCATCCCTCCGCCTGATTCGCTTTTCAAAGAAGTCAACGTCACTTCCACTCCTCGGACCTCTTCGTTGTCATTATCTTTGTATTTTATCTTGACCACGACATTCCCAAGACGCTTCAATCCACCATGGAACTGTCCTTTTCCATGATATTCAGCAACCGCACGAATTAATTCTCGTATGAGGAATTTAGCTTCTTCAGAAGGTCTCCGAACCCCCCAGTCTCTGTATTTCTGAGAAAATCTTCTCTCTGAATATAATTTTTCTTGTAATTTACTTTTCCCACGCTTCTTTTTCTTCTTCTTCTTCACTTTTTCTCCCTCATTCAATCGCTTCTCCTCTTCCTCAATCTCAGCCACCCAATTACTTAACGTGTATTTCTCGCCTTTTCTTTTAGCTGCACCATTCTTAAAGCACTTATCTTGAAGATTTGCAACACCACGAATAACCGCTTTAATCGAAGAACTTACTTTGTAAAGAACACTCTCTTGAGCCTCTCCTCTATCAAAAATTTCAATATGTCCTTCCTTTAACTTAAGGCTCTTTCTTTCATGGGGATTCGGGCAAGTTCGACCATACTGCAAGTTTTGCCAATGGCTAAGACGCTCTATGTCGAGAACATCACGCTCTTCATCTATCAGATGATGCTCTGAAGCATGCTTGAGAGAAGCCTTTGGGCCACTTACACTTCTTCTGTGATGATCCAATGTATGAACAAAGAACTTATTAACTTCAGGAACCAAATATTCGTTCGGGTAGTTGAGTAATCTCGACAGGTTTGTTGTTCCAGTAGTAAATGCATGACATATCTTGATGAAATTATCTGGAAACAAGGAACGAGATGCAAGTATTAAGCAACATTTGATAGCTATTTGTTGAGTTTAGCAAGAAATAAGAGGATGAGTATACCTTCACAAACATTACTTCCAAGGTTACTCTTAAAGCATAGAGGATCAATAACATTGAAAAAATTCGAACGAAAAGTCTGTCCTTTACGATTCCGGCCACCAGAATAAACAGCATATCGCGAGTAACAAGCATCAAGGGTCACCCGCAGTACTCCAGTGTTGGTAGGAGTCTCCACTGTAGTTTCGATCAGAGTATTAGCACAAACAAACGGTCCAAAATTATGTAATCCCTCCGTCCCAAAAATGAATGTCCAAAAAGCTTGGAAATTTGCTTTTGATCAAGAGCAAATTTGAAAATATTTGGACATTCATTTTGGGACGGAGGTCGTACAAAATTGTCAACCAAACTAGAAAGATTTTAAGAACTGACCATATACACGCGGAAGTAAGCTTATGGGTACTTTTCCCCATATGCTAATACAGAATTTGTTCCATTCAAATTTACTATAGAAATCAAGAAAACGTTGCAGCACCTGCAGGCCCAACAAAGAGGAAAAATGATCCCATATATGGAAGATCGAGAACATTTGGGAAAAATGGACAAGTACGAGAAGATCATGAATGTATCAAACCTTAAGCGGACCAAAAGAAGAAATGTCTTGATCATAAAACAAGTAAAGAACCAAGATCTCAAGGGCATAAGCTGAGATAAATCCCCTGTGAGCGCCAAGTATACTGCTCTCGTAATTACACCACGCTTTAATCAACAAAACGCTTCGTTTGAACAGATGATTCTGGTTTACTAAATAGTCAACCTACCAAAGTCAACTTGTCATTGACCTTGTGAAAGACTACAAAACAGGGTTATAAAAGAAAATGCACGCAAAACTTTACTAACCTCGTGAAGAAAGCAAAGCCTGCATATTCCTCCAAGTTGGTTAAAATATATGTTCACCACAATATTTCCAACGTTACATTTTATCTTCTTCACCTGAAATTTTGAGAGATGAAGAAGATTGACACATGAAAGACTAAATAGCAAAAAGTGAAATTAAAACGGATTAAAATCAATAATTTTAATATGGGGAAGAAATTGTCATACTTCTGCTTGGAGGAACAGAACCTCCTTCACATGAAATTCAGCATTCTCATTCCGTTCCTCCATTTTAAGCATGTCATGGACCTCGTTAGCCCAAGTGTCTTTTAAATTTTTATTTTTACTGAAGACCGTTATGTCAAGATCTTCATCAGGTAAATAAGTCTTCAAGGGAACGGACCCAAAACTACAAACCTACAAAACATGAATAAACAAGTAACTGCAGAATATGTAGACCACGCAAAACACAAGATTCAAAATGGATATTACAAGAGAGATGGTGGAATGACCAATATGCCCAAACACGAGCGAGTCATGTATTGAATTAACTTGGAAAGTTTAACAAAAGTTACGAAAAAAACTACATTGATGAATTTTTATCACGTCGGACCCTAATAGATGAAACTAGAAAATTGAACTTCACAGCAGTGATCCCTAAACTTTAACATTGAACTTCTTAGAGCTTCAAAACCTAGCAAAAATAGCAGGCTACAAACATAATCCATTTCCTTTTGATACGAATTCTCATACCTCACTGCAGCAAAAAAAAAATAAAAAAAAATTGTACTCCCTAGTCCCTTCTATCATAACCCAAATCGAGGGTCTATTTGTTTTTCTTTTTGAAAATTTAAAGATGTTAAATTTAAAGTCTTTTTTAGTACGCATCCTATACATATTTACGGAATTGGAACCGCTGCTCCAGCGAGTTCATAGCTCCACTTCAACGTGTGGCGCAAGATGTGTCCATGCTAGCGAGATTGCAAGTTGTGCGATCAAGATTAATTGGGTAATTGTGGAGCACACTGAACACCCTTATCATCTCGATCATCCATCATGGTACTTGTTGCAGCCATTCATTGTCTCATAATTACCCCCAATGCCTTCCATTTACAATTACAAGCACAAATTTGAATATAGTAGTTGTCAAATGAGAGATTAGTAAATTCACTAGAAAATGAGCACTCTTTTCTAGATTTTTTTTTTTAAATACTCCCTCCGCCTCGGACTAAGGATCTTAGTTTGACTTTACACGAAGATTAAGAAAAAGTAAATGCTGTGAGTATGAAAAATGAAGTAGGTGAAAGTGGGAGAGAGAAAGTGGGTAAAAAGTTTTTATCGTGAGAATGACAAGTGGGTCCCCTTATCCATTTTAGATAATAAAGCAACTAAAAACCTTAGTCTGAGACAAACAGACAAACAAAAAAGGGAAATAAGAAACTTGGTCTGGGACGGAGGGAGTAGTTATTTACTAAAAATAATAAATTAACACACAGTTAGGCAGGAGTATTTTGCAATCATACTAGCAAAGATTAACATAAACAAGAGGAAAAATCAGTAAAAGAAGAAAAGGGTAAAAAAAACAACACCTTGACCTGCGACAGAAAACATTTTTGAATAAGCTGTTTGAGATGATCAGTAACAGCATTTCTGAGAAATTCCGATGATGGGTTTGGCTGAATATAATCAATAATTTCAGCAGCTCTCTCCTCAGCCTTTATCCATCTTTCATCACCTTCTGGCCATGGATTTTCCATCAAACTGATCACTCTGTGTGTGTGTGTAGAGAGAGAAAGAGAGAGAGAGTGAGAGAGAGAGGGGGGGGGGAGGGAGATTTTACAGGTTTTCTTTTTCTCTTTGGAAACAGAAAAAAGATTACAGCTTTACAACTTTGTGGTCTGGAAATGGGGAAGAACTAAGGAAGAAAGGACTTGGAAATGTGGAATAATAATGATGATGAAAGATTAATTAATAGGTTAAAAGTAACCAATTTTAACTTTTTGTTCTTTTTAATCATTTTCTTTCTCTTAATTTTCTTTTTCTTGGGCTTTTTTCCATGGTCAACTCAAGTCTTTTCTTAATCTTTTTTCTTTGGCCAATTGGACTATGTAGTCATAAAAAAAGTACACGTAGTATTAGGGTGATGGTAGTACTAGTTCTTGTCTGTTCTTAAAAGAAACCAATAATTCCTTGTATTTTATTTTTATTTCAAAAAGATATTTGTATTTGTGTCAAAATTGAATCTTAAATTTTTAAATGCTCACAGTTGTATTTAGTTATACCTCACATGTAAAAAATAAAATTGCATACTCTGTTCTAATTTTAAAACGAAATATTTATTTTTTTACGAATGAAATGAATGAAATGAAAAGTGTGACATTTATTTAGACGTGACTAATAATTGTTTTGAGTTTTTCTTTTTTGATTTCTTGTGATGTATTATTACTCTCTCAGTCTCATACCAAAGGGTACAGTTTGACTTTTTGGTCAACTAAGTCAATTTTTTACTATAATTTTATGAATATCTAAATATCTTTATGAAATTTTAAAAATTGTTATTGTTTCACTATTAGAAATACTATCATTAACAATTTTTAGAATTATATAAAGATATCTAGATATTCATTAAATTATGGTAAAAAAATTGACTCAGTTGATCAAAAAAGTCAAACCTGTACTTTGGTCTGAGACGGAGGGAGTAGGTCCTAATACTAGGTAAAAATAATTTCATTCAAAACCCATTTTATCAATCCAAAGTGGTCATGTACCAACTTATGAAAGTGGGTTCTGATTCGCTTTTGTCTGCAATGTTTTTGGACCACCAGGGCACCAACTTGTCCAAGCCAATCGAATGACTCAAAATTATGATATTTTGCTCCACCCAGGACCTCCCTAAGGGAAGCTCTAACACACCCACTCAATACCACTCGGTCAGAAGGCCTTACCACTCGGTCAGCGGTCAGAAGGCCTTACCACTCGGTCAGAAGGCCTTTCATAAGCCCTAACACACCCACCCGATACCACTCGGCCGCCTTTGGTTACTGGTTACATCTATCTAATCTTTTTTTATTTCATTCTAGTTAGTCACATTTACTTTTTTTTTGTCAAGTGCATTTAACAAGATGTTAATGTAAACGAAGTAACCATTACTAAGATTTCACTAAAATGATTCAAAATGGACATTAATCTTGAATCAAATTTATTTTATTGAAAAAAATCAAATGCAGGGGTTACATAATCAAGTTTGCATGCCCCCTCAAATTCATTGAGTTTATTACCTATAAATAAATTCATGGCGGTAACCATATACATTTACTAGCTTCAAAAGCAGAACAAGCAATTAGATGCACCTGTAGATAGAATATGACAAGTGATATAAATGATCATAGAGCAGATTTATAAGCATTACAAAAAGGTAAAAGTTTGAATAGTCAAGTAAAAGTTTGAATAGTCAAACGATCATTTTGGGACGGAAGGAGTATTTGGAAAAGGAAATGGAAGTGGAAGTGATCAACACTACACATTGTAAACTCCATTTAGGTATTCCATTAAAAGGTGTCAAGAAGCAACCAAGTACAAAACAGTTTAGCTCTCTCAAAGCAATCAAAAACTTTCCAAAGGTTCGGCTTCAATGGAGATACTCTCCAACCTAAACTCTACAACGAGCAATACGCTGCAATAAAAAACAAAATAATGTTTTAATTAGCGTCGTAATTTGTGAGAAAAAAATAGAGTATTAGAAATTTGCAACCAAGTACTGAAAGAGATAGGCTGAGATCTTCACTCGATTCAGATTAAATAAGTATACTAAGGTTGAAAGCCTAATTAACACATAACAATTCACATTAAGATCATATTGTCACCTTTGTTAAGGAACAACCAATTCCTATAATTATACCAACATGTTTCGTATGACGTCTGCAACAAGGATGATGGCCAAGAAGATGGAGGTAAATCTCCGTAACATACTTTCAATACGAAAATAACCAGCTAGTGCAAAAAGAGAATTACACTGACATGAGCTTGTGGAGAAAATACTACAGCATTCTATTTACGAATTCCAACTAAACCGTAATCTCAATAATTATTTGAATTGGTCACACTCATGTAGGGGCAATTAACAGATTGGTAACCTGAGTTTGTCTAAACTTTGCAATCCCCAACCTAAAAGTTTAATTTTGCAAATTGATTACCTAAGCTTGTCAATTTTTTCCAATGTGGCAATACACTAATTTTTCGTTAATTTTTTGACAGACATAAACACATTCGCAACACACATGACTTTTTAAAAGGGCAATCTTGTCAATTTTCAGACCTAAACACATTTGCAATGTGGTGATTGAGTTGCACACCTGAAAATTGATAGGATTGCCCTTTTAAAAAGTCATGTGCATTGCACGTGTTTATAAGTCTGTCAAAAAAAATAACAAAAAGTTAGTTTATTCACCACATTGCAAAAAATTGACAAACTTAGATAACCAACTTGCAAAATTGAACTTTCAGGTTTGGGATTGCAAACTTTCAACAAACTCAAGTTACCAATCTGCAAATTACCCCTCATGTAGCCTTATAACGGATACTAATCCAAGAAGGTTTAATTTTAATTCTTTGTTCCAAGTCAGATGTTAGTAAGCTTTTCACTTTCACCAAAAAAACGCATCTGATGTAGCATTCAATTATCTCTAAGTTGAAGACACAAACCTAAACTAGATACAAATTAGAAACATTAAAGACTCATTTTAGTTTCGAGGCATTAAGATAACATCTCGTAAGAGGCTCTACTACTTCAGTCCCACTATCAGTGTTTCAAATGACACATATCCACAACAAGACATTACCCCGGGAATTTCCAATGTAACATAACTTTAATTGTATAACTAGCTAACTTTAATGTGGGCGAAGCTGGAGCGGTAAAATATAGGGATTTCAAGTTTACGTTTGATGATAATTGAAAAATACCATCTCAAGAAAAGAAACAAATAACTGAGTGAAACAAAAGGAATATGATAGATGAAAAATTGCCAAAAACTATTAGAGTCCATAGGCCAAACTAAAACCTATTAGCAGGACACTAGGTAAAGACAAGCGAGTGAACAGTCCAAAGTGAAATCAAATAACAAGAACCACCATCGAGCAACCTATGACTACCCAGTTCTCTGAGCAGAGCATTAGATGAAGCGCATCACAACATGCTAATGAGCCCAAATTAGTTGTTTGAACCAATATACTAGTACCTTCAAATAATTCATGCCGTTTAAAGCCATCAACTTAACAATCGAAACTAACGGAAAGCAATGCACAAATTAATAGAACTCTATGAAAATAGATGACACGGGTACAACCAATAATACTTGGATGCAGCTAACAAAAAGAAACATAATTCTCATAATACTGTGAAGTACCAGCTTAAGTCAAAAGCAACCAAGCACCATCAAACTGGAAAAACAAAAAAAAAAAGTGTAAAACCAAGTTTATACACCAACTTCAAAGTTACGAATCGTACCTTAGATGTTACTGGGGTACATGAAAACTCTAACTCTTGATCCCTGATTACACAAAATTGAAGAACTCTTATTAAAGGCATGAAACCAGTTCCGCATTGAAAAAGTACAGTCAAGTTCGATAACACAGTAGCACATTAAATTTGTCCGTTCCAAAATAAAACTCACCATCTTTTGCAAGCAATACCAGATAGTCATTCAGAAAAATGTACATCAGCAACAACAATCATATTACATAGTAATCCCTCCGTCCCATAATAATAATAATAGTCCCATTCGATTATTGAAACATATTAACAACATGGATGCATTTTCATTACTACCTTTAATAAACCCTCTCTATCTTGCAACAACCATGAATCATTCATCACAAACTAAACATTATAGAAAGAGGGTCTATCATTTTGGGACGAACATAAATAGAGAGAGGGACTATTATTTTGGGACGGAGGGAGTAATTCTCAACCCATAACTAAATTGACAATAAAAAATAGAAAACTTGAGGGCGTAAGAAAGAGTACCATGGATTTGGGAGGAAGATTAGACTTGAACTTAGCACGAACAACACCGGTGTTTCCGTGAGGCCTAGTCACTTTCCCCCAAATGCAACGGTAGTGAGACCCATTCTTCTTCACCTTAGCCTTGTAAATGTAAGCCATGCGCTTTCCTTGGTACCATGACACCTCCTCCTCCGTGTTCACTCCCTCAATTTGAATCAAAGAAGTATTGGGATACTGGTTCGATTTCGATCTAACAATAAGAACAACACAATCAATCAAATCAAAGCCCTAAAACAGTGGAGCAAATGGATTCGTGAAATTGAGCGAATTGATCGTCGATTCTTACCTTTTGTAACCGAGGATTGTTCCTCGGGTGTAGAGGCGGACGCGTTCACCTTGACGGCCTTTCACCATTGTTGAGTTTTAAGCTTTTTTTTGGCGGCGGAGCACACGGTGGAGACTGACGGAAACCCTAACCAGAGGATTTTTAGATGATGAAATGATGTGGGAATTTATAATTGGGCGGGTGTAGCGGGCTCCTTTGAGGTCGGAGTGGGCGACGGCCCGGAAAAATAACCGGCCCAGATCTAAAACTGGACTACAAGTTTTTCTAGAACAAAACCGGTACAAAGTTCCTTTAATTTGATATTATTATTCGAAATAATGTAAATCAACTAATATAAATCTGTCTGCGTATTAAAAAAACTAATACTCCATCCGTCCCACTCGAATTAGGATAAATTTTTATTTTGGATGTCCCATTCGAATTAGGACAACCCAAAAATGGAAGGGTTTTATTTAATGGGACCCACATTCACACTCACAACAACTTTCCACTCATTATTCTCTACCCCACTTTCTATTTCCTATTTCATCTTTCATACTCACAACATCTACTCCACTAACATTTTCCAAAAATCTTAATTCGAGTGGGACGGAGGGAGTATAAATCTGTCATATAAATTTGTTTATAAATAAATGGCAAAACTGCATCAAAAATCACTCAACTATGACCAGTTTGGGTATTTGGTCACTAAACTAATTTCCTTTTGAAACAACACATTCAACTTATTTATTTTTGCATCCATAGTCACTATCACTAACCCCGTTAGTTTTTTGGCGTTAAATAGTCATGTGCAGCGCATGTGACCAAATTTGAAGGGGTAATTTAGGTAATACAGTCTAAATAGTATAAAAAAAATTATAGGGTTTATTTTTCAATTTTATAAACTACAGGGCTTGAACTAAAAGAAAAACACCCAATATACACCCCTCCCCTTTCTTCTTCTTCATTCTGCAATTCCCCCTCCCCTTCCTCCGCCCCTTCTTCTTCTCCGACAACTATCGCATAATCCCCCACTTCCATGGCCGCCTGCTCCCCAAACCGACCTTCTTCTTCTTCTTCGTCGTCGATACCACGCCAACACCCACTCCTTGGTCACCTCCTATTTTCTCTCTCTAATCTAGAGCCCAGATCTGGGACTTTCATACAAGGAGATCTTGACGAATCCGACATGAAATTTGGGGGCAACACCGGAAACTTCACCGACGGCCGCGCTGGCGACCTCGGCGACGAACTCACCGTCACCGGCGTTTCCCTTGCTCCTCTGTCAGGTCTCCTCTTCTGCAAATTCACAGCAATCTCAACACAAGTCTTATCAACCATACCAAGAAACTCTCTCACTATTACAAACAGGTGACTCAATGAAGAGTTACTTAATTCATGGTCCAATTCTGGGTTTGCAGTTTCTTGAGATTTGGATTATGTGCATCTGATTTTAATAATGGGAATTTTCTATTGATTTCTTATTGGGTTCTGGTTTCTGGAATAATCTAATTTATAATCGGAAGGGGCGGTGATGGCAGCTGGGTTTCAATCGGAAGCAAATTCATTCTCTCATTTGTTAATTTTGTGTGTTGATTTGGTTTGAATCTGGATTTTATTTTGATTTTGTGTGTTGCTAGTGGTGTTGATGATTATGGCTGGTGATTGGGGGTGGAATTATGGTAGTGTTGATGGTAGTGGTGGGTTTGTGGTGGTGCTTACCGCGGACTAGTGGCGGTGGTAGCCGGTGGCGTGTGGGTGCTAGAGATTGACCGGTGATTGGGAAGATGAAGAGAGGGAGTTAGTCTACTTAACAAATGTGGGTGCATTTGTTTAGTTTCCTTAACATCAATAGCTAAAGTGGTGAAAAACAATTGATCAGGGACTTATTTGAAACAAGTTTAACCTTTATATTCTAGCTTAAAGTGAACTACCTAAAATACCCTTAAAAAAAAGTCATGTGCATTGGCACATGACTATTTAACGCCAAAAAACTAACGGGGTTAGTGATAGTGACTATGGATGCAAAAATAAATAAGTTGAATGTGTTGTTTCAAAAGGAAATTAGTTTAGTGACCAAATAACCAAACTGGTCATAGTTGAGTGATTTTTGGTGCAGTTTTGCCTAAATAAATAGTTGAAAAGATTGGAGCTTTTAAGCTTGTGAAGAATTAACGAAACTCAATGGTAAGCTTCACCCTCGGTTAGCGCTAGAGTTCGATTCTTCTCCTCATCTCCTTCTGGCGTGAAAGTCGTAAAAAAAAAAAAAAAAAAAAAAAAAACAATTTTATAACTGTAGTTATATTTAATTTTTCTCAAATGAATGATTATGTGGTTGAATTGACGAGTTAAAAGATTCTCCCTCCGTCCCAAAATAATATTCTCATTTGTTATTTTTTATTGTCCCAAAAAACTTTTATATCATTATAAAATATAAAATATAATTCATACAATAAAAAGTACTAAAATGTAACTCAACTATTATAAAGTGCTCAAAAAAACAAAAGTTTTATAAAGCACACTCAGTTTGTTTTAAAATATTTTTTTCATTCGGTATTCTTTATTGTCTTAAAAAAAAGTTTGATTCATTTCTACCGTTTAAGCTTAATGAAAAAAAAAAAAAAAACTCAAATAACTAGTGAATCAGATATTAATACTTTAAAAAAATTTGAATAGTCGATCGATAAAATTATTTTAGCACGGAAAGAGTATTTAATTTAAGACAAAAACTTGTACAAGAACACCATGATCCGTCTCATGGTAGAGACGGGTCATTTTTGACCCGCGACACGGACCCATGACCCGCGGGAAAAAAACCTTTTTTTTGTTTCTATATTTATTTATTTATTTTTATTTTTTCTGTTTGCCAAATGTAATAGTTACTATAACTAAATGTAACAAACGTTTTACTTATATGTAACAGTTTGTATACATAAAAGCAATACATATATACAGAAAAGTAACAGTTTTTTTTTGTATGTTTTATTCATTTGCCAAAAGTAATACTTATTATAACTAAAATGTAACGAGCGTGTTACTTATATGTAACAGTGTTTATATATAATTGTAACACATATGTATAGAAAAGTAATAATTCAACCATTTACACTTTAGAACTAAAAACAATTGTGTTAGTAACATTGTGAAAATAAGAAAGTAACAATTTTTATAAGAGAATGCTACATTTTACTTGTATAATAACATTGTAAAACAGATACGTTTACTTGTATAATAGTATATCCATATGTTTTCAAATAATTAGTTACAATGGATTTAATGTATCATGATACATGTAAAAGTACATTATCTATAGAAATCTGTTAAAATATCACATACTAAAGTGTTACATTTACTTGCACAAATAATTACATTCATGTATATAAGTTATTTTTCAAATGTTACTTTCTTTCAAAAAAAAAAATCAAAATACTAAAAAAAAAATCTGGAAAAACACTATTACATTTCAGTATAACGATAATTATATTGAGCTATTTTTAGTGTTACACGTATTTATAGTTAGTATTACAATTAAAGATGAGTAAAATGAGTTTTTTTTTTAGTAAAACTTGTTTTACGTTTACTTATAAACAATATTGCTTTATAAGTAACACAGTTGTTACATTTAGTTATACTAAGCATTATTTTTGGCGAACGAAAAAAAAGTTAAAAAAAATATAAAAACTAAAAAAAAAGAAAAAAAAACTGGATTTTTTTTTGTTTGGGCCGATGGGTCGCTGCCACGTGGCAGATTTTGAGTAGAGCATGAGTTGGGATCCTACGCTTCGCGGATGTCGGATAATGTTTTACATGGGTCATGGGTCGACCCATCGCAATAATCACAATAGACCACCTCTTAATTTAATGTCAAACACCAACTGTTTCTACCTTTCTCAATACGAGATGATAAAATCATTGGATCACTAGTGGTACAATGATAAAATCTTGATGGCAACTTAAATAACTCATAATCGTTGGATCACTAGTGGTACACCCAATGGTACACAAGTGTGGTACAGGTGATTTCGTCTCTTTCTCAATTGCCAGTGTAAATCATCTTGAATTCTCGACCCATGTCTGCGGCGGTCTGAAAACAAATGTTGCCTCTCTGTCCAATACGGAGTTATATCTATGAATAATATTAGGGGCACAAAAAAGTCACAAAATTTTTTCTCATAAATTCCTAAGTATAATGATTTTATTGGTGTTTTAAATTAGAGGTAACCAATAAAATATCGTCACCTCGATTTTATGAGCTTATTTTGTGACCTGGCGTTGCTCTATACTCTATCTACCCCAAATCCCTTTCATGTTTTGACTGGTTAATTTCCTTACCGCCTAAGCAAAAAAAAAACTGCTCATAAACCCGGAAAATCCTTTCCAATTTATCCAATTCATCATCTATCATTGATCACACTCTCTTCTTCCTTCTCTCTCTATAATCAAAAGCATGGAACAAGAAACCCAAATGCAGGAGCCCCTAATCTCAGGTAAATTTCATCAACATCATCATCTTTTGATCATTTTTCTTGATGAAATTTCTGTAATTAATGGTTTTTTTTTTTTTTTTTTTTTTTGTTAATTTTCTGGGTGGTTAGATAGTGAGAAATGGAGTTCTTATCAGTATGTAGGGAGGGCAGGGTCTATAATTCCGACGGCTTCTTTGGCCGGAACTGAAGTCAGCGTCGATGAGATTCGATCGGCTTCCGCCGTTTCTGATCTGTACCCGCCGTCTCTTCATGCCCCTTTGATCAGCTCCCCTGAACCCTATCCCAATCATGGTACACATCAATTACTTACACTTTAATTATTATTCCCAATCACTCCCTCCGTCCCATAATGATCTTCCTATTTTAATGATCTTCCTGTTTGACTATTCAATCTTTTTTTTAAGGATATGAAAACTTGTTTTACTAGTCATGTTTTGTTTATGCACTTTTAAGCATAAATTGTAGAAATGGGGAGAACTTTTTGGGACAATGGAAAATGGCAAACAGGAAGATCATTTTGGGACGGAGGGAGTACTATGTATCTGCTTTTGTGTCTTATGTTCATATAATTAGCTAATTAAATCTATGCTTTTAACTTTTCTGATTATGATTATACAAAGAAATTTAATTATTACAAGTCAATTGCTCTTCATTTTCCTGCATTTTTAGGATAGTTTTAAAACCAATTTATGTTGAATCGTTTGCTTATTGCTTAATAATAACAAATTTCACTTTTGGTTTTGTGTACATTTCGTTTACTTTTAATCATTTCCACTTATTGCTATGTGCTGACCCATTTTTCTTTTCAATTATCTCCAGCGGTGTTCTAAAAGTCGTCCATCTAGGCCCCGCCTAGGCGCTAAGCGTTCATGAAACCCCTTGGTCCCGCCTAGGCGCTAGGCCCAGCTGCGGTGCCTAGGGCTTTTTAGAACCTTGATCTCAAGTAATCAAAAGTCAAATATAAGCCCTCAATTGCCTTTCATGCTTTTGTGTGAAATCATTTGCTTAGCTCATACTGAGTAGGACATTATAAAGTTGGCTTTTCTTTTCCTTTTCTTGTTATGTTTTATGTCAACCTTTTCTTTTCATATCTGTGTTTGTAGCAATAGCTGAACTTATGAACTACTCTCCAGTTAAGCTATGAGTGTCAGAGAGATAAATGTTTAGTGCGTAATTAGATTCAACTTGCTTGACTTACGCTCCTTTTAGGATTTAGGTTAGTGTGGCAGCCGGCAGTGATTGTTTCGAGTTAAGAATTATTTGTTTGATTCATTTTTGTAAAAAATTGCATATATATGATGCTCATCGAGTTGCTTGCCCAATGTTGTATTCCGAGAAGTATCTACGAGTAATCATTGGGAGGATAGATCTGGCTAGATTTGAGTACTTCCATCTGTATTTCTAGTTCTTAGTTTTTCTATTGTGTGCATTTGCATTTTTTAGAGGACTCATAAACCGACATCTTGTATTCCTTTCCCTAGTTATATTCTCCCTCCATCCCAAAAATGATCTTCCATTACTGTTTAAACTTTTTATGAATATAAACACTTGCTTCACAAGCCATGTTTTGTATTTGTATTTTTAAGCCCAAGTTGTAGAAATGGGAAGAACTTTTTGTGACAGTGTGAAATGGCAAATGGGAAGACCATTCTGGACGGAGGGAGTATATAGAAAACTCTTATTGAAGATAGCAGAGTTTATTGTTTCTGAGCTTGGGATAACTTTAGTTTTGTAAGATTAACTAATGAAATTTCTGAATATCTTGTGGCAGAGCAAGCTATTGTTTACCAGGGTGGATATGGAGGGGAGTACCGCATAACTGATGATGCTCAAAGGTAAAACTGTAGTGAACTTATACATTATAGATACTTCATGCTAGTAATGTGCGTTGCTACTTTTTCTTTTATTCATGGTCTACATCATACATTTTCAACTTATTTGTGTTCGAATTATGACCCAAACAAAGATGCACTTTTGCTTCACGATTTCTTATATGACGCTAGCATGTTAACTCTCCAGGCAAATACTGGATGAGGTAGAGATACGGGAGCTACTCATTGACCATGTTGGTCATCGTTGCTGTTGGGGGAGTCGTCCTGCCCGGACATGGAAGATTCATGCTGTGGAAGACTGTAATGTCTACACTGGGACCCTTGATACTTTTGTAGAGGAGAGGGAAACAATAACAGAAGTGGCACCATACCTTGGTGGTAAAATTGATAAGGGGATTGAACTTGGTGTGTGGGAATTGGATTTGAGGTCTGAATTCCCTGTCCTATTTACACCTCATAAAGAATCACGTTCTAAAATTCCTCATTCTGAGACTATTGTCAAATGCTCAGGTACGTTTGGTGCAATGAACTCTCATATACATGAACATTTAAGGTTTCAAGAGTATTATATTGGTTATTCCGTCTCTCCCATAATAAATGTTGAACTTTCCTTTTTTGTCTATCCCAAAACAAAATGTCGCATTTCTAAATGAGGAAGTAGTATTAGAGCAATTTTAACTTGGAAGTATGGAACAAGTGATGGACAAACAAGTAGAGCACATTCCTTAAAAACATTGACCAGTCAAATGTGACATTTATTATGGGACGGAGGGAGTATGAGTGTATGTTGGATTTGTGATGACTGATGGGCCTTGTTCAATATGCAGATTGTGGTGGTCGAGGTGATATTATTTGCTCTACATGCAACACGGGTCAAGAACCAGGCGTTTATAAGGCAAATCAGATGACAGAGTGCTCTGCCTGTTATGGAAGGGGTTTAATCGCCCATAGAGATGGATCGGACACAATGTAAGATGCTCACATACAAATGATCTAATTTCCTCCCCACCCCACACCACCCCACACCCACCCACCCACATTCACACACACACACACACACACACACACACACACACACTATAGTAGATGATCTCGGATCTCATTGAAATCTTTCTCTCACTCTGCAGATGCGTGAAATGTGATGGTAAAGGAAAGCTTCCTTGTGCGGCTTGTGGTTCCCGGGGACTAATTAAATGTGTGACATGTCAAGGCCGTGGTTCTCTTTTGACACACAAAGTAGCTGTTGTAAGATGGTATGTTGTGGGAGCTTTCATTGACATTATAAGTTTTACTTTATTCTTGATACCTCTTTCCATGCGATACAACCCCCCCCCCCCCCCTCTTTGCCGGATCCTGGACCTGTGAGGTTAGACCTCAATGAGGTCTAAAGTTAATTACAAAAACAACCTAAATATAATGCTACTCCCTCCGTCTCAAAATGTATGTTTAAAACATCTTAATTTTGCTCTTGATCAAGAACAAAATTTGACAAAAAAAATTGTCGTTCATTTTGAGACGGAGGTAGTAGTATAGGAAAACATAAAAAGACAGCCCTTCAAAATTGGAGGCCCTGAGCGGTTGCTCACCTCGCTCAGGCTAAAAAACGGCCCTGGACCTCAGAGAAGTCTAAATATGTCCTATTGTCGACCATTAGATCATTTATTATGGCATAATTGTCTTTTGACCTCCGCGCTCTCACCAAATTGGGGTCACCCATTTGTTAAAGACGAGCTTTGGACTATTGAACAGTCCGACTTCTATGAAGTCGGAATGCATAAGCCCTAATCCCCCCCCCCCTCCCACCACCCCCCCCCCTCACACACACACAATAAAACAAAAGGATGATAAAAAAAGAGTTTTTTTTTTTTTTTTTTTTTTTTGGACCTGCGTTTTAGAAGTAGTTCTTCCAAATTGGATCAATCTCGGTATTTGATACCATGATATCCTTCTTTATGCCCATCAAGACCATAACCAAGGTTGGATATTCTTATATTTTCAGGAAGACCCATTCGACTAGGAAAGTGAGTGCAACAAGTGGGGCCGCCTCCGTCCCCGACGAAATTTTCCACCGAGCCAAAGGGGTACAGTTATGCAACACACAAGCCTACCAATGCAGTCCTGCCTTCTTCGCTGATTCCTTCTTTCTCAACAAATTCTCCTCTGAGGTAATTGCAGAAAGGGCATCCGTGGCCCCCACCGCTAGGGTAATATGTGAGAGACATACAATCTCTGTGGTCCCCGTTACTCGTGTCACCATGTCTCATAACAACAGGTCCTTCAGTTTCTACATCGTCGGATTGAGTAGGGAAGTTTACTTGAAAGACTACTACCCTTCGAAGTTTTGCTGGGGATTATGCCCGTGTTTGGAGTGGTTGAAGCTATAATGGAGTGAACCGAGTCGTACCTTTTCTTCTATCGTTTCGTGGTGTTATTGTACTTTTTTTTTTTTACATTGCATGTATCAGGTTATAATTTGATTGTGACTTGTCAAACCTTTTAAAGAATGTGTTTTACTTATTTATTTGTACATTGCTTGTACTATGTTAAAATTGCGATTTGCAGATGTTTGCAGAGAAATGCTTGCTGGAGATTCAACAAAGAAGAAACTAAATTATCATATTGCTCATAAAAACATAAGCCAAAATGGACACAAAATATTGAACTTCATTTGGGCTGAAAAGTAAGTACTGAGGCCCATTAGTAAGCATTTTGATAACCTCTTTAATATGGTTTCATAAGCCCAAGTACCAGTACGGAAACTTTGGCCTACAATTACCATCTACATTTTCAACTTTCTTATTTATTCTTCTAAATATTTGTTTGGTACCAAAGAGTCGCAAATTCTTTTCATGAACAAAATATGATTGTCCTTTTCGAAAAGAAAAAAAAAACAACAAAATATGATTTTTTTTATTGCATAATATATAAAAAATTATTTCCTCCCTCCCATAATTAGTACTGCTTTTCTAATTGATTTGTTTCAAATTAAGTATTGTGCTTTTAAATAATGAAGTAGCCTTTTAGTACAATTTTATTATAGAGCAAACAGTGTATGTACATATAAATTACATTCCTTATAGACGTAGAACGTAATTATGACACTTATTATAAGGTGTGTGTGGTATAAGCTTAGTACAAATTACACAAAATATGTTTAAAAGTAGAAAATTAAGTAGTTAAACTTTCAAACGTGGACTCTGTACATATAGCTAGTGAAAAATTAAATATAAATATAAAACCGTTAGTAGAAGTTAGTAGAACATCTTTATTTTCAGTAAAAGTCGATCTTAATATATATCCTCACTCCACATTGTATATGGAGTGAGACTATGAGAATAAAATCAAAAAAAATAAGTTTAATACTACTAATTGTGGAAACTAAAAAGGAATCGAAAAGAAAATCGATAATATCAATTGCACCTAATTTTGAAGTTTTAATGATTTTCCATGTTGTTTTTTCTTTGTTAGACATATATGGAGAGAAGGCCGGTTGGATCATAATATTATTATTCGAGTATCACAATCTAATTCTATTTACATTGTTGGATGCAATCTATGAATTTTTGTCATTTATACTTCTTTTCTTGGTCTTTGTGCTTTCAAATTTCCAATGAGAAGAAAAAACAAGTGGCTAATATGAAAGACAAATTGCATTAGCTAGCTAGTTTTTCTTTTTGTCCATATAGTCATATGCATCTTCTTTTTTTTTTCCCCATTATACGTATAAATATAGCATTTTTCTTCAAAAATATTGATAAATTAATTACAAAATTTATTTTGATATTTTTTTAAAAAATATTTTTTTTATTTATATTAATCTATAATGTCATGAAGGCTATAACTAGTGGTATAAAAACTAACACAAATATCTCTAACGGGATACGAATTTGTGACCTCTGCATGAGAAGCTGACACTGAATACCGATTGAACTAGAGATCTTAGCTCTTAAGTACGGTGCAAAAAATCACAACCTCACAATTTGTGACGTCTTAGCTTGACGAGCCTCAATGTCTCCTTGAGGCTTGAGCCAAAAAACTTTATTAAAACTTTATTAATGTTTTTTTTATATGATATAGTGAGAGTCGAGAAACAATTAATAAAGTAAAATTGATGTGAAAATCTAATAAAAACGTGTGTTTTTCTAATAGATTAGGAAAAACGGGTTTTTATATAAAAAAAATGCCGTTGACAATTTTATAAATATATGACACTTGTTTAAACAATAGCTGAAAACTTATTGAATACATTGTGACTATTAGCACACGACTGACACTCTTTAACACTATTACTGACCCTCTTTAGCATACGCACTGACACTCTTTAACACTACTGCTGACACTCACGAATACCTTTCAGCTTCTTATGATGGCACTCCTTAACACACTATCTGGACTTTTGTAACACATCAACTGGTCATTCTAAACATTGACACTGACTATCTGTTAACACTTCATTAATAAAAACATCAAAGGTCTATTTAATGGCCTAAATTGCGTCTTTCGAGGTTTTTAAACACTTACTCATGGGGCAAAGCACGATGACTTTTGTTGCTCTCAGAATTTCCTTTCAGAAAAAACTTTATGGCTATTAGTTTCAAAGGTTCTGGCTATCAGTCTTAAATGTTTTTGGCTATCAGTCTCAAAGGTTCTTTTCAGCCTTAAAGATTTTTTCAAAATGCTCACTGGTTAACAAAAACACTACAATTGACTATCAAAAATACTATAACTGGCACTAAAATACGCTATTACTTGCACTAACAAACCCCAGTTTTTTTTTCTCACTAGCGATAAAAAATACATGAACTGGCACAACAAAATACTTACACTGGCACAACCAGTTTGAGTGATAAGTATCGTCAGTGCATTTTAAGAATGCCAGATGCAGTTTATAAGAGTGCCAGAAGGTTTTGAAACATTCCGATTATTTACAAATATGTCACCGTGCGCTTTTAAAAGAAGTTCTACATATTTACAAAAATGCTAGACTCTTGTGCAGCCTTCTCATGCCGTGAGACGAACCGTCCACAGGTCGACTCGCCCGTCCGCTTAGATCCCATCCTGACGCGTCTTTCGAGCGCCCGCCGAGTGGCGCACTTTAAAAAAAACCTCAAATAGCTTTAACATGTAATATTTTGAGATTTTGAAGTCGAAAAAACCGAAAACACTGTTGTGTTCGTCTCGACAAGACAAATCAAACTAAATAGGTCATGATATAGTTTTCAATTATTTTTTAAAAAATCATATTTTTTAACACACAAAAAATATTGAGTTGCTTGTCGCTTGAAAGGTAACACTTTTTGTTAAAAAAGTACATTTTAGTCTTGAGAAAGTAAACTTTTATTTTAAAGAGTAACAACGGTTTTTGAGGATAACATAAGATTTACTCCAAAAAATTACTGATACATTTTATTATAAAAAATGTTACAAGCATTTGTGGAAAAAAATGTGAAAACCTTTATTAGTAAAACACTTTGTGATTTATCAATTACAAAAGTTGAATGTAACAATTGAAATTCTGTAATGTAACATAGTATTTGTGCAAATAAATAAATAAATAAATAAATAGTTTGATTTTTTTTTTTATTTGTTTTTTTTTTAGAGAAAGTAACAATAGAAATGAACTAACTATTTTTACACTTTTTTCAAAGAAACAAAGGTAACAATTACTCTGTAAAACTGTTACATTCATCTATATAGCAAATTATAATTATACATTCACTCTGTTACACTTCAATTATTACTTTTTCTAAACATAAAAACTATCAAACTATTTAAAGTTTTCTGCAAAACTGTTGTTACATTTTACAATAAGTGTTACTTTTTAAACACTAAACTCTTTTTTTTCTTCATAAAACGTTTTAAATTTTAGACGACGAACAGAGCAATTTTTTTATTTGTTAAAAAAATGTTTACAAAAAATAAATTCAAACCATGTCTTGACTTATCTAGTTTGATTTGTCTCGTCGAGACGAACACAATTATATTTTTAAATATTTTTTTCGCCTTCAAAATCTCAATATATTATATTTTTAATTTATTGGAGTTTTTTTTAAAAAGATGACATGTGTCGCAATCTGGATGGAGGGAAAGACTGGCAGGGGGAGCAGCCACGTGGATCTGGAGTGGGCGGGCGGGTTCGACCCATGGAAGCTCCGTCGTACATGAGTATTTGCGTTTACAAAAATGTCACCGTGCTTTTTAAAAACAAGTTATTTCCGAGAGTTAAAAAAAACGTGTTTTTTTTCCAAAATTTTGGCTTCAATTTTTACTATGTTTTTTAATTTGTACATATATTTAAATTTCATTTTGATTCCGCTACTACATAACCGTGTCCAGGACGAAAAAAAAAAAAAAAAAAAAAAAAAAAAAAGAGAATATAATGAAAATGATTGGAGTTAAGATTGAATACCAATCAAAACAATACAGCATGCAAACCCACCCGAGTCTCTACTCGTTTATTATTATTATTATTATTATTATTATTATTATTATTATTATTATTATTATGGTCTTTATTTATTTTAAAGAGGGTTTACGCGTTAAGCCTTTCTCGCCTGCCTGTATTAGTAGTATGGTCTGTCCGCGCGCGACCCCACACGATTATTCACACAGCTTTCGGAAGGAAGGCTCAATACAACTCCTCAACACCAAACCATTAGTCTTTATTTGGCGGCGCTGATACGTGTCCATCTCATGTGTTTTCGATACTTTCCCGTTTCAAAATAAACGTCGTTTTAAGCATACTCCAAAACGACATATATTTTAAAACGGAGAGAGTACCTTATTATAATTCAATAACTTAGACAACTAAATGTTTGTGCAAGAGATAGTTCACTATCATTAATAGATGTATAATTAGTATGAAACAACAAAAAATCTTAAGAATAGTAAAACGAAAAATATTTAGAGACAAAAATCAACTCCCAAAACGACGTATATTTTGAAACGGAAGGAGTACCTTTAGTTGGACACCCTCGTAATCCCCTAATATTTCCCTTACATTCTTTAATTGAAAACTGTTCCATCTATCTCCAAAATAAAAATGTTAGTTTTATTTTTTTTAAAAAAAATATTTCAAATAAATAATATCCTCCGTTTCAAAGTAAAAGTATTATTTCCTTTTTAGTACATCTCAAACTAAAAGTCTCGTTCTTAAAATAACAAATAATGATAGTGATTTAGATAATTTTGTTCTTATAATGCATGTTTAATTACAAAAAGCTCAAGCTAAACAACTTACTTTTTACACACTTGAATATTAAATAAGTAATGTTTTTGATAATTATAACTAGGGGTGACCAAAAAAAAAAATTGGAACCGATCGGACCGGACCAAAAGAACCGGTCCCGGCCAGTAAAAA
Source organism: Campanula takesimana (assembly GCA_026119855.1). Taxonomy (NCBI): domain Eukaryota; kingdom Viridiplantae; phylum Streptophyta; class Magnoliopsida; order Asterales; family Campanulaceae; genus Campanula; species Campanula takesimana. Next base: position 553,712 of record JAOWBW010000440.1, read on the forward strand.
TCGGACCAGACCAAAAGAACCGGTCCAGACCAGTAAAAATCAGACCAGACCAGTACATAAGGTTTGGTTCCGGTTCCAAAATATTATAGAACCAGTATATTGGTTCGGTCATGGTACATGGTAAAATTAATTCTTGTTAGAACCGGACCGGACTACTTGAGCACATATACTACATATTTATTTTATATGTATTATCTTATAGTAAATCAAATTATATACCTATTTTTGTATTATAATTTTTTAATGGCCCATTTAAATTGTTTGAAAAAAGAAGACCATGTAACTATTTGTAAGATGATCAATACTCCATCCGTCCCACCTGAATTAAAATTTTTGGGTTGGGCACGGGGATTAAGAAAAAAGTGTTAGTGGAGTAGGTGTTGTGAGTATGAAAAGTAAAATAGGGGAGAGAAAGTGGGGTAGAGAATAATGAGTGGAAAGTTGTTGTGAGTTTAAATATAGGTCCCATTAAATAAAACACTTCCATTTTTGGGTTGTCCTAATTGAATGGGACGCCCAAAATGGAAATTTGACCTAATTCAAGTGGGACGGAGGGAGTATATGTTTCTTTTTGTTTGTTAATCAATAGTCGTAATATTTAATACTATAGTGACTATATTTTGTGAATTGAGTCATTTGGTCGTATAATTTGACGGTACTTCAGTTTTTTGGGGGGGTTTATCTAGATTTATAATTAATACTCCCTCCGTCCCAAAATGATCTTCCTATTTGTCTTTTTTCATTGTCCCAAAAAAGTTCTTCATATTTCTACAATTTAGGCTTAAAAATGTATAAACAAAACATGACTAGTATAGCAAATATTCATATCCTTAAAAAGTTTGAATTGTTAAATGTGAAAATCATTTTGGGACGGAGGGAGTACTAAGTTTATATTTGTGTTTGATCATGTCAATGTTGTGAGTTAGGAAACTTTGAAAAGAAATAAACTTCAAATGATTAATAAATTGTAGAACCAGACTAGGTGTTGGTTCTCACAAGTATTGGTTTGGTTATGGTTCTAATTTTTTAGAAAATTAGAGTATTGGTTCCGGTTCTGATTCTGTGATATTTTGTCAAAAAATGGACCAGACCGGACCATGATCACCCCTAATTATACCATCTACTCACTTGTAATATATGTTTTAGATAATCTTGCAAATCCCATGTAGGACTCTCCAATGAGACATAAGTGGTATCTTTTTTTTTTTTGAAAAAAAAAACACTCTTATTATTTTATCAAATATAGAAATTTTCAGAATGTCCCTTAAAATAAAATCAGACATTTACTTAGAGACAGAGGAAGCAATGCTCTTTCTTTTTCATTTTATTTTATTTTCAAAAAAATCGATCATTTTTATTGATAAAATTATTTCAAATATATATAATTTTAAAATTTTAAAATAAATTTATAAAATATAGAATTTTATTTTGAGGGAGAATATATCCAATAAAACAAAACAGATTTACAATACCTTAAAATATTGTGTCTATGTATACATATATACACATACATATACATATAAAGATGTGTGATACATATGTAGTAAAATTGTAGTTTGCATAATTTTTTTCTCATTATATATTATATAGTTTGTTCTTATGATTACGACTAATATTGGCGTATCAGTTTCCTGTAAAAAGCGTTTTTTTAGTGACTATGAAAAACGTGTTTCTAAAAAAAAGCACGGTGGCATTTTCGTAAGTAATCAAAACCTCTAAACATCATCTAGAACTCCTCAACTGTTGGAATAGAGGACCAACCGGTACTAGACTTTGGAGGAAAAAAGGAAGAAATTCGTCGGAGGGTCTGATGCTCTGGGCGGCCGCCCAGGGTGATGGTGGGCGACCGCCCACTTAATCAGTCTATTCATTCGCCAGGTACAGTTTCTGGGCGACCGCCCAAGGCCAGAGTGGGCGACCGCCCAAGTGTCGGGGGTGGTCGAAACTGGGTCGGATTTTAGGCCAAATTTCGGGTTCCTTTGTCCATCTAGGGTTAGGTTTTCATTTTTGGGTGCATATTAAAGCATAGTTCCGCCCCTAAACTCATTGTAACTTCATACAAACATATTATAGTGCAAGATTCTGGCTTGGTAGTGCCCCCAGACGTAGTCAGACATATTGACGAACTGGGTTAACAATTTCTGTGTCTTTTCTCTGCTTTATTTTCTTGTGCTTGTTTGTGGTGCTATATTGTTCTTGGGATATTGCTTGGGTGTTGGAGAGTCAATTCCACAACAACTGGTATCTAGAGCTCTGGTTTATCGTTCCGGGTTATAGGGCGATTAGGGTTTGTTCCAGCAATCAAGAATGGGCAAGGATAAACAAGCGGTGGAGAAATTCGATGGGTCTGACTACGGGTTTTGGAGGATGCAAATAGAGGATCTATTGTACAAAGAAGATCTCTATAAGCCTCTAAACGGAGTCAAGCCGGAAGGAGAAAAGCATGAAGATTGGGATCTCATGGATCGGAAAGCCCTAGGGGTGGTCAGATCTACTTTGTCAAAGTGGATCGCGAAGACTACCAAGAAGGCAAAAACCACAAAGGAGCTATTGGATTATCTTACTGAGAGATTTGAAACTCCATCTGCTGCAAACAAGGTTGATTTGATACGTAAGATGGGTAGTCTCAAGATACAAGAGGGAGGATTCTTAGCTAAACACATCGATGAGTTTATGGATGTTATAGACTCATTGACTGCGTTGGATATTACGTTTGATGATGAGGTTCATGTGTGTTTGTTGCTAGCGTCTTTACCAGGAAGTTGGAGCGGAACGGTGACAACGATCAATGCTTCAGCAGGTAAGAACAAATTGAAGTATGATGCTGTTAAAGACTTTCTGTTGGGCGAGGAAAATCGTATGAAGAAGTTGGGGACATCGTCTACTTCGGGATCGGCCTTAGCTACTACTAGCAGGGGAAGGCCGGGTACTAGAAATAAAGGGAGAACTGAATCAAGGGAAAACGTAGTGGGTTGTAAGGGCAAGGCCGTGGAGATCAGAGACAAACCAAGGATCGGTTCAATGCTATCATTGTAAGGAGTTAGGACACTACAAGAAGGATTGTCCCATGCGAGAGGATAAATCGGTGAATGTGATAGTCGAATGTGATGATGTACTGATTCTGAGTGTTAGTAGTGCACTAGAATCATGGGTGCTGGATTCGGGGGCATCATTCCACTCATGCGGGCATGCAAAGGAGATGGAAAATTATACTTCCTGTGATTTCGGAAAGGTCTATCTGGCGGATGGGGAGCCTTTGGAAATCAAGGGTGTTGGGTTTCGGAGTAACATGCGCAGCGGAAATTAGCATTTAAAATTTTATGAAACCCAAAGCCCATAGATCCATTCATATGATTAAATCAAATACAACAATATGAATACTAGAAAACTAATCATTGATGACTTTGAATTTGGTCTTTGATCTCGGTGGAGAAATTGAAACTTTAATCACGAACAAGTAAGAACACGAACTTGAAGATGATAAACTTCACCCTCTAGCGGTATCCACACCACGAACGAATATCAAGAATACTTGATCTTGGTTGCTAGACCAAAAATTGTGAAACACGTTTTCACAATCAATATGAACTATATGGAATTTTCTTTGTGTACTATTTTGTTCTTCAATCTAGGATATCTTAGAACAAAATAAAACTCTCTCAAAATCTTTGGAGACTTGCACAAAAGCTATGATATGATTCTGGCCGAATTTGGTTGTTTATATACAAGTTAGACCTATTTCAAATAGAAAACTTGTGTCTAAACCCGTCCAAAATTCTTTTCCAAATCAAATTAGGAAACTTGTCCCGACATGGTGTGCGGCCGCCCAAAACAGCTGTGCGGGCACATCTATCTGGAAGGTTTCTGGTACTAACTGACCCAAACTGTGCGGCCGCCCAACCCAAACTGTGCGGCCGCCCAACCCAAACTGTGCGGTCGCCCACTTGTCCAGATTTCCAGAAATTTCAAAATTCCAATATAGTCCTTATTTAAGATTCGTTCTATTGTGTGTGACCCTCTAGGATTATACTAAGTTGGCAATGGGTTCAATCATGAAACCATAAGATATGATTAGGTTCTAGCAAACCGTCATACCTACCCAAATAGTATAACTAGATACAAGTTCGCATTCCTTTAGAACATGTCATAATCCCTTTGTCCACGATGTCATTGAACACAAGTCATGGTCAACAAGTCAACTTGTTTTGTTCAATACTTTCTCGATTCCGAATATGTTGATAATCCAAATGACATTGATCTAATCAATTCATTTGAGTCCGGTCGAACATTTTCATCAACTTCATTCCTACGAGAGGCCTAAGCTTGACATCTCTCCGAAGAGGGACAAATCCATTTAGCTTATTACTCTTCCCTACGTGAGTCCGATTATGCCAATCATACCCTTTATAACTACCCGGTCAAAGGTAGCGTTTGAATATGTCAAACATAATGTTCATCAAGTGGAAGACTATAATAACTTCATGTCTAAGGATTCGAATGACATAACTAATATGAGATATATGTACGACATAGACCATGGCATAAATCTCATACAGCGGGTCATGTCCAGTACCTTGTTCCAAACAAGTACCCATAAATCTAACATGATCATCCCATGATCATTTAGCCTTTATACTAGTACTTAATAAGTACTAGGGACGGAGATTATTATAAGTAAACATGAACAACAATAATAATCAAAACATTTCTTTATTGATATGAAATAAATGATAACAATTACAACGTTTATTAAACGTGCCTAGGGCACCACTACCAACAAAGGGGAAGGGGTATGTCAGAATATGAGCATCGGACAGGAAGGTCTTACATCTACACGGGGTCAGAAACATTCCGGGTTTGCAAAAGAACCTGCTATCAGTTGGGCAGTTGGATGAAGAAGGTTACAAGGTAACTTTTGGCTGCAGGAAATGGGTTATTACCAAGGAGGATTCTGAGATCGCTCGGGGTAATAAAGAAGGGACATTGTATTTGGCGAATAACACCAAGTATAGTATCGCGGTGACGTCAGCCAAGGGTGATACGGACTTGTGGCACTGTCGATTGGGTCACATGAGTGAGAAGGGGATGAAGGTACTTTGCTCAAAGGGAAGACTACCGGATTTGAAGACAGTCGACGTGGGGATCTGCGAAGAATGTGTGTTTGGCAAGCAGGCGAGGAGCAACTTCTCGAGGACAGGTAGGGCTTTGAGGGAAGAAAAGTTGGAACTGGTTCACACGGATTTGTGGGGGCCGGCCCCGGTAACTTCTCTGGGTGGTGCGTCATATTACATATCGTTCATTGATGATTCGACAAGGAAGGTCTGGGTTTATTTCTTGAAACACAAAGATGAGGCATTCGAGGTGTTTAAGAAATGGAAGACTTTGGTGGAGAATCAGACGGGACTTAAGCTTAAATGCTTGAGATCAGATAATGGTGGGGAGTATGAGCTCGGGGAGTTCAAGGATTATTGTGCAGCGAATGGCATTCGCATGGAGAAGACTCCAAAGAGCACACCACAACACAATGGGGTTGCAGAGAGGATGAACAGGACATTGAACGAGCGGGCTAGAAGTATGAGGTTGAAGTGTGGACTTCCGAAGACGTTCTGGGCATATGTAGTTGACACGGCAGCTTTCTTGATCAATCGGGGACCATCGGTACCATTGGGGAATGAAATTCCAGAGGAAGCATGGAATGGCAAGCAGGTAAATCTGTCCTTTCTTCGTATATTTGGCTGCGTTTCATATGTTCATATAGACTCTGTTGATAGAATTAAATTAGATGCTAAATCTGTAAAATGTACGTTCATTGGTTATGGCGGGGATGACCAAAATCATAAGGTTATTCGTAGTCGAGATGTTGTATTCAATGAACAGGTATTGTACAAGGACAGAAAGGGGGCGTCTGAAGGGGTTAGTTCGGAACCATAATTTGTTGAGGTGGATATTCCAAACTCGGGTGGGAGCACGACAGTTCATGATGACCAAGGTCAGGAGGTCACTGAAGATGAACCACATACTCCAGAACCGGATATTCCGCTGCGCAGATCCAGCAGATTGCGTGGATCTCCTGATAGGTATTCTCCTTCGAATTACTATTTGTTGCTAACAGATAGTGGTGAACCGGAGTGTTATGCGGAGGTTGTTCGTAGTGCACTTTGTGATAAATGGAAAGCTGCGGTGGATGATGAGATAGACTCATTGAAAGCTAATAAAACTTGGGAGTTGATTAAACTGCCTAAGGGGAAGAAGACATTGCATAACAAGTGGGTTTACAGAATCAAGGAGGAAGCAAACGGCAGTAAGCGTTACAAGGCAAGGTTGGTTGTAAAAGGGTTTCAGCAGAAATACGGTATTGACTACACCGAGGTATTCACTCCTGTTGTGAAGATGACCACTATCAGAATGGTTCTGGGTATAGTAGTGGCAGACAATTTGCTGCTGGAACAGATGGATGTAAAGACGACCTTTCTTCATGGGGATTTGGAGGAAGAAATTTATATGGTACAACCAGAGGGTTACTTGTCTAAGGGTAGCGAGGAACTGGTTTGCAGATTGACTAAGAGCTTGTATGGCTTTAAACAAGCTCCTAGGCAGTGGTACAGAAAGTTCGATGGATTCATGCACGATATTGATTTTATCATATGTGAGGCGGATCATTGTTGCTACTTCAAGAACACAGACAACGGGTATATAATCTTGCTGTTATATGTGGATGACATGCTAATAGCGGGCTCTAGCAGTAGAGAGGTAAAAAGATTGAAGGGTCAGTTGTCAGAACGGTTCGAGATGAAAGATTTGGGGGAGGCCAGAAAAATCTTGGGCATGCGGATTGACCGGGATAGGGAGTCGGTTAAGTTGGTTCTTTCACAAGCAGAATACGTTGAGAAAGTCTTGGCAAGGTTTTGCATGGAAGAGGCGAAGCCAACAGGGACACCATTGGGTATGCACTTCAAGCTATCAGAGAAGGACTCACCTAAGGGCAAGGAGGAGCGTGACAAGATGGAGTGGACTCCATATGCTTCGGCAGTGGGGAGTCTAATGTATGCTATGGTGTGTAAAAGGCCGGACATTGCACATGCGGTGGGTGTAGTCAGCCGGTACATGCGTTACTTAAAGGGTACTGCTGGTAAGGCTCTATGTTTCTCAAGCAAGGAGGTCGTGTTAGCGGGTTATGTTGATGCGGATTTGGCATCAAGCGATCTAGACAAGAGGAGAAGTACTACGGGTTATGTTTTCATATTGGGTGGTACGGCAATCTCATGGGCTTCTAAATTGCAGAAGATCGTGGCTCAGTCAACTGCGGAAGCAGAATATGTGGCAGTGATAGAGGCAAGCAAAGAGATGGTATGGTTGCAGAACTTCTTGGGTGAACTTGGGAAGACGCGAAGTGGTAATGCTCTCTACAATGACAGTCAGAGTGCAATTCATTTGGCTAGGAATCCGGCGTTTCATTCTAGGATGAAGCACATTGAGCTGAGGTTTCACTACATTAGGCATCTCTTGGAAAGGAAGATCTTAAGGCTGGAGAAGATATTGGGATCTGAGAACCCGACTGACATGCTAACTAAGGTGGTAAACCTTGATAAATTGAAGCTATGTATAGCTTCAATGGGGCTTGGAGAATATGAGAGGAGGATGGCACTATCATGATCGAGGAGAGCACTAAGACGACACCAAGGATGAGTTGAAGAACGGATACGGGGCTTATATATGCGGTTGATCTCTAGGTGGGAGATTGTTGGAATAGAGGACCAACCGGTACTAGACTTCGGAGGAAAAAAGGAAGAAATTCGTCGGAGGGTCTGATGCTCTGGGAGACCGCCCACTTAATCAGTCTATTCATCCGCCAGGTGCAGTTTCTGGGCGACCGCCCAAGGCCAGAGTGGGCGACCGCCCAAGTGTCGGGGGTGGTCGAAACTGGGTCGGATTTTAGGCCAAATTTCGGGTTCCTTTGTCCATCTAGGGTTATGTTTTCATTTTTGGGTGCATATTAAAGCATAGTTCCGCCCCTAAACTCATTGTAACTTCATACAAACATATTATAGTGCAAGATCCTGGCTTGGTAGTGCCCCCAGACGTAGTCAAACATATTGACGAACTGGGTTAACAATTTCTGTGTCTTTTCTCTGCTTTATTTTCTTGTGCTTGTTTGTGGTGCTATATTGTTCTTGGGATATTGCTTGGGTGTTGGAGGGTCAATTCCACAACATCAACACACTCGCTGAATCTTATAATACAACAACTGGTCATTCTAAACATTGTCACTGATTATCTATTAGCACTTCATTAATAAAAATATCGAAGGCCAGTTTGAGGGCCTAAACGACGTCTTTTGAGGATTTTACACATGTAATCATGGGGCAAAGCGCATGTCTTTTTTGTTGCTCTTTAAATTTCCTTTCAGAAAAAACCGTCTTGCTACCACTTTGAAAAGTTCTAGCTATTAGTCTCAAAAGTTCTAGCTATCACTTTCAAATATTCTTTTCAGCTTTAAAAGTTCTTTTAAAATGCTATTTGGCTATCAAAATCACTACAACTGACTATAAAAACACTAGAACTGACACTAAAATACATTCTCATTTGCACTAAAAAATTCAATTTTGTTTTATATTGTTTTCTCACTGGCGATAAAAACACATGAACTTGCAAAATAAAATACGTGCACTGGCACAACCAGTTGAAGTGATAAATATCGCTAGTGCATTTTAAGAATGCCAGATGCAGTTTATAAAAGCGTTAGGAAGGTTTGAAAAGTTTCAATTATTTACAAAAACTCCACCACGCGTTTTTAAAAGAAGTTCCACATATTTACAAAAATGTCAACTCGCTTTTTAAAAACACATTTTTCATAGCGCATTGGTAAAACGCGTTTTACCTAAGATTTTGTGAATATTGGCTTATGATGGGTTGAATGGTAAAAAATAACGATGTCATTAAAAATGGACTCTCATTTGGAGATACAAATTAAAATAGTGAAAATCTCGTGAAAAAATTTGTTTGCGCTCGCTTTAGTGTAAAACTTATTTTACATCTCTTAAAGAAAACATTTTATTTTCATATCTTAGTGTAAACCGGTTTTTCATAAAACTCAGTCATTAAAATAATGTTTTTTTTTTTTTTTGTTGTGACCAATAACGGATCATTGAAAAGAAAAACAAAGTATTCATGGCCATTTGAAAAAGAAAAAAAACAAACGATGTATTCAGAAGATAAAAACAAAAGACCACTTTCTATACTGAAATTATTTTATTTATTTTTTAAATAATGTTGTTGGATGAATATAGCTACCTAACATGTAATGGTAAATGGTGACAAACATAACATAGTGGGCATAAATTAGAAAACTTTGAGATGATCCCACTTGGAAGTGTGATTATTTATTCCGTTTATATAATTTGTATAGGGCAAATTCTCAAATACATCGGATGTTTGGCGTGCGGCGGGCTTGGCCCATGGAGCAGCCCGCCCCGCCCGTCAGGTCCTCTTCCACTCCCAGCGCGACACGTGTCATTTAAAAAAAAAAACCTCCAATAACTTTAAAATGCTATATCTTGAGATTTATAACTCAAAAAAAATAATTAAAAATACCGTTGTGCTCGTCTCGACGAGACGAATAAAACTACATAGGTCATGATATGGTTTGATTTTTTTAACAAAAAACATATTTTTTACACAAAAAAAGTTTGAGTTGCTCGTCAGCTAGGATGTAACACTCTGTTCTGATAAAAGTAACACTTTCATCTTTAAAAAGTAACACTTTCTACTGTTAAAGGTAAAAGCAGTTTTCACAAAAAAAAAAAATAGGTTTGCATTTCAATTGTTACTTTCTCAATAAAAAATTGTTACATTTTCATATATAATGTTACATTTAAGAATATAAACTGTTACAATTGAGAAAAAAATGTTACATTCATTTTTATAAAATGTAACATTGGTTTAGTTGTCAATCCTATGCTAATTTGGGAGAAAAAAGTGTTACATTTGGAAAAAAAAAGTATTACATTTGAAAAAAAGAGTGTTACATTCCTTTATAAAAAGTGTGACATTAGTTTAGCTATCAATCTTTATGTTATCTTTAACATATTGCAGCAAAATTATGGTACATTTTGAAGAAAAAAAGTGTTACATTTGGGGAAAAAAGTGTTACATTTCGTTATAATAAGTGTTACTTTTTTTGAAGGAAAAAAGTTGGGGTGGCAAAAAAAAAAATAAAAAAAATAAAATGGTCGGCTCGGCTCGGAGCCGTCGCACGCCGTACAACGGATGTACAGGAGACGGCCTCGTATAGGGCAAATTCTCAAATACATCGGATGTTTGGCGTGCGGCGGGCTTGGCCCATGGAGCAGCCCGCCCGCCCCGCCCGTCAGGTCCTCTTCCACTCCCAGCGCGACACGTGTCATTTAAAAAAAAAAAAAACCTCCAATAACTTTAAAATGCTATATCTTGAGATTTATAACTCAAAAAAAATAATTAAAAATACCGTTGTGTTCGTCTCGACGAGACGAATAAAACTACATAGGTCATGATATGGTTTGATTTTTTTTAACAAAAAACATATTTTTTACACAAAAAAAGTTTGAGTTGCTCGTCAGCTAGGATGTAACACTCTGTTCTGATAAAAGTAACACTTTCATCTTTAAAAAGTAACACTTTCTACTGTTAAATGTAACAGCAGTTTTCACAAAAAAAAAAATGGGTTTGCATTTCAATTGTTACTTTCTCAATAAAAAATTGTTACATTTTCATATATAATGTTACATTTAAGAATATAAACTGTTACAATTGAGAAAAAAATGTTACATTCATTTTTATAAAATGTAACATTGGTTTAGTTGTCAATCCTATGCTAATTTGGGAGAAAAAAGTGTTACATTTGGAAAAAAAAAGTATTACATTTGAAAAAAAGAGTGTTACATTCCTTTATAAAAAGTGTGACATTAGTTTAGCTATCAATCTTTATGTTATCTTTAACATATTGCAGCAAAATTATGGTACATTTTGAAGAAAAAAAGTGTTACATTTGGGGAAAAAAGTGTTACATTTCGTTATAATAAGTGTTACTTTTTTTGAAGGAAAAAAAGTTGGGGTGGCAAAAAAAATAAAAATAAAAATAAAAATTGGTCGGCTCGGCTCGGCTCGGCTCGGAGCCGTCGCACGCCGTAGATGTCCAGGAGACGGCCTCTTTGTATAGACAGATGCCCTTATAATTCGGCAAAATATCCTTGTTCCTTATGAGATTTATTATTTACTACCTGTGCCCCAACTCCATCTTTAAAAATGAATATATATAAAAATTTTTTTTTGATTATAAGTACACTCTTTACGTCTCAAAATGATCTTCACATTTGACTATTCAAACTTTTTAAGGATATGTACACTTGCTAGTTGCTTCACTGGCTGATATTGTGTTTATGCACATTTAAACTTAAATTATAGAAATAAGAAAAACTTTTGGGGACAATGAAAAATAGCAAATAAGAAGATCATTTTGAAATAGAGGGAGTATATTACCAAAAAAATATATTCATTTTGATTGGAAGAGCTATGTTCTAGCGGAACATAATCACATTTAATATTTCGTGATTAATTAACTCAATTGAAACATTACGATTTTTTCTTACAGAAAATCAATTATAATGAGAAGATTTTAAAATAATAATTATTAATATTATTATTTGTAGTGGATCAGTAATAGTTTTTAATATTTTATTATAATCCCAACAAAATAATATTTCATTAGAATAATAAATTTTTCATAAATCTAATCATTAAAGTTAATTTGAATTGATAAAAATAAAATGAGATTTTATTTTATTTTTCAAAATGGGCTGATTACTGATTTTTCTTTCATGAATCTCACACAAATTTATCTACTTTTCATCGTAAATGCATTACTTAGAGTTAACCATCCGATTCACATTTTTATCTTACAATAAATTGTTTTGATAATTTGAAATAAATGTTCAAAAAATAATTACACATATTCAACTACAATATCATATTTGTATAAGTAAATAGAAATACATAATATACTTTTTATTATGTGTACCTATCAAAATTTATGCGATATTAACTATGATAATTCGATTGAATTCAATTTTACATATAATTTGACATGTAATTTTCCCTCTGGCTCATAATATTAGTCTGATTTGACTATTTGGAAATATTAAGAAAATAATTATATTTTCATCACTATCCTCTTTTTATCGTTATGTTTGGGAAGCTTGGTTGGCGTTTACTCGTCAATCCAAATATTTTGATGTGTATTGTTCTCAAAGTTAAATCATATCAGACAAAGGATACTTTGAACGCATGCGTATGGCAGTTTCCAAGTGTTACTTGGAGTAGCATTTGGGCGTCCCAGGTTATGCAAGAAGTGGAGTTCATTAGAACATGGACAATGGAGCGAACATCAAGGATACACAAGAAAAAGAATAAGAGATAGACAATAGTAAATTTGCAACCAAAATTTCTGTCTATCATGATTTTCTTTCAACAAATAGTGAAATTTATGTTTCTCGACAATTGTATAACAACCGTACTATATGGGATGAGCATCCAAATCTTGTGGTGAGTCATCTTAATATTTGTTTGGAATACAATTAGATCTTACTTTGCTTAAAAAAAAAAAAAAAAAACTCCCGTAAAACAATAATAACATTCAGGAAAATTAATTTTTAATTATAATAAATATTTTTATAATATAAGCAAAAATGATAATTATGCGTGAGACTATCAGTTTTGGAAGAGATTGATAGAACAATTTTAATCCCTGAATGCCACACTCATATTTAAGTAAGAGAAAGAGGAAGAGATGAAGCGGAAGCATGTAATAAATGTATACCTGTTGAATCCATCTTGATGTCTTGAAGGGAGAATAAGAATGAAGTAGAAGATAATGTAGGGAGATGATCTTCTAAATGAAAGTGTCTCTTAGTCTCTCAAAAGTTCTTTCAATAATGAAGAGATAATTTAGATGAGAGAAAGTAAGAATCAAGTATGTTTAAGGCTTGATGGAGGGGCCTTTATATAGTAAACATGGTGGCACTTCAAATAGGGACCATACCTATTCATTTCCAAAGCAATGTTGATTTACTATCTTGCCCATCAAAGATAGATAAATAACATTTCAGGGATTCTACACATTGACTATTTTGACCATACTTTATATTAATGTCATAGTTATGATTTTATTAATGGAACGTACCAAATTATTTGTGTTGCAAGCCATATTGATCTAACAATCTCCCACTTGGGTTGCAAAACAAATTTCTTCCTTTAAATCATAAGTACAACATAAATGATAACCCAAATGTGCACTTTGTTATCACTTATAACAATCTCGTCCATTAGCCATACAAGTATAGAACTAAAGGGGCAGTCGTTGTAATTGATTCACAACTAAACCCACTATAATTACATATACTAATTCAACTAAATGACATAGATCAAAAGTATGGATGTGTAGCATGGATCTTAATGAATATATACATATTCTTCCAACTAGTCCAACTTAACCAAATGAGATCAAACTTTAAATAATAATAGAACAATAAAATTGAAGAAAACAACATAAACTCCCACTATATTAAAAGTTATCAAAAGTTGTTACACCCATATGAGCAACATGCTCATGAAACACTAAAGGTGATAATGCCTTAGTAAACGGATCCGCTAACATAGAGTTTGTACCTATAAGTTGTATTTCTATTTGTTCATTTTGTACCCTCTCTCTTACAACAAGAAATTTAATGTCAATGTGTTTAGACTTTGACGAGCTCTTGTTATTGTTGGAGTACAAGACCGCTGCCCTATTGTCACAATAAAGCTTAATAGGTCTTTCGACACTATCAACAATACGCAGCCCCTCAGTGAATTTACGCAGCCATATAGCTTGATTGGATGCCTCGAAACAAGCAACGAACTCGGCTTCCATGGTGGAGGAAGTAACGAGTGTCTGCTTGGCACTTCTCCAAGAAATGGCTCCACCGGCTAATGTGAAGACATAACCAGACGTTGATTTACGGCTGTCTTGGCATCCAGCAAAGTCGGAATCGGAATACCCAATGATCTCGAGATGATCCGACTTTGAATATGTAAGCATGTAGTCCTTGGTGTTTTGTAAGTACCGCATCACTCTTTTGGCTGCGACCCAATGTTCTCTCCCCGGATTGCTTTGGTATCGACCAAGCATCCCAACAATAAAAGCTAAGTCTGGACGAGTACAGACTTGAGCATACATTAAGCTTCCTACTGCTGATGCATAGGGGATGTTTTCCATATATTTGGTTTCAAATTGTTTTTGGGACATTGGTTGAGACTGAATTTATCTCCTTTAGAGACAGGGGTGTCATGTGGTTTACAGTTTTGCATGCTAAACCTTTGTAATACCTTCTCTATATAGGCCTTTTGTGATAATCCTAAAGTACCTCGTGAGCGATCACGGTGTATTTGGATTCCTAATACAAAAGATGCCTCACCAAGATCTTTCATTTCAAATTTGTTTGAAAGAAAATTCTTAGTTTCTTTTAGAAGGTTTATATCATTACTAGCTAGCAAAATATCATCCACATATAAGACTAAGAATATAAACTTACTCCCACTGAACTTATGGTATATACAATCTTCACCAATATTCATTTCAAAGCCAAATGAAAGAATTACTTGGTTAAATTTGAGATACCATTGACGGGAAGCTTGCTTGAGCCATAAATGGATTTCTTAAGTTTACAAACTAAATGATTAGTTTGTTCCAAATCATCCACCATTTCTGGTTTCTTCATATAAATGGTTTCCTCAATGTCTCCATTGAGAAAAGCAGTTTTTACATCCATTTGATGAAGCTCAAGGTCATAATGTGCCACTAAAGCCATAATGATCCTAAAGGAGTTTTTAGAAGACACCAGAGAGAATGTTTCTTTGTAGTCAATACCTTCATTTTGAGTGAAACCTTTGGCAACAAGACGAGCCTTATATCTTTCCACATTACCTTGTGAATCCTTTTTGGTTTTAAATATCCATTTACAACCAATCGGTTTCACATCCTTCGGTAATGGGACAAGATCCCAAACGTCGTTGTCTTTCATAGATTTTAACTCTTCATTAATGGCATTGATCCACTTATGAGATTTAGGACCTTTAATGGCTTCATGGAAGGTGAGAGGCTCATCTCCCACTAAACCTAGGTGTCCTTCATTCTCTGCAAGATACACCTCATAATCATCCGAAATGGCACTTCTTCTAACTCTATTGGATCTCCTTAAAGGCACTGGTTTTTCCTCATTTTGAGGTTGTTGAATTTCCTCATTTTGATCAACATTTTCATGTTGTTCAATATTTATAGGGGAGTCAATATTTTGAATTTGTTCCTCTTGAATTTCAGGTACAAGTACTTGATTTTCAATTGGGACTACTAAGGGAAGAGGTATAGAAAATGATTCCTCTTCCTTAAATTCAAAATTATTATTCCTAATTTCCCCTCTAAATTCAACATCCTCAAAGAACCTAGCGTTTCCCGTTTCAAAAAACGTTCTAGTTTTCGGGTTGTAAAATTTATAGCCCCTTGATCTTTCGGCATACCCTACAAAGTAGTAACTAACTGTCTTAGCGTCCAATTTTCCTTCGTTAGGCCTATAAGGCCTAGCTTCTGCTGGACAACCCCATACATGAAGATGATTTAGGGACGGTTTCTTATTCGTCCATAATTCATAAGGGATTTTATTGTTAGTGGCCTTAGAGGGAGCCCTATTTAGAAGATAAGTTGCGGTTTTTAATGCATCGCCCCATAATGAGTGAGGTAAAGAAGTATTAGAAACCATACTTCTTACCATATCCTGAAGGGTTCTATTACGTCTCTCAGCTACACCATTCATGCTAGGTGAACCCGGCATAGTATAGTGAGGGACAATCCCACACTCTTCAAGATAGCGAGCAAAAGGACCCGGACGTTGTTCTCCTGAACCATCATTCCGACCATAGTATTCACCACCACGATCGGATCTAACGTTCTTAATAGTCTTACCTAGTTGATTTTCAACTTCGGCTTTAAAAGACTTGAAAACGTCCAAAGATTGAGACTTTTCATGAAGCAAATAAATGTATCCATATCGAGAGTAGTCGTCTATGAACGTAATAAAATATTGTTGACCATTCCAAGAAGGAGAAGGGAATGGCCCACAAATATCCGTATGTATTAGTTCTAAGACGCTTGATGCTCTCGAAAATACCTTTCTTTTCGAGTTTGTAAACTTTCCTTTTAGGCATTCAATGCAAAAGTCCTTTTCAGGAACATCAAGTTTATTTATGATTCCTTCTGACACAAGCTTATCAATTCTCCTTTTGGAGATATGACCCAAACGCCTATGCCATAAGGTATAAGAATTTTCACTTGAAAACTTTCGCTTCTTAGATTTAGTTTCATTATTATGGGACTCATTGATTGTTTGAGTAGTGTTAAGCAAATAAAGATTATCACTACTCGATAAAGTACTAGTACCAACAATAATGGAATTGAAATATAAATCACATCTATTATTACCAAATGAACAAGAGTAACCCTCTTTGTCCAAAACAGTGATAGATATTAAATTCCTTCTAAACGAAGGTACAATAAAAGTATTATTTAATACAAAATAATATCCTGTACTTAACAACAATCTAAAGGTTCCAATGCCTATGACTTCTACCGGGTTCCCAGCTCCCATATAGATGAATCTTTCATCTTCACTGGGTCTTCGGTAATTCAGGCAACCCTGCATAGACATACTAATGTGAGTTGTTGCACCAGAATCCAACCACCATGTATATGTAGGAATTGAAACTAAATTAGCCTCAGTACAAACAAGACCAAATGACATACCTTTCTTAGCACGCCAAGCGTGATACTTAGGGCAGTCGTACTTCATATGACTCGGGTCCTTGCAAAAGAAGCACTTATTTTCCTTACGATCATCAGATGATCCTTTAGGCTTCTTATTGCTTGTTACCGCAATTTCCTTCCCTCTTCTCTTAGTCCCATGAGAAGAGGTAGATGTTAAGTGAGCACTTTCAATTTTAGATTGCTTCAACCTATCTTCCTCTTGTGTCAGATGTGAGATTAATTCATTAATATCCCATTTGTCTTTCTGACAATTATAGGTCACCTCAAAGTGACCAAACTGAGGAGGAAGAGAAATCAACACTAAATGGACGAGAAGATCTTCCGATATCTCTAACTTAAGTCCTTTTAGTTTAGTTGATAAGTGAAGCATTTCTAAAATATACTCCCTTAAGTTCCCGGTACCCTTGTACTTCATGGAAACAAGTTTCCTTAGGGTAGAACTTGTTTCCGACTTTTCGCTTTTAGCAAAGCGCCGCTCAAGGGTTTCCAGAAAGGTCTTAGCATCAACGTCCTCGGGGACACTGTTGAGAAATGCCTCCGGGACAACATTTTTCATGATCATAAGACTTACGCGATTAGAGCGTTTCCACTTCTCAAAGTTCAAGCGATCCTCAGCGGTGCTATCTTCACTAAGAGGAAGAGGAATTGGCTCCCTAAATGCGAGGTCTATGTCCATGCAGCCCAAGATCATAGTAATTTTGTTTTTCCAAGTTTTAAAGTTTGTCCCATTAAGCATTGGAATTGTGCTCATCGCAGCAGTAATAGAAGAAGCGTTAAGTAAATCTGGGAATCGAGAACAAGAATGAATACAAAACAATAATAAGTAACTACATTATGAATTAAAAGATTAATTATATCAAATGAAATCCATCAATAAAGCAATTAACATGACATCAAAACTAATCTTTGGATTGCAAATTGACTCATAAATAACTACTTTAGATGACAAGTAATTTGAACAATATTTGATTAAATGCTTAATCTTCCTTTGGGTAGTCTTAAGCATTTAATAAAATTACCAAATGTTCATTTTATATGTCATCACAAGAATGCTTAAGACTTTCTTAGTACGTGGCGTTGTTCAACCTTAGTCGTTCCACCAATCCGTTCGGATGGTTGAGGAGACCAGTCAAGGTTTCCAGCCTGATATACCATCGTTAGTCAAATGTCAAGATCTTCTTTGGAAAATTCAAGTCATTCATATCTTAAACATTCAACACTTTAATAATTTTGCATTTAAATAACGTTAATCACTTAGGTGATAATATTATTTAAATAATGAATAAAATTATTTAAGCATATAATTAATCAGGGCTTTAAGGTTTGAAAAATTAATGTTTTGTCCAAGGGAAACAAAAGTTGTACAGAAAATAAGAATTTTTCCAAAAAATCTGTGAACAGTGACTGCTCGGCCGAGTCAAGGAAAGTGCTCGGCCGAGCACTTTAAATCAGATTGTTTGAAAATTGATCTGCTCGGCCGAGCAGAACAAAGGACACGGCCGAGCACTTTTAATCAGAACATTTTGCCTTTGTTGACATACAATGCGCGGCCGAGCAAATCCAAACGCTCGGCCGTGCAAGTCCTGGTCCGACCGGGCAAAGCTAAAAACCCGACCGGGTTTTCAAGAGAACCGAACCGGACTCGACCAAAGATCCAACCGGTTTATGTCAATTTTAGCGCCTGTTCATCTGCTCGGCCGAGCAAAACAAAGGACTCGGCCGAGCAGTTCGCGCCTTTTCATATGCTCGGCCGAGCAAAGCAAAGGACTCGGCCGAGCAAGGCGATTTTCTGCACTTCTGAATTTTGTTTAAAACTTTCCCAAAATTAATGAATTGCAAGTAGATCCACATGGTATGTACTTAAAACATAAAACCACGTTATATAGGGATAATCTTGCTTTAACTTAGTGGAATCAAGTGAGTAGATCCACATGGTATGTATTTAAACATAAAACCATGTTATGAAGGGATAGTCTCACAAGAACCATTTTTAAATAACAAAACTTTTTCAAACCATTTACTTAATTTAGATGAAGATCGTCAGCACTCTATTAATGAATTAGAGTCCCTAATCGACATCAAAAACCTTAAGATTCAACAGGGAAAATGAATCATAGTCAAAGCATAAAGCTTTAAAACAAGAACTCAAACTCAAACTAAATAATGAGCGGGGCTCTGATACCAATTGATAGAACAATTTTAATCCCTGAATGCCACACTCATATTTAAGTAAGAGAAAGAGGAAGAGATGAAGCGGAAGCATGTAATAAATGTATACCTGTTGAATCCATCTTGATGTCTTGAAGGGAGAATAAGAATGAAGTAGAAGATAATGTAGGGAGATGATCTTCTAAATGAAAGTGTCTCTTAGTCTCTCAAAAGTTCTTTCAATAATGAAGAGATAATTTAGATGAGAGAAAGTAAGAATCAAGTATGTTTAAGGCTTGATGGAGGGGCCTTTATATAGTAAACATGGTGACACTTCAAATAGGGACCATACCTATTCATTTCCAAAGCAATGTTGATTTACTATCTTGCCCATCAAAGATAGATAAACAACATTTCAGGGATTCTACACATTGACTATTTTGACCATACTTTATATTAATGTCATAGTTATGATTTTATTAATGGAACGTACCAAATTATTTGTGTTGCAAGCCATATTGATCTAACAGAGATTGGTAGTATACTTCACCCGTTTCACTTTAACTTACAAAAGAGAAAATTTTGGGGGAAACTAGTTTCTCCATAAGTTATAAAAAGTCCCCAAAATTTTCTCTTTACTCAACTGTCGACACTTACAACACATTAGTTTTTTTTGTTTTTTTTTCTTTAATTCTTGTGTCTAAACTCATTTATGTAAATTGTAAAAAGACGGAAGAAATACTACCTTCGCCCCACTTTACTTGAGACTTATTTCTATTTTGTTCTGTCCCACCTCACTTGAGACTCTAAAAAATGAACTGTTTTTTACACTCACAATACCAATCAGATTATTATTCCTCTACTTATTCCCTCTTATACTTTACTTTTTATACTCACATCATTTTTTCTTTCTCATATATTTTTAATTCTTGTGCACGACACAAAGATCTCAATTGATGTACACAAAAATTTAGGTGAAATGGACGGATGGAGATATGGAGTATATTATATACACACTCTGTCTCATTTTAAAAGTCAAAAACTTAGGCGTCCCATTTTAAGAGTAAATATACTAAAATGAAAAGTGAGTCCTAAATATCATACTTGCATCAATTTATGTCAAATAAACAGACCTTTTTACAGCCACGTTTAGCCGACTGTTTTTTTTTTTTTTTTTTTTGTTTGAAAGAGACGGGTTGTTGAAAGAATGTTTGCAGATTGCGGAATAGATCTGGGATGAGCTGTAATAGACACGTGGAAACAAACCAACCAGTTCTATGAAGGTTCGCACCGGCTTATACTGCGCCGACTCACAGCCTTTGTTTGTCAAACAGTCAACGCTCTGAAATTCCGTTTCTTACGCTATTTTTGGTAATTGACTTTTCAACCACTAGCTCTACAGCCTAACTACATGCTTCCCAAAACCATAGTACAAGAAAATCAAAGTAAATGTCAATAGTGGCCTTAAACCATACTCCCCCGGACTCAATTATAAGCAATAAAAGTGGGTTTTTTTTTTTTACCTAAATATAAGCAATTTTAAGGGATTTTAAGACCATTTAATACTCTCTTACTAAAACTGCCCCTATTTAATTATTCATTTTCAAATACAAGTGCACATTTATTACACATTTAATATGAGGATATATTAGTAATTTTAACATGTTTTTATTATAAAATCAAGACAATTAACTAACTTAACTATTTTCTTAATAGGTGTGATTTTAGTTATTTGCTTATATTTGAGATCGGAGGGAGTACATCCTAAACCTTAAACACTAAATTTTAATCCCTATAAAAAAAGACTTATTATAATTTATGGAGAAACTAATTTCCCCTAAAATTTTCTCTTTAACTATCAAATCATATCAATGTAGAGAGGACGGATAGTTTGTCGGAAAGCCAATTTGATGATTGATAGTTTGTTACAGGATGTTAGATTATTTAATATTCACGATCCCATTTTATGGTTTTACTTTCCTTTTTGGTGTGTCCCAAATTAAAGTTTTTACTTTACTTTATTAACTTAAATGGACAATGGGACTCGCCGGAGTATGGGGGGCGGTCGCTGGAGAGGGGAGGGGAAGGTGAGGAATTAGAGAGAGAAAAAGTTTGTGTGGATGGGTGTAGAATGAGAGGAGAGGGAGAGGGAGGGGGAGGGGTGTAGTTATCCATTAAAGGATTAAATGGTTACATAAAATATTTTGTAGGACTAGGAAGCAACTTAAAAATGTATCTATCTTAAAACGTAGATTCGATATTACTCATGAACTAACACATAATTTCTCTTTTGGAAATTTGTACAGCGAATATCGTAGCTCTCTATGCTATCTTGTGTCCCTAATTAAGGACGTCAAAGTGGCAACATCAAAACCTTATTTTTGTTTTAAGCATAATAATAATCACTCAATTAGTCAAAAATAACTATAAATAATAAAATGTCTTTAAAGATGAGATTATGATAAGTTTATTTTATTAAATTATTGTATGCACACTTAATCACTTGTTATTTGTTAAGGTCCATTGATTACAACGTAATATAGCTGTGTCTTTCTAATACTTTTGTTTAAGTACTAATCATGAGATTCGTTAAGTCCGACATTTATAAATTTTGAAATTAAGATAATCCACAAAGTACTACTACCTCTGTCCCTAAATGAGTGTCCAGATTTCATTTTAAGGGACGCTGAAAATCTCAACTTTATGTACAATTTGCTAGCAAAGATTCACTTATAATCTTGTGATCTCCTTTCCAAACATTTAGTTTTGCACGTATAAAGAAACTGGTGAAATTTTTTTCGAAAAAAAACATTTAGGGACAAAGTTATGTTTAAAAAAGACACTCATTTTGGGACAAAGATTTTTTAAAAATTGACACTCATTTAGGGACAGAGGGAGTACATAAAATTTTGTTTAACTATTTTTGAGAATAGTGTTATAAACTCTCTTTTGCAAAGCTTGAGCTTAATTGAATGTTTAATTGAGAATGATATAAATTTTACAGAATTTAAAGAAACTAATAAGCACACTTATGAAATTGATGTAATTTAAGAGATGAAACATCTACATATATTTGGAATGAGCCATCGATGTTTGTGATGTGCGATTTCTTTTCTTATTATTGTGAATGAAATTTATTTGTCGTTGGTTCAAAGAAAAAAAAAAAAAAAAAAACACTTATGAAATGCTCAAAAAAGAAAAAAAAGCTTAAAAATGTATTTATTTTGATCGAATATGTAGTTGTTGTAGTTTAAGAGATGAAACATCTGCATATATTTGGAATGAGCCATCGATGTTTGTGATGTGCCATTTCTTTTCTTATTATTGTGAATGAAATTGATTTGTCGTTTGTTCAAAAATAAAATAAAAATAAGCACACTTATGAGATGCTAAAAAAAAGCTTAAAATGTATTTATGGTAAATTCATGACCATCACATATCTGATATGTCAACCTTAGTTATATAGTTGCCGTGGAAAATTTCACTACAAAAATGTGCTTCATGACGCACGTAATATTTAATATTCACTCTATCTCAAAATGTTTAAAATATGGTGCATCATTGTGTTCACTAACGATTTAAAAGTTATGAATTATTGATGCACCATCATGATATCAGTCTTAATAACTCATTTATCACCTATGATATATAATGTGTGGTACACAAAATTAGTACAAATGATATCATATCCCAAATGAATGTCCGTTTTTGCTTTTGATTAAGAGTAAATTTAAGCATTGATTTTAAGTTTGAGATAGTACTACTTAAAATTCAATATTTTCATGCAAAAATACAATGAATTAATAACGATGTTACTCAAGATAATGACTGATTGGCCAATTGACGGCAATTACCAATAAATTCAAGAAAAAAAGGGTACTCCAATATAATTAGACACAAAACCTAGCGATAATGAAACAAAAACAAAATGAATGCAACTGTTTATGACAAGGATTTCTGTGAGACGGGTTCTGTTGGAAAAAATAAGTGTATTTTGTATTATGTGAAAGAAATATGATTTATTTCCGTGATAAATAATTTGTCGAATGACAAAAGTGTTTATAGGTTTGTGTTCTACTCCATGAGAACAATGAGATAATGTATTCATTTGTCCAATTTGGTTTTGGAATAAATGAGATACAAAGGCTTGAAGTTGGTGGGTTGAAATGGAGATATTGCTTTTATTCCACGTTGGAAAGAAATGTAAAAGGAAGCTAGTATAAAGACTTGGGCACTTGAGTACTGTTCAAGCTTGTATGGTATAGAGGCTCTCTCTCGCGCGCAGGGGGAGTGCAAATCATGGACCCAAATTGGCTTGGGACCATCGAACTCATGTATTAAAGGATCAGACTTATCCTTTTAATTAATTAATTTTGGCTGTTGAACTGTTCTTGGGACAGTATAAATTATGCTGCAAACCACTTCAAGAACACACGAAATTACACAAGAAAAATACACACTGTTTTCCAGCATTCTCTCACAGCCTCTCTCTTGTTGCATTTTGTTCATTACTCCTTTGGCCTCAAGCATTGCATACTCGTGGTGATACTGTCCAGGCACTTAATTCAATTCGCCGGAGTCTCTTAGTGCAAGGAAGCATCCGGTTCGTGCGAGTTATCCTGGGAGACTAGCGTCCGATAGCAACCTCAAGCACTCACAGTGAGGGGGCGAATAAGTCTTAAGGACAGTGTGTTCAACACACGGCTCAGCACAAAAACATTCAGTCTAGTTTCTGTTTATTCATTCTCAAATTTATTTATTTATCATTTATTCTGTAATTCGTGTTCTTTTTTGTAGAATTTCATCTAACTGGTTCTACCATGGGTCGTACCCACCCACCTAGTCTAGATCCACCCCTCAAATTGCTCACCTAGCTTGTCCGTCTCTCAGCTTGCGCCACGTGTGCGCTTTAAAAAATAAAAAAACTCCAAAAAAACTATAAATGCAGTATCTTGAGATTTTGAAATCGAAAAAAAAAACAAAAACAACGTTGTGTTCGTCTCGTCGAGACATATCAAAGTAGATATGTGATGATATGGTTTTCAATTTTTTTTTCAAAATCAAACAAAAAATAACTTAGTTGTTCGTCGCCTGAAATGTAACACTTTTATGAGAAATGTAACACTGTAATCTCGAAAAAATAATTATTTTATTGTAGAATGTAAAAGTACTGTTGCAGATTTTTATTTTTTTTCATTTAAAGAATGTAATAATTAAAATGTAACATATTGGAGTATTTGATTATAATTTGTTATACAGATGAATGTAACAACTTTTATAGAGTAAATGTTAGTACCTTTTTTTTTTCTTTAAAATAAAAGAATATGAATTCATGTATATAATCAGTTGCATTTCAATTGTTACTTAAAAAAAAAAACAATCAAACTATTTCACTTTTTTTTTCTTTTCAAAACCACTATGTTACATTACAGAATTCCAGTTGTTATATTCAACCTCTGTAATTGATAAATAATTAAGTATTTTACCAATAAAATTTTTCCACAAATGAATGTAACAGTTTCCATAATAAATGTAAAAATAGTTTCTACATTAAATCTTATGTTATCCTTAATCCCTTTTGTGCAAACATGTGGTTACATTTCAAAAAAAAAAAAAAAAAAAAAAGAAGATTACATTTCAGAATAAAAACTGTTACAATTGAGACAAAAAGTTACATTTATATTTACTATAAAATGTAACAATAGTTTTGCAGTAAATTTAATTTTATCCTGAATTTATTATCTGCAATATTATAGTTACATTTCAAAATAAAAAGTGTTACATTTCAGAAAAAAATAAAATGTGTTACATTGTGAGAAAAAGAGTTTGGTTAAAGTTGTCTTTTGTTCAAAATAAAAGGCAAAAAAAAAAAAAAAAAAACACTTAGAAAAAGTGGTAAAAATAGACATTCATTTTTTATGACTTATTTATTATATATGAATACTCATTTTCGGACGGAGGAAATACTTAATAATGCTTAACATTCTATAATTTTAAATTGCAAAAATACAGTGTGCACCCCCATTTCAAAATACTTGTTGTTGAACGCATAAAATTTGTGTCAAAATACCTAATGTTTCACTACTATGCAATCATTGCTTACCAAATACGGAGTATACCATTATATATGGTTAGAACAAGTTTAAAATAACGAGTATTTTTGGACGGAGGGAGTATTAACTTTGTAACTCTAGATAATGATTGATTAACCCCATTAATGGAAATTACCAATGAACTACAAAAACCTTGTGAAGAAGGTAAGAGAATGAGAAATGGAACTGAAATTAGGTAAGATCCTTAAATAAATCCATAAATGAGATTCAACATTTATCTTAAATTCAGTTACTTGTTTGGGTGTGATGCATGCTATGCAGAATAACTTAAATCCTCGGCTAAACTAAGTAAATTCTTATCCTGTTTTATGATGTAAGCTGTTTTTTTTTTCCTTTAGCAATGTAAGCTGTTTTTATCCTCTCTTTTTTCCCTTTATCCCATCCTAGTTTAAAAAAAAAAAAAAAAAAAGATTTATTCCATCCTAGTTCGAAAGTTGAATATGAGAATTTTTTTTTTTCTCATAATAAATATTTCAGTTGATTTGTTACAAAAATGATGCACCACAAAGGCACAAATGAAGGTTTTTTTTTTTTTTTTTTTTTTATCAAACCACAAATGTAATTTATTTATTTTTTTGAAATTGACTAAAGATATTACGTATATTTATCAAAACCATTTTGGGTAAAGATTGGTAATGGATGTTTCTTGCCTTTCTTAATGGATGTTTGTTGATGGTTTGTTATTCTCCTTATCTATCTTGATCTAGTCATAGAAAACTTAATTTTATTTTCATTTTTAAAAAAACTAATATATACCAGATTTTCTAACGTGCACCTTTAAGACATAAAATAAGATTTAATTATGTTCATAAATTTACATTATTATAATAATTTTTAGTAATATTTTAGATTTTTTAATTATTTTTTTTTAGAAACATGCTGAGAAGAGATCCTCTGTACCACATTTGTGTACCACTTGTGTACCACTTGTGTACCACAAATGATCTGACGGCTATGCATCACTTTTGACATTATAAGTATTTAAGTCTTAATAGTTTATAACCGTCAGATCACTCGTGGCACACAAATGGTACACAAAGAGTGGTACAGAGGATCTCTTCTCAAACATGCTAAAATAATAAAATCTTACCATGTTATCTGTACGGACCGTGACCACCACCACCACTTTCCCACATTAGTATGATATTGTCCGCTTTGGGCCCAGCCCGTACGGATTTGTTTTTGGGAACTTCCCAAAAGGCGTCATACTAATGAAGTGGGTGGGTGCTATTATATACCTTGCAATTGTTTGCTCAATTGCCGATGTGAGACTTTGGGTTGTACCAACATTATCATATGTCTTAAGAGCACACTGTAAAAAACGAATAAATATTTAGATGTGCTCTACAAAAAAAAAAAAAACGTAAAAAAGTTATATGAAGAACCGAAACTACTATCTTCAGTATTAGTCTGACGCAAGCGAGGAAAGGAACCTGAGTATAAGAAAGAATGGTTAAATCAGGATTTCGAACTGCTCCACCCACCAGTTTGCTCCACCCAACGGTGGAGATTGAAGTCACCTCATTTTAGCTACACCCAACGGCTGAGATGTAGCCGAGCTCGGTGGGACCCACAAAAAATTGAAATCATTCGAGCCGCACAAATGATAAATGTGTGTATGTGGCTTTGATCGGAGCCGTTGGGTTGAGAGGTGGAGCTAACTCGGTGGAGCGGTTCCGGTTAAATTATGTGGAGTACGAATTTATGAATAGTACATTCTCACTTAAAGGGATTGACTTCGGCATAGCACTAAAAATTTAAAGAAAAATACTCCCTCCGTCTCAAAATGATCTTCATACTTTTTTCGACGTTACTACGAAGGAACTTTGAGCAATTATTTTAGGTTGATTTAATTATCCTAATGAAAATCTAAAACTTGTGATTGATAGTATTGTTGATGGTGTGTCAATTACAAATTTTAAATTTTCATTAGTGCAATTGAGTCAACCTAAAATCATTACTCAAAGTTCATTCGTAGTAAATAAAAAAAAATGTGAAGACCATTTTGGGTCGGATGGAGTAAATAAATAAGCACCACCTTCCTTGCCTTGTGGATTGAGTTAGGGATATATCCATTGTAGGATGCAACTCGGTGCTATGGTACACCTATTTTTTTTATTTTCTTTTAAAGAAAGTGCACTTACTTGGTCAAATTAAATAGTTGTGCTGTTTATGAATTAAAATGTTAAAAGTTCAACTTCATTTTTTCATTTTTTGAGTCTCATAAAAAGCATTATCATTTTTTATTTTCACAAAAAATACTTTATTTATTTATGCTTAAAAAAAAAGCTTTATTTATAGTGTTTTCGTGCACCAACTTATCAACGCCACGATATACATTGAACATGAATTCGGTAAAAAACATCACCACGAAAATCACATTCACTTGATCTGACTTTGATCTTCCATTAAAATCACTAGATATTATCCATATTCAAGAAAAATAATAATAAATGTTTATATATAAATACACTTAATTTAGAACCCTAAATTAGAAAACAATCTCTTCACGTTTAATACTTCTTCTTATTTTTCATCACTTCCATTAATACACAAAATCCATTCGTACCCACAAATTACAATCACTTTGAGTCTTTGACCCGTTTTGGAGTAAAATAGATTCCCAAAAAAATTGGAATTTTTTTGTGCGTGTATTACACTGTGTTTTTTCTTCTCTCGATTTTTCTCTCTCTCTCCTAGTGAAAAACGTTGACTATTTGACCAATTGACTATTTGACCCATGATGATTCAACTATAAAATCTAAAGCAAACAACAAATTCAACACCGCCACATGAACTTCTTTGGGTTCCCTTAAAACTCGTTCTAGAGAGAGAAATAAACCCCAAAAAAGAAAGAAAAAAAATCTAGAGAGAGAAACACACACACAAACACACACATACACAACAAAAAGGATTGAAGAATGCAAAGGAGTCTTTAGAATTTAGAGATTATAAAAGAAAAAGAAAAAAAACCCAGCGGTTGAGTTTTTTTTTTCCCCTGAAATTTTCTCCTCCGTCGTCATTTGCTGTCAGGGGAAAAAAAATGTCAACCGGTGGCGCCACCACGTCTTCCGCCAGCGGAAGTCCTAGAATAGGAATGCCCACCGCCCACCGTCGCCGCGTCCCCGACGCCGGAGACGTCGCCGATAAATCAACGGACCATAGTAACGTATACCCAATTGAGGATGACGATTACAGTTACGCGCTTGAGGAAAACTACGGCGCCGGAGCCGGCGTCGGTTGCCACCATCCTGTGATTAGATACTTGTTGATGCGAAAAGGGGTGCAGGAAAAAAGGGTTTTTGAGATTTTGAATTCTTTGAAACTGGGTAACAATAATAACAACAATTTGTTGAGATTGATTTTTGGGTTTTTGATTTTGATGGTGGTGGTTTCGGTGTTCTTCAAGTTTTCGTTCATGGCGGGGAATCAGGTTGAGGTTAATGGGAATTATTCTACGACGAACAAAAATGTTGGGTTGGTGATTCCTAAAATGGTTAAGGATGATGGGATTAAGGCTGAAAGAATGATGGCTGGTCTTGAGGAGGAATCTTCAGGTTCCGCCATGCCTAAACGGGTATTAGAGAAGTACCCTGTAAGTTTTTAATTTGTTTTATTTACTGTGTGTTTGTGTGTGTTTTTGTGATTGATTGTTGAGAAAATAGGAAAATTTTGATGGAAATATTCAATTTTTGAATGTTTTGGATTATGGGTACTCCATTTTTTTCATTTTGGGATTGGATTACATTTTGGGAAAATTGGTGCTTTGAGTATTGCAATTTTCTGGGTTTCTTGGGAGTAGTGTGAATTTTCTATGAATTCTCTGTGTTATCTTCTGATCATAGTATGGATGCTCATTTATCAATAAGTTTCAGATTATTTTCTCGAGAAAACAAGGGAAATTGAATGATTTTTGTTATATTTTGACTTTCTGGATTTGGGATTATGCTCAAATTTTTGGTGGGTGTTTTGTGTGTATTCCCTTCTGTTTGGTTGATGATGATGAAAAAGCATGTGAAAGTGAAAGAAAATTCAATTTTATGAACGTTATGCCTGCTGGGTGTTTTTTTTTTTTTTTTGGTGAAATGGAATATGGTCATAAATGTTCTTTTTGATGTCTTGAATGTGAATGTTGTTCTACTAGCCAGTTTCTTTATTTCCTTAGAATTTTGGTTTGTCATTTTTGATGTCATAAATGCATTTTATTACAGAATCCTTTTGCTCAAGCAAGTTTTATTTCTCTCTCTGGTCCAAAATAACTGTCTTTTTTTTTGTATTTGCACAATTCGTAAGAAATGCAATTATTATCATGATTTAATCACAAAAGTTCCAGCTTTACCCCTATTAAGTGTGCAACTTTCTTACATTAATGTCTCACACACTAAGACAATTAATAAAAGAGAACAAGTTTCAATGCAAGGGTAAAATGGACATTTAGCACAAAAGTGACAATTATTTTGGATCAAAATTTTGGTCCAAAAGTGACAGTTATTTTAGACCGGAGAGAGTAGTGAAGCACTTAAATCTGTTGTCTTTATTTCACGTTCATTGTTTATGTGCATCTTTTCCGTCTTGTTATAACACTTTCAAAATTCATTTTCTTGGTTTGAAAAAAATAGAAACTTTCTTTCTCCTTCTTAATAAAGTGTTCCAATGGAAATTCTTTTTTTCTTGATATAGATTTTCTACAAGATAATTATCATTCCATTTAACTAAACTCTAATAATATAATTTTTATCTTATGATAGTTTTAATATGATAAAATAATTCCCAGTACTTCCCACTAATAATAAATCACTTTTTTTTTTTTTTTTTTTTTTTTTTTTTTGTGGTTGAATGTGCTGACTCAAAAGAAGTGGGTGCCAACAATGTGTGTGCACAAAGGTGCTTTTAGACCCATCAAAAATCAACAATGGAGGTGGCATTTATAATAATAATTAGTTGACCGTTATGTCTTCTCTTATTCAATGTTGATAGCTTTTTACAGAGTTTCATGAAAAGGTTTTCATATTTTTAGAGCAGCTTTTTACATTTTATTTAAGAATAATATCAAGATTTCCATGAGCTTTTTATCCTAATGTAGTTTGATCTGGGTTTTTTCAGGTCCCTGAAATATGGATGAAACCTAACAGTGATGAGTATTATCAATGCATCGCTCGACCATCAAATCGTATAAGTACGTTCTTATTTTTTTAATTTTTTTTATAATTTACTTACATTTCGAGCTAATTGTGCAAATTTGAGCGAGTTTTTGCTTAGTGTCTGCGTTTGATTCTGACTTTTATTAGGAAAAGGTTCAGCAACTAATGGATACATTCTTGTTCATGCCAATGGTGGATTGAATCAGATGAGAACAGGGGTAAGATCCAAGTTTCAACATATACTCCCTCCGTCCCATACAAAACAAATGTAGTATTAAAATCTCATTACTCAAATTGCTAACGCGAATGCAGATATGTGACATGGTTGCTATCGCCAAAATAATGAACGCAACTTTGGTTCTTCCGTCCCTTGATCATGAATCCTTTTGGACAGATCCTAGGTATTTTTTGGTTTCGATCTGTTAAGTTTCTAATGATTTTTTATTGTACTTTGTTCTTTGTTTCTAACTTACAATAATCTTTGTAGCGATTTCAAGGATATTTTCGACTGGCAACACTTCATTGAAGTTCTGAAAGACGATATACAGATAGTTGAATCCTTACCACCAAAATATGCTGCTAAAAAGCCACTTCTGAAGGCCCCTATTTCTTGGTCTAAGGTACGAAAATTAATCAAACTCGAATACTGTAATTTAATCTTTTACTCGATAAAAAATGTTTACTTAGAATAAGTTTCTAAATATGCAGGCGAGTTACTATCGTGGGGAAATGACCTCCTTGTTAAAAAAACACAAGGTTATCCAGTTTACACATACTGATTCCCGCCTTGCCAACAATGGCCTCGCTTCCAACCTTCAAAAGCTTAGGTGTCGGGCTAATTATGAAGGACTCCGTTACACTAACGAGATTGAGATACTCGGAAAGAAGTTAGTCGATAGACTTAGAAGCGATGGGGAACCCTACATTGCTCTTCATTTAAGGTAATAATATTAAACTTACCTTAAATGATACTCCCTCCGTCACATTTATATGGCCACTTTGACTCTTTTTTTCAGTCAACGTAAGTGAACTTTGACTAAACATTAATGTCAATCTAATCATCTCAAAGTAATTATAAAAATTGTTATTGATAAATCATTAAATAATTTATCAATAACGACTTTTAGATTTTCATTGGGATGTTTAAAACTGACATTAATGTTTTCACTTGTGTAGACTAAAAACGGTCAAGGTGACCAATATAAATGGGACAGGGGGAGCACGGAGATTATTTCCCAACTTCTTGGAAGGTTAACGTAGTAATCTTGAACTGCAGGTACGAGAAAGACATGCTTGCGTTTACGGGTTGCAGCCATAATCTTACAACAGAGGAAGCAGAGGAGCTTCGTGTCATGCGATATGCAGTCAAGCATTGGAAGGAGAAGGAGATTGATAGTAAACAAAGGCGACTCGAAGGTGGTTGCCCTATGTCTCCTAGGGAGGCCGCTTTTTTCCTCAAGGCTATGGGCTATCCGTCAACGACGAAGATATATATTGTTGCGGGTGAAATTTATGGTAGTAAAAGTATGGACGCTTTCCGATCCGTGTATCCCAATGTTTACTCTCATTCTACACTTACCACACCAGAGGAGTTGGAAGCGTTTAAGCATTATCAGAATCGTATGGCTGCGCTTGATTATATCGTGGCGCTTGAGAGTGATGTGTTTGTTTACACGTACGATGGGAATATGGCTAAGGCGGTGCAAGGGCATAGGAGGTTTGAAGGGTTCAAAAAGACTATCAATCCTGACAAGTATGTTCTCATTTTAAAGATTTTTAAATTCTAGTTTCTCGATTATAATTTTTTTATTTTTTTCTTAACCGTTGTTTTCTGTTTCAGGCAAAATTTTGTGAGGCTGATAGATGAGTTGGACAAGGGTTTGATGACATGGGACGAGTTTAGTTCTGAAGTGAAGATCTTGCATAAAGATAGGCTCGGAGCACCATATGCTCGAAAGGCAGGGGAAACACCAAGGCTAGAAGAAAACTTTTATGCAAATCCAGTTCCAGGTTGTGTTTGTGATTCTCGAGACAAGCTCCGTAGCTTAAAACATGATCGAAGACCTAGTCAAATGATTTCCTCTCAACGATGATAGTGATTTTTTTTATTATTTTTTTTGCATTAGAAAGGTTACATATGGTCATATGGGTTGTATAGGACAGACGCATACGTATTGCCCTAAAACCATGGCGATTACACAGGTTCGTCGAGAACCCGAGCAGCCATGATGGTGGGGAGAAAATTTAGAAAAATTTTGATGTACAAAGAAAGAAGATGGCAGTGGAAGTATGTGTGCTGATAGATTGATGCAGCAGAGGTCACTCAGTATTGGAAAGGCAGAAAAAGGGTACCTCTTATTTTGGGGTATAAATTTTATTCATTAATTTTTTTGGTTCTTGAAATGGATTTTATATGTAAAAAATTGCAGATCAATAAAGAATTACATTGGAAATATTTACAGAATAGATCAACTTTTGCAGCTATGTTATTTACTTGAAGCTTAGACATTTTGATGCCATATGGCAAAGATTTTACAGCTCTTTTGCAAGGATCTTATGGTAGACTGCCTAAAAAGGATTTTAGCAACCGGCAAGTATTGGCTTAAAACCTAGGGGGTGGGGGTGTATGTACGAGCCAAATGTCGAGCTAGTACGGTTGTTGACTTCTGCTAAAGTCGACTGGGGAAAATGCTTGCGAATTGCTGTTTTGGTATTCGAATTCCAGGGAAAAGGAACATGTTACGAAACAAACTCATGTCGCGTAACAACGTAAGAACCACACATTGACTCATTCTTACGGCTAGAGGAAATAATTGAGAAGAAAACTAGGGGATTGTTCATTGTTGAAGAGGAAAATTAGGCTAAAAGTAGTTCATTTGTTATACTGGACCATAAATCAGACAAGCATTTGATGCAAGTTAGATGAATGCAGGGGAAAAACAGAGCAGAAGCCTAATTAGAAAGCTACATTTTGAACACATACCGAATACGTGTCGCATTTGTAAATAAGCAAATATTCTGAGTGCAGTTTTACCATGATACAAGCAATGTACAATTGTAAAGCACGTCCTTTTAAACATTGACAAGTTAACTGCGACATTTTATTACAAGAAATAATTAAATATTCAATTCATCTTCATAAAAAAGTCACCTACAAAGTGTACAAGTTCATCCCAAAACTAATCAATCAGATTCCGAGAAATGAAAGAAACTACAAGTCATCTTCTTCATTGGATCCTTCTCTATTTCATGGTTATAGCGTTGGATGATAGAATATCAAGTTTAGCGCGTACCTTTTCTTTACCAGAATACCCTTTAGAACTCTCCGGGGATGATCGACACAATGTTATTCATACAGAGTAGGTCTTCAAGATCCCATTTTTACCACATAGAAGGCACGTAAACCTGTTCTTTCAGATTCTGGGTAGCACTTTCCGAGGGAAAACCTCTCACTGCCCCTATTGTCCACTGCGAAATAATCCCAGCTGAAATTGCAAAACGGAGCTGCCTTTCTAAAACATCTTGATTTTCAAACATCTCAGGATGACTAGTCAACTTCCTCATAATCCCCGCCACAACAGCATCACCAGACCCTGTTCTATCACAAGTGAACGGAGTTATAAGCACATCCTCCGTCCCGATCACCACACCATCAAAAGAAGGTGTATAATAATGAACCCGAAGCGTTGCGTCCGTCACAAATAAAAATTTTAACCCATCGTGCCATAACGGAGATAGTTCTTCTCGGGTGAAATGGTAATAAGTTGTCCGTCCCTTGGATTGCTCGTAATTTTCAGCATAGTATTGAGGTACGTAATTTCTTTTCCTCTCATAATATACTTCGTCTAGAAGAAATTCTATCTCGTATCGCGTGACCTCGATGATGTCAGCTTGCTCCCAGGCTCTCTTGATCAATTTCCTTGTCTCGTCTCGTGATTTCCAAAATGGTAATGGGAGATTTAAATCGAAAAATATAAGGCTGCCAAACTTTTTGGACAAAGAAATTGCTTTGAAGAGGGCAGAATGCATTGAAGGAGATGTAAGGACTTCAGAATTGAAATGGAATATTCTAGCCTGCATGAGATTTAGATGGAACATATGATTATTCAGCTAAGTATCAGATATTGACACGATACATTCATTATAGTACGCATAAGTATGTTCTTTCTTCAAATCAAGCCTCAAGAATCATCGATACAAGAAAGAATCAGAGATTTTTAAAGACAATATTACAAACTCCAGAAGAAACAATATGCATTAACATGTTACATGGACAAAGATGCAATCAAAATATTGTCAATCTCTTGAATTTAATGCGACAAGAACATTTTATAAACACGTTACAATTCACGAACAATGCTGCATTTGCGTTCTATGGCAATTCAGATTTCTCAAACAATACAACATTTACGCTTTAGTACAATACAAACATTGTACATTTCACAAACAAAAAACTGCGCAAACACGCCATAACAATTTAAAGGTGCAGAAACTACAGAATGCATGCTACAAAAAATGCTACAAACTAAGCAACTTAAGTTCCATGATCAATGCAACAACGATACATGTATTCCCTCCCTCCCAAAATGAATGTATCTTTTTGAGAAGTTACTAAATCATCCATCATCAAACAACAAGTTCTAATTCGTACTTAAACTCATGATGCAATATGGTGAGATAATTAAAGGTTTTTATGTACTTAAGCTACTAAAAATGCTTAAATCTCAACTTTCTTATATGCCCCTAAAAGATAAATTCGACATTCATTTGGGAGGAGGGAGTAAAATTCTAGGCATCAACTTGTTTTAAACTACATGGATATAAATTCAAAAAAATTGAAGCTATCTACCTCTTTGAGCACAGCAATGTTTAATTCTGAGCTAAGCAACGAATCCTCGGCTGAATCTTTAACCGTCTCCACCTTCATTTTCCCTTTCTCATTGAAGTTAAACTTCACATAAACCCGACTGGTTTTCGAATTCTCATCAATTTTCACTCCTCTGGTTTGCACTTTCTCTTTGTTCATCATCAAAACCAACTCCTGACCATAATCATCATCCCCAACTTTCCCCATAAACGCTGCACGCCCCCCTAATCTCACTAGTGCAATAGCCACATTCATGGGCGATCCACCGGGTGCCCGAGCAAACTCGGGCGGGTCCCATTGGAGATGCTTCCAGCTCGAATACTGATCCGGATGCATCTGATAATCCGAAATCCGAACACTGGGAAGAAATTCCTTCCTCGCAGCACCGAAACAGCATACCAATGGTGGGTCTTCGTAGGGGAAGTCAAATTCGTCATCTAAATCTTCCAATTCCCGTTCTTGAAGGTTGTCTTCCTCTTTCGGATCGTCCGGTTCCGGTTTCACCGATTGGGTGGTTTTCCGGCCGCGTTTTGGCAGAGTAGTTGTGGTTGTTGATTCCTTTGAGCTACGTCGTTTTGGTGGGTCAGAGGAGGCGTCGAGGCTGCCGCCATTGATGGATGCTTTGGGTTTAAATTTGGGCGAGAGGAGGGACCGGCTGGTGGAAATTTTAAAATTGAGGGTTGAATTATAAGGTTGG
Source organism: Campanula takesimana (assembly GCA_026119855.1). Lineage (NCBI taxonomy): Eukaryota > Viridiplantae > Streptophyta > Magnoliopsida > Asterales > Campanulaceae > Campanula > Campanula takesimana. The sequence continues at coordinate 589,563 of JAOWBW010000440.1, forward strand.
TGAAAAATGTGAGGGAGTGTAGATGATTGGGGAAGCAAAAGATGGAAGACTGCCATGGATTAATTTTTGGGGGTTTAGGGTTTATCCATTGCTGTAACTGTAATGTGGAAGATGAGTTTCTTCTTATCGGGTCATTGAATTGGAGTATTTGATAGAGAAACCCAACCCGGATGGGTCGGTTGAATTTTGTTATGTGTGGGCTTTCTGATAAAGGGAAGCCATTGGGCTTGTACATACAGTTCAAGGCTGGGAATTTATTATACTCACTAGCGGGTAACCCGTGCTCTGCACGGGAAACCAATACTGTATCTTAAAAAATATTTTAACTATAGTTAACTAATATAGTAATCATCATTTTAACTAATACTATTAATAATAAAAAATAATCTATATGATTAATATTATTATAATAACTATTATAATTAATTAATACTATTGATAGTTATAGTTAATATATATTAATAGCAATTATTAATCTATGTAATAATAATTATTATAATAAAATAATATTATTAATAGTAATAGTTAATCTATTTAGTAAATATTATGATTAATTAATATGAAAAATTAATAATCTAACTTATATAATAACTATTATAATTGACTAATACTAATGATAGTAATAGTTAATGTACATAGCCTATTATAGTTAACCAATACTATTAATAGTGAAAAATAACTTATAAAGTAACTATTATGGTTAATTAATACTATTAATAGTAATAATTAACTTATATATTGTAACTATTATAGTTAGCTAATACTATTAATAGTAATAGTTAACTATTATAGTTAACTTATATATTGTAACTATTATAGTTAACTAATACTATTAATAGTAATATTTAACTTGTATTGTAACTAATATTGTTAACTAATACTATTAATAGTAATGGTTAACTTATACTATTAATAGTAATAATTAACTTATATTAATAGTAATAGTTAACTCATATAATTACTAATATGATTAACTAATAGTATTAGCTAAGAATGAGAATATCAAAAGTCATTACATTTTAGGATGATGTTGATGTGACTTCTCCAAATTCAAGCTTTTACTAAAACATGTATACATGTCAAACCCACAACTCTCCTCACCAACTTTAATATATATATATATATATATATATATATATATATATATATATATATATATATATATATAGAGAGAGAGAGAGAGAGAGAGATTTTGTCCCAAAAAGATAGTCTACATTGGATTTTTGATGGTCAACATATGTGAACTTTGACCAAATATTATTATCAATCTAATCATCCCAATGAAATTTTAAAATTTTTCATTGATAAATCACTTGATGATTAATCAATAACAAGTTTAGAATTTCACAAGATGGTTAGATTGACATTTATATTTAGTCAAAGTTTACTTGTATTGATCATCAAAAGTCAAAAGTGGACTATCTTTTTAGACGGAGGGAGTATCTACTAACACAAAATAAAGTCACAAAATTTTGCTCATAAAATAAATTATCGATATTTTATTAGTTGCATTGATAGTGTACTCGTTACACTTTAATTAAAACTACAAATAAAATAAAATTATTACAAGTTAAAAAAATTTGAGCAATATTTTGTGTCTACTTTAATTAAATTTGTTCCTTATGAAATACTCACTCCGTCTCACTTTGTCTCTTGGGACGGAGGGAGTAATCCATATGGAACAAATTATGAAGAAACATCAAACATGACCACTAAAATATCATCTTACTCCCTCTGCCTCAAAAAAAAATATATATATCGTTTTACTCCCTCCGTTTTGCAAAACATGTCGTTTTAGGCGATCAATTTTGTTCCAAAATATTTGACACTTTTCAATTATCTAAGAACTTTTACCATTATTTACCAATTATACCTTTATTTAATAATTGACACACCATTTGTAAATGCATTTAATTACCTAGATAAATGAATTGTTATAGGAGTGTTTGAGTCTTTCTTACATGTAATAATTGCTTTTCTTAATCTAAGTGAAGAAGGTTAAAATGTCAAGTATTACGAAACGGAGGGAGTATTAGTTTCATAAACTCTTTTTGTTGGGTATGCCCACACATATCTTAGTTTTAATGTAATAGGATTTATTAGATTTGATTGATCCATCACCTAAGTTTTATTTCATGGACTTTAGACCCACATGTAAGAAGTATTTATACTTCATTTTTTAAGTTGTCCATTGTTATAGAATAGGCTTAGAAATAGGGCAAGAAGATCAAGTTTCAAGAAAAATCACTCAGTGAGTTTGAGCCGCGCTTATGCGCCTCCTGCGCCACGCGCCACGCGCCTTCTACAATCGTGCCATGCGCCATTTAGAGCGCGCGCATAAGGATTTTTTTCATAAGCTATGTTTCGCGCCTCTGCGCCCCTTGATTTAAGCGCACGCTTTTGTGCGCCTCTTGGCTCAATGCGCCTCTTGGGTCAATGCTCCTCAAAGTGTTTATTCAACACTCAGTGATTTATTGAAGACTCGAAGACTTGAAGAGAATTCAAATTACGCCAATGATCCAACGGTGGTTAAAAGATGCTTATGCGCCTAATCTATTGACACGTGTCCACAACGGTCACATTTATGTTGAGTGTCAAAATGGCCATAATATATGCATGCTCCAATCAACGAGCGACAGCTCATCTTATCCACAAGGATTTCCAACGATTAGTTTTTTTGAAGTTCACTATAAATACCCCATAACTTCAACATTTTGAAGTTGCTGAGTTTTGCTAAGAATTTCAAGAATTTCTCTCTCTAAGCATTTGTTGAAGATTTGAAGATTGCCTTCGTTTTTCCAGATTTCTCAAGAACATCTTCATACCTTCATCCTTAGCCCAGATCTTCAAGCCTTAACACTTTAGTTTTTTGTGCTCTCCATCTCAAAGATCTAAAGAGCCTTGATACTAAGAACACACACGCACCTCTTTAAGATTGATCATTTAGATTCTTCTTTAAGAGATACACCGGTTATTGTTTTGGATTTGTTCTTTCATAGTAATAGATCTTGAGTTAGTGTATAAGCTCAAACATTGTAATTTGTAACACTCACTCATTATATAAGATCTTCATTAGAAATCCAAGACTAACCATCTTGGTAGAGGACGTAGATCTTTCATTGATCGAACCTCTCCAAATAGCTTGTGTGATTATCTTGTCATTTCTTTCAAGTTATTATTTTCACTCACTATTTGCTTGTTTACTCATCGTAGATTGATTGAACTGAATTGTGTTGTGTTGTTATATCATTTGCCTTAGTTCTTTATTTCAACCACTTTGAGCCAAAATACTTAGAGTGTGTGTGCGCCCCTTTATCACACTTTGCGCCTATTTTCATTACTAAATTCCGCTGTGCATTTCACTCACTCACTTAGGCGCATCTCATAACGCTTACTTGATAAAGTGCGCATTTGCAATTGAGTTTTTCAAGGGTACGAAAAGAATTTTAAAATAGTTATTCACCCCCCCCCCCCTAGCTATTTTTCATACCCTTGTTGCCCTTTGGGACCAACAAGTGGTATCAGAGCTAACACCTTTATAAAACATTTTTCGTTTTTCAAGCTTAACAGCTTGGGTGCCGATTCTATATGGCAAACTCAAAACCTATGGCAACTGCAAACTACACTCACGTTCCGGTCTTTGATGAAGATCATTTTGACGTGTGGAAATTCAGCATATTGACTCATCTCAACTCAATCGATGAAAGGCTCCATGACACCGTCGTTTATGGACCTTATATTCCGATGAAGGCAAATCCAAATCCACGCACCAACGCTGCCCAACCTACAGTTCTCAAACCAAGGGAAGAATGGACCGAGGAAGAAATTAGAAGAGTTGCAAATGATGGGAAAGCAAGAAACATTCTTCTAAGCACTCTAAGCACGGCTATGAAACAACAAGTCATGCATTGTGCTACTGCAAATGAGCTATGGGATGCTATTGAAGAGCATATTGAAGGAGACACCGTCTGCAAGGAGAACAAGAAATACGAAGTACAAAAGAGATTCAACAATTTCTCTCAACTCCCCGGTGAAAACTTGAGGCAAACTTATGAACGCTACTGTGAAATTATCAATCTATGTATTTCACTTGGCATGAAGTTTACCAACAAAGATTTGAATGTAAATTTTCTACAAGCTTTTGGATCAAGATACCTTCATAAATCTAGCGCTCTTGAAGACGCTGGAACCTTAGATGTTTGGACTTTAAGGAACCTTTATGCAAATCTCAAAGTTTACGAACTCAAACTCCAACGAATCAGCGAAACTGAAGGAAAGTCAAAATCTATGGCTATGATGGCGCACAGAGAAGCTGCGCCTACTCCTGCACCTACACCTGCGCCTGTACAAGATGAGAAAAGCTCGGATCTCAAAATTTCTACTTCTGAGCTATTAGACATGGATGATGAAGACTTCGCTTTATTTGTGAAGAAATTTCAAAAATTCAGAAAATTCTCAAGACCCGGCTCAACCAACAAATTTCAAGGATCTACCAGCAAAGCTCCTCAAAAGTTTTCAAGGAGCAGTGATTCAAAAAGGAAAGAAGATCTTGTTTGTTTTAATTGCAGGAAACCCGGACATTTTGCATCAAGCTGCCCGATTCCCAAATTTGAATATATGCAGAAGAAGAGCAGCCATACTCCCAAATTCACTCCCAAGTTTACTCGTCACAAGGGAATGGTTGCTGAAGAAGAAGCACCAGCAAATGAGCACAATACTTGGATTGAAACAGACTCCGATGAGAGCGATGAAGATTCCGATGATGGACTCGTTTGTTTGATGGCAAATGATGATGAAGTTGATGCTTATGATTCTGATGATGACTTCTCCAAGGATGTTCCCGATATGAATGCCTTGAATAAACCTATCAAGAAATCTGCAGGTTTTCAAGAAGTGAAAAAGAAGAAAGGACCAACCATTAGCGAGCTCGTTGAACAAGGATTTCTCACTCCGGCTCAAAACGATGGTGGATTGTTATTCTCACGATGTGATCTTGGAGCAAGGAACAAATTGAGAAAAGGAGCATACATTAGACCACAGGTTGAACCTACTGCTCCAATCTCCAAAATCAATGATGATGAAGTGATTGCTGAACAAGAAAAATTGTTCAAAAAGGCTGAAAAGGTAATCACTAGATTTGATAGTATGAAGGAAGCTTTAGCACTATCATGTGATGAAACTTCCCAGCTTAAGACCGAGAAATCTCTACTTAAATCTGAACTCACCCTCCTTAAGGAGCAGATAAAGAGCATGACTCCTCTTACTGTTAAAAACACTTTTCTAACAGAACAGAACTCACTTCTTAAAGTTCAAAACGATGAATTGGTTGCTCAAATTACTGATCTTAAAAAGATTACAAATGAGTGGTCCAATTCTCGTGTCACTATGGAGAATATATTTGAGTCCCAAAAAGTCAGTGGTGATAAAAGTGGCTTGGGATTCTTATCAACTAGTGACAACTTTAAATGTGATGTCTGTGCTGAAAGAGATAGTGAATTTACCAACCAACAAACTTTTGAAATTCCCAAGGAAAAACATTCGAATTCAATGGGTAAAGGACAGGAAAAAGTCAAGAGACAAACATTCCATTATGTCTACCCAACGAAGCAATTTGGGAAACCTAATGGGAAAGATATAGCTACAGATGAACCATCTCCTAGCAAAATCATTCTTGAAAATAGGCGCGCTCCTTCTCCGAGTGCTCATTATGCGCCTAAGAGCCACGCGGCTCATCGCCGTGCGCCTCCTAGTCCTATGCGCCCTCCGAGAAAAAGCGCTCCAAAATTTCAAAAGAAAGATTTTGTTAAGGCTAGTTCATTTGACCCAAAGAAGAATGCCATCCCCAAGAAAAGTAAAGAGTTTGTGAAAACTCATGTGATTGGTGGCTTTCATCATTGTTCTATTTGTGATTGTTCAGGACACAAGGCCGTGGAATGCCTTTTGCGATTCACTCCCAATGCCAAAGGACGTAAAAATCCTAAGGTCAAGCAAGAGTGGGTTGTCAAAAGTTGCTAACCCTAGGACCCAAAAAGAATAAAGGGGACCTGCTTAAATGTCTATATTTCAGGTTCTTTGTTTCATGGCTGGATCTTCAAAAGCTAGAAATTATGAATGGATTCTCGATAGTGGGTGTTCAAGACACATGACTGGAGATGAATCCTTATTAGAAGATGTCCATGAAGAAAGAGGTCCCTCCGTAACATTTGGCGATAATAACAAAGGTCAAGTTGTAGCATATGGAAAGCTCAAGAAAGACAAAGTGTGCATTGAAGGAGTCTCACTCGTCGAAGGGCTCAAGCACAACTTATTATCCATATCTCAATTCTGCGACAAAGGATTAGAATGCCATTTCACTTCAACGCAATGTCTTATCAAGAATGGCAAAACTGGAGCTATCTTACTCACGGGATATCGTAAGACAAATATTTATATTATTGATTTCCATAGTATGAACTCTAGTACTAATCTTTGTTTTGTAGCAAAAAGTGTGAACGAAAATAGTTGGCTGTGGCACAAGCGCTTAAGTCACTTGAACTTCAAGTATCTATCTAAACTCAGCAGGAATAATCTTGTCAAAGGACTTCCCAAAGTTGCTGATCATCATGACAAAAAGTGCGCCGCATGTCAACTTGGCAAACAACCGAAGCAGTCATTTTCAAGCAAGTCAAATCCTTCAACTACAAGATGTTTGCAACTACTTCACATTGATCTATTTGGACCAGTTTCCACCGCAAGCATTCGAAGAAACAAGTATACTCTAGTTGTGGTGGATGATTATTCAAGATATACATGGGTAGAGATGATGATTACAAAAGATGATTGTTATGATATTCTCACTACCTTATTTCGACTGCTCCAAACCCAAAAAGAAGATGACATCGTTAGTGTTCGATCCGACAATGGAACAGAATTCAAGAACAACGGTGTTGCTCGATATTGTGAAGATCATGGGATAGATCACAACTTTTCAACCGCCGGAGTCCCTCAACAAAATGGCGTTGTTGAACGAAAGAATAGAACGTTGATTGAAGCGGGAAAGACGATGATAGCTGAAGCTAAATTGCCTAAGTACTTTTGGGAAGAAGCTATCAACACTGCATGTTTTACTCAAAATCGTTCCCTCATCATCAAACTTCACAACAAGACTCCGTATGAACTTTGGCGTGGTAGAACTCCCAACATTGCATTCTTCAAGATCTTTGGTTGCAAATGTTATATCCTCTACAACGGAAACGAACATAGAGGTAAATTCGATGCCAAAGCCGACGAAGGTATTTTTGTTGGGTATGCCAAACACTCTAAAGCTTTTCGTGTTTTTAATAGAACTACATTAGTGATAGTTGAATCTGTACATGTTACATTTGATGAACATTCTCTCCTTGAGCCACATTTGGCTCCAAATGTTGCTGATGATTCTATTGAGCTAAATGATACAGGTGCTCCTATTTATGTTGCGCCCACTCAAGATCAGAATCTATCAACACAAGGAAATCCATCCACATCAAATGCGCCTAATTCAATGTATAATGCGCCTGGTGAATCATCTATTGCGCCTCACTCAAATGATGCGCCTCATGATTCCTCTCACGCGCCTATTTCTACTGCTGCATCTGGTGTAAACCCAAATTTCAATTCTGAGCCAGTTCAACCCCCAAATTTCAATGACTTTGAATCTGGTGAAGATGTACCTATTGAAGACCTTCAAGTCTCTACGACTCAACCTAACTTACCCCCTGAAATTCGTGAAGTTAGAGGTCACCCAATTGCTAATATCATCGATGATCTACCAGTTGGTGTTCGTACAAGGAGAACTACAAACTTTGATGCTTACACTGCATTTATCTCTCAAATTGAACCGAAGAAGGCCGATGAAGCGCTCCAAGATCCTAATTGGGTTGTTGCAATGCAAGAAGAACTCAATCAATTTGAACGATGTAAGGTCTGGACTCTAGTCCCAAGACCAAATGATCATGGAGTGATTGGTACGAAATGGGTGTTCAGGAACAAGATGGATGAGAATGGAATCATCACGAGAAACAAAGCAAGATTGGTTGCACAAGGCTATAGGCAAGAAGAAGGAATCGACTACGATGAAACTTTCGCGCCCGTAGCAAGACTTGAAGCTATCAGATTGTTTCTAGCTTACGCCGCTCACAAGAACTTCAAGTTATATCAAATGGATGTGAAGAGTGCGTTTCTAAATGGTGAACTCCAAGAACAAGTCTATGTTGCTCAACCACCTGGGTTTGAAGATTCACAATTTCCAAATCATGTGTACAAACTCCAGAAAGCTTTGTATGGACTCAAACAATCACCAAGAGCATGGTATGATACACTATCAAAGTTTCTCATTGAAAAAGGCTTCACTCGCGGTAAAATCGATACAACTCTTTTCATTGCCAAACATAATGGTCATAAATTACTTGTTCAAATTTATGTTGATGATATTATATTTGGTTCTACTAATGAATTGTTGTGCAAGCGTTTTGAGAAACTAATGAAGAGCAAGTTTGAAATGAGCATGATGGGAGAACTCACATTCTTCCTCGGGCTTCAAATCAAGCAAATGAGTGAAGGCATCTTTATCAATCAAGCCAAATACACAAAGGACTTAATCAAGAAGTTTGGACTTGAGAACGCTAAAGCATACGATACTCCAATGGCCACCGGCAACAAACTCGACAAAGATCTAAAAGGTAAACGTGTTGATCAAACGCTCTATCGAGGTATGATTGGCTCACTCCTTTATCTTACTGCTCTTAGGCCCGATATTATGTTTAGTGTTTGTGTTTGTGCTCGTTATCAATCCGGCCCTAGAGAAGCACACTTAATTGCTGTGAAACGTATTATAAGATATCTCTCTGGCACTGTTAACCTTGGACTTTGGTACACCAAAGATTCGAACTTTAAACTTGTAGGTTATTCAGATGCGGATTATGCAGCGTGCACGATTGATAGGAAAAGCACTAGTGGCACCTGTCATTTCCTCGGATATCGACTTGTGTCATGGGCAAGTAAGAAACAAGCTTCTGTATCTGTTTCAACAACCGAAGCCGAATATATCGCTGCGGGAAGTTGTTGTTGTCAAATACTCTGGATGAAGCAGCAATTGGTGGACTATGATATCATCGAAGAAAATTGTCCCATCTACTGCGACAATACATCAACAATTACGGTTTCTGAAAATCCTGTCATGCACTCAAAGACCAAGCACATCGACATCAAATATCACTTCCTCAAAGACCACGTGGAGAAAGGCAATATACATTTGGAACACGTGGGAACCGACTATCAAATCGCCGACATTCTAACGAAAGCACTTGACGCGAAACGGTTCATGTTTTTGAGAGGTGAAATGGGTATGCTTGAACTCAACTAAATTCAATATAGTTTTGTCAATACTAATGATTTTATGTTGTGTTGAGTTATGAGTATATTAGGTACAAGTGATTAAAATCAACTTTTCAAAGATTCAAGGAAACTATGCGCCTTACTAACTGCGCGCCCATCTCTCATTTTCTGCGCGCACAATATCTACGCGCCTATCAATCCATGCGCGCCTATAAATTCATGCGCTTCAAACGCTTATGCGCCCTTAACCATCTTTTGCGCGCCTTGATGAAGTAATGCGCCTTGACAAGTAATGCGCCTTGTTGAAGTAATGCGCCCTTCATGCGCGCATTAACTATTGCAGCTCAATCATTTCTCAAAATTCAATTTCAATGATTGAACGTATTAAATACACAAGTACCAGGTATGTTTATTATGTTCATTTATTATAGGAATCTATGTCTTTTGACATTCCATTAATTGTTCAAGGGTACTTGTGCAATTAAATTTTTCCCTCGTTTTACGCTTTTCGAAAAAAATTTATTTTCTGGGATATATTTCTTGCACCCCAAACTTACACCAAAATAGATGTTTTTGGTGTTTGTGCAAAAATTAGTCAAAATTGCTCATACACTTAAAGGGAAAGTGGAGCAGTTTTTCAAAAACCTAAATGTCACATCATGACACTTTAGGTCATTCAGCCATTAATGCCCTTCAAATCCCAAAAATCCCTCATTAATGAATGTCCTTTTTGGTCATGATGAGCCGCCATTTTTAAAAATCCCTCATAAATGCCATCCTTTCAACTTCCCATCTTTTTAAATTTTTGACTGTATTTTTTCCATATCTGTGCAAAATTTTGAACCTAACCTATAAATATTCACTCCCTCCTACCAAACTCCCCTCTCTGTCTCTCGTCTCTCTCTCTCTCTCTCCCCGGCTCTCACTCTCTCTCTCTCTACCTTCATTTTTCTTTTTCTTCATTTTCTATATATATACATAAATTTATGGGTCCTAAGAAAGCATCAACATCTACACAAGACGAAATGGTATGAATTCTCAACCTTTAATCTCCTTATATTTCTGAATTTTTTTTCTTTTTTTCGTCATTTTCAGTGTTTTTTCGTTTTTTACAAAACCCGGATTCATTTTCCTTTGATTTCTCTTGTTTCGATGATCCGTTTTCTATATCGTTTGTTGGGTTGTGTTCTATTCTTGATTTCGAATCTTTTAAAACCAACATTTCAACGATCAATGCTTTGTTTGTTACAAATCTGAATTTTTGTTTTCAAAATTTTTCAAAATTTTCAGTCATTCTTTTGATCATTGTGCTTTCATTATTGATTTGTTCATGTTTTTGTTTACATATTTAGATTCCTTGTTGTCATGCGATCATTTTGATATATTATTTGTCTAGTTTGGTGAAGTTTCATGATTTTCGTGTTCTTGGTGTTCTTCGAGCATTCAAGGGTCGTTCTTCGTGTTCTTCGTCATTATTGCATGTTTTGGTCTCTAAAAATTTTCTACCTTGTTTTCGAAAATTTGAACTTTTTGATTTTCATTTCTTTCATTTGAATGCTTGTTGTTTGTTTTTCTTACTAAGTTAAAATTCTCACGATATGCGCCTATATACTTCTTTATGCGCCTATTCTTTTATGCGCCTGAATGCTTTCTGCGCCTCTACTTGTATATGCGCTTAAATCATTCTGCGCCTAAAACCTTATGCGCCTAACTTCGTACTTAGTCAAATTTCGTTGTTTTATTTTTTCCTTAGTATTCACATAGAACCATATTATGCGCCTTGTAACTCTATGCGCCTTTAATATTTCATGCGCCTAATTCAATCATGCGCCTTGATTCTCTATAATTTTGTGCGCCTGATTCTATTATGCGCCTATCTATTCTTTATGCGCCTGTTACGTTGATCATTTTATGTTTCTATGCGCCTATGTCACTTCTAACATCAATCATTTTTTTTCAGGACCTTGCAAATTTCAAATTAGAAGAAACTATTGATCTATTAGAGCTGTCTGGTGAAGTAATTGGGCGAGAAATCATAGAGACTCTGCGCATAGCTGGTCTGCTCCTCTTATTCACCATGGATCAAAATTTCTATTCTGCGCTCCTCGTGGATGAGTTCTTCTCCACTGCTGTTCTAGTGGAAATTGATGTAAATGGGCGCACTCACTACAGGATTGAGGCGCGCGTTCAAAATGTTGACGTCCATATTTCATCATCTGTGATTCGACACTTGCTTGGTTTTCCATCTACGGGTGAAGATCGCATTATTGGGCGTCCGATGGCTTACTCTGTTGATGATCAGAACAAGATGGCTGCCTCTCTTCTAAATATTCCCACGCTTCAAAATAATATCAAAAACACCGAAATTCGAGATGGTGGAGAACTCTTGACTCACATCGCGCACTTGGTGGGAACTTCAATTGTTTTCAAAACTGGGAACGTGAACCGATTCACGGTGGAACAATGGGAATACACAGCTGCCATCATGGCCAAGGAGAAGCTTCACTGGCCTCACATTCTGTTCAAGACACTACGTGAGCAGATTGATAAATTTGTGAAGAACAAGAGTGATGGAAAGACCAGATTTCGCTCACACTGCCTTCTTCTCACAAAACTTTTTCTAACTTACCCTGAGTTAGTTAAGTTTTTGAATGAGAATCCTGAATATAAGATCAATGATGTTCCAATGTTTGGTTAAGCGAATTTGGACCTCAAGAAGCGCAGAAAGAAGCCTACAAAGCGCGCCAAAGGAATTCAAATCAAGACTGTTGAAGGCTTAGTTGATGAAGACACATAGTCAGATAATGCGCATGTCCTTAAAAGCGCACCATTAATAAAGAGTGCAGTGAAGGCAAGCGCTAGACAAAGCGCTGATCCCGTGCCAGGCGCAGATAAAAGCAAAGGAAAACGGGTAGTTGATGACCCTCCTCCTGCGCCTATCAAACGTACTAGATTTGAAACTGATGAAGAGCGAGATCTAAGGCTAGCGCAGGAAGCCAGCAGACTTGAGGCTCAAAGAAAAAGGGATGAAGATTTTCAAGCCAAACAAGCTGCTGAGTCAGAAAAGTTAGAGCGCATGAAAGGCGCTGGATCAAGCGCTGATATTGAGAAAGGGCCTTCTGTTTCCGCGCCTACCCAGCGCGCGCCTACTCAACGCGCCCCTACTCCCCGTGCGCCTCCGCTCAAATTTCAACCGACCAAAGTGTCAAGGGTACAACTCCTATCTGATTTCTTCGGCGATGACATTTCAGACATAGAGGAACCAGTTCAGGGGGAGCAAGAGACCATCCCTCAGCGCACTCCTTCTCCAGTTGCGCCTCCACCTGGACCAGATCAAATCACAACGGAAACTGTTGATGTTGAAACAGTTGTTGTTGAAACTGTTGATGTTGAAACGGAAGATGAATTTGAGTCTCCTACTCATTCACCTCCTCTTGCGCCTCCATCTCCTTCTGCGCCCCTTCAAGATGATGCGCCCCTGTCTACCCCTGCGCCTCCTCCATCTGTTCCCGATCTGAGCGAGGTACTTTCCATTCTTCATTCTTTACAGCAGGGGCAAGCAAATTTAGAGCAAGGACAGACCCATATAAAGTCTCAATTTGAGCTTCTTACTTCCTTACTCACTGATCAATCTGAAGAGATCGCTGCCATTAAGGGGGAGATGAACTCTCTCAAGGACAAACTTTCTGCTCCTTCTCCTCCTCCGGCGCAGACTCAGGTTCAACCTCATACTGATCAGGCGCAAACCTCCGCTTCTGCGCCTAATTTCATACCTCAGTCTGCTGCGTCTCAATCCAACATGAATGTGCTAGTATCAAAGTTGGACGTCTTGAAAGAATTGGTCGTCACTCATTTCACTGCTGCTCACTCTAGTTCTGACAGACGCGCCGAACATATTTCTTCCGATATTATCACGGCTCAAAATGCCATTGAAGCTCACATTCAAATCTTGGAAGAAAATATTTCTCAGCAGCAGCAAATCACTCAGCGTTCCATTGATGAATACCAAAACATCAATGTGAATCACTTGAGTTACATTAGAGACGGTATCACTGCCACTCACTCCAGTGTCACTGACACTCAAGGGTTAGCGAACCGTAGTCATCAGCTCGCAAAACAAATTCAGCGTTCTGTTTCAGAGATCGTTGAAGGATTGAAGGAAGATGATGCGCCTCCCAACCCTTAGTTTCTATTTTTGATTGTAAGTTATTAGAACCTTTTTGTAATAGAATCAACTCTTTTGAGTTAGTGATTTTGTGCTTACTTGTTTTAGCACCTTTTGTTTTTGTTCTATTCGAAACTTGTAATTTGTAACTCTTACACCCCAAGTTTTAATGAGAACAATGCATCACTTATTACCAAACCTTGTTCACTCAAACTCCTTGTTTGTAGAACAATGAATATTGTTTAAATTCATATGCATCATATTGAATTGTTTCATATTTTCATGCATCAAGTTTAAACTTGGTTTAAACACATTTCAAAACTAAAAATCATATATCATCTTGAATGTGTTAAACTGTTGTTTCTATCTTTCCATATGTAACTCTTTATTCTTATTGGAATAGATTAGAAATCTATATTTTGGACTAGTGTGTACATTAACTTGAGACATGAATTACCAATTTCATTCATTTGGACATGTTTTTATCAAGTATAATGTTTGTCCTTGATATAGTAGGTAATGGCATCAATCAAATAGGGGGAGATTGTTGGGTATGCCCACACATATCTTAGTTTTAATGTAATAGGATTTATTAGATTTGATTGATCCATCACCTAAGTTTTATTTCATGGACTTTAGACCCACATGTAAGAAGTATTTATACTTCATTTTTTAAGTTGTCCATTGTTATAGAATAGGCTTAGAAATAGGGCAAGAAGATCAAGTTTCAAGAAAAATCACTCAGTGAGTTTGAGCCGCGCTTATGCGCCTCCTGCGCCACGCGCCACGCGCCTTCTACAATCGCGCCATGCGCCATTTAGAGCGCGCGCATAAGGATTTTTTCATAAGCTATGTTTCGCGCCTCTGCGCCCCTTGATTTAAGCGCACGCTTCTGTGCGCCTCTTGGCTCAATGCGCCTCTTGGGTCAATGCTCCTCAAAGTGTTTATTCAACACTCAGTGATTTATTGAAGACTCGAAGACTTGAAGAGAATTCAAATTACGCCAATGATCCAACGGTGGTTAAAAGATGCTTATGCGCCTAATCTATTGACACGTGTCCACAACGGTCACATTTATGTTGAGTGTCAAAATGGCCATAATATATGCATGCTCCAATCAACGAGCGACAGCTCATCTTATCCACAAGGATTTCCAACGGCTAGTTTTTTTGAAGTTCACTATAAATACCCCATAACTTCAACATTTTGAAGTTGCTGAGTTTTGCTAAGAATTTCAAGAATTTCTCTCTCTAAGCATTTGTTGAAGATTTGAAGATTGCCTTCGTTTTTCCAGATTTCTCAAGAACATCTTCATACCTTCATCCTTAGCCCAGATCTTCGAGCCTTAACACTTTAGTTTCTTGTGCTCTCCATCTCAAAGATCTAAAGAGCCTTGATACTAAGAACACACACGCACCTCTTTAAGATTGATCATTTAGATTCTTCTTTAAGAGATACACCGGTTATTGTTTTGGATTTGTTCTTTCATAGTAATAGATCTTGAGTTAGTGTATAAGCTCAAACATTGTAATTTGTAACACTCACTCATTATATAAGATCTTCATTAGAAATCCAAGACTAACCATCTTGGTAGAGGACGTAGATCTTTCATTGATCGAACCTCTCCAAATAGCTTGTGTGATTATCTTGTCATTTCTTTCAAGTTATTATTTTCACTCACTATTTGCTTGTTTACTCATCGTAGATTGATTGAACTGAATTGTGTTGTGTTGTTATATCATTTGCCTTAGTTCTTTATTTCAACCACTTTGAGCCAAAATACTTAGAGTGTGTGTGCGCCCCTTTATCACACTTTGCGCCTATTTTCATTACTAAATTCCGCTGTGCATTTCACTCACTCACTTAGGCGCATCTCATAACGCTTACTTGATAAAGTGTGCATTTGCAATTGAGTTTTTCAAGGGTACGAAAAGAATTTTAAAATAGCTATTCACCCCCCCTCTAGCTATTTTTCATACCCTTGTTGCCCTTTGGGACCAACACTTTTATTAATGATAGTGAACTATTATACCACAAGCATTTTTTAATTGATTAGGTAGGTGGACTACTGAGTGTTTTATTATTTTCATATACCCTTATTAATGATAGTACTATCTCTTGGACAAACGACAAACTACTCCCTCCGGTCCAAAATAACTGTCACTTTTGGACCAAAATTTTGGTCCAAAATAATTGTCACTTTTGAGCTAAATGTCCCTTTTACCCTTGCATTGAAACTTGTTCTCTTTTATTAATTGTCTTAGCATGTGAGACATTAATGTAAAAAAGTTGCACACTTAATAGGGGTAAAGTTGGAACTTTTGTTATTAAGTCACGATAATAATTGCATTTCTTAAGAATTTTGCAAATGTCAAAAGAGACAGTTATTTTGGACCAGAGTGAGTAGTTGATTATGTAATTGGATTAATTTAGTGTTATATGAGATTTTTTCACATGCATTAATTATATTTCTTAAAAATTGTGCAAATACTTAAAAAAAAAAAAAAAAAAAAAAACACAAATTGAGACGGAGAGTATCATTTATTAAACAAATTATACAACCATAAACATCTCAGATAATGGATTATATTAAAACCAACATCATAAACCCTAAAAATCACAACAAACACTGTAAAATTACTCAATTGGGATCATAACTTCATTAGTCCTAAACATAGGCAAAGTCCACGGCGGATTATACCTCCCCAACACAAACTCTCCGATCACCTTAAACCCATCCCTCTCCAACGCCGACTTCAACTTCTCCACCTTCTCCGCCACCACTTTCTCCGTCGCCACCCCACTAAACCCCACAACCCCATACTTCCTCTCCCCCTCTTCCCTTATCACCACCCTCTCATCCACCGGCTTAGGCGCATCCTCCGCCTTCTGATACTTCGCCGGCAATATAAATTGCATCGTCACCAACTTCCCCTCCCCTTCCTTGGTTACCACCGGAGCCGTCATCGCAATTGGCTCCGATGACGATTTCGTTATCACCGGAGCCGTCATAGCGATCGCTTCAGGCTTTGTGTTTTGTGGGTTGCCGAATACGCCGATGTATTTGGCTAAGAGTGAGAAGCCGCCGTCTTTGTCGCCTTTGAATTGCGATGGGTCGTAGGTGACTTCGGCGGCGACGGAGGGGAAGTATTTTCTGATTTCGTAGTCTTTTGTGGATTGGAGAACTTCGAATTTGGGCGTTTCGACGTTGATTTTTCCGAAAACCATGCCCATTTTGAGAAATTTTGTGGATTTGGGGAGGTGTTTGGTTGAGTGAATTGTAATTTTTGTGCAGTTTGATGAAATTGCTCGTTGGGGGTGTTATATAATTCTTGATTCGGAGATGTGGCGGAGGGGAGAGATGAGTAGAAGCTTGAATGCTTGCGAAAGAGGGAAGATTTATGGTTAAATTTTCGGTGGAAGGAACGGCGGGGAGCGAGTGATCAGTTTGTGGAGATGATCGGTCCACGCAGCCCAAATGTGAAGGTCCCTTTTCCCATGATTTTATCTTTTTTGGGTATTGTTAGAAAAAAGAAACAGCAAGAAATATTTTTCTTTTAAATAATAAAAAATTAATTTCACCCCAAAAAAAAATTAAAAAAAATGAAATTCAAGAACAACCAAATCATGAAAGAGTAGGTTTTTGGGGAGACTAGTTTCTCTCTAAATTACAGAAAGTCTATTTTTGTTTCTTCTTGCAAGCATTTGACGAACATTTATAAACAGTTTGAAAGAACGTGACTTTTGAGTTTTGATAACGTATAAAGAAACTAGTTTCCTCCAAAATCTTGTGATCATCAAAATGGTACCTTCGGAACGCAAACAGAGTCACTTAAAAAATTTAAGAGTCAAATGTTCATTAATGTACTGTTTAGATTTCTTAACTAAAATTCATTATTTAAATTTACTATCATAATTGAGTTCTATCATATGCTTTAAAGCCAAATGTTAGAAAAACCTTAAGAGAAAATAGGTATTGGTACTTGGGATGTCACATTCCATTTACCGTCCAAAATTTTATTGAATAGCAATGCTAGGAGCACAAAATAAGGTCACAAAATCTTGCTTACAACATGAGTTGACAATATTTTATTGGTTACATCGATAATAGATCCGCCACACTCTAATTAAAAACACTAATGACATCATTACACCTAAGATTTTGTAACCAAATTTTTGTGATTTTTCTGTGGCCGTATTATTCTTAATTGAATTCATTAATACAAAAATGATAGTTCAGGCCTAGGTGATAAAGATAAAACTAGAGGCCCAAAAGTGATAAAGTATACTCATTCTGAATTAGGATTGTTAGGTTAGGCACCGAGATAAGGAGAAAGTGTTAGTGGAGTAGGTGTTGTGAGTATGAAAAATGTGGAAAAAAAATAGGAGAGAAAGTGGGGTAAAAGGTAATGAGTTGAAAGTTGTTGTGATTGTGAATGTTGGTCTTATTAAATAAAACACTTTTATTTTTGGGTTTTCCTAATTCAGATGGAACACTCAAAATGAAATTTGTCCTAATTTAAGCGGGATGGAGTGAGTATAAACACTGAGGTATCAGGTAGGTAGTAAAGTTAGTAGGGTGGGGATATACACGCCCACCAAATTGGTTACTACGCCCACTTTAGTAAGTTTCCCCACCACTCAAAATAATAAATTTTTAATTTAGTAAATACACCCACTTACATTCCTATAATACCCTTATTTAAAAAACACTATGTGATATTAAAACACCCATAATCTATATGTAAATCACTCAAACTCTATTCCAAATAATACTAATCACAGTTTTTATTAGCAAATGACAATATGCAATTCACTCAAATCTATTCCAAATAAAACTAATCACACTTATTATTGCTCAAATAGTTTATTGTAGCAAAAAAATTTAAAAATTTGGAAGATTATCTTTAAGACGGAAGGAGTAATACTTTGTAAAAAAACACGCTGCTCTAGTTTTAATATTGAAAGATTTAGGTAAATTTTCTTCAAACTGTATTATAATAATTTGTTAATTTTTTTTAGAAAAGCATTCTATTTTGATTCTCTAGTATTGAAATCGAATCCAGATCACTGATGATGATTCTGCTTTCTTCCTCTTTTCATTTTCATTTTTGTAATTAAAATCATGTAGTGAATCTCCATCATGAGATTCATTTTTAAACAAAAAAATAAACACTCAAACAACATCAAATTTACTAGACGTGTATGTATCATAAATAAAAGTATTGATAGCAGACTAAACTGATCGTAACGCAAGAAAATTTACTTATGTTTTTTCTAGTAGTGTTTGATTTAAGATTTTGATCTTCAAAAGTACTGATAGGCTCAATCGCACACCTACAAATTAAACCTGGACTAGGTTCTAAAAATATGTAGTTAGGGACAAGTCCAGAATCGATCCACGAAGAACGGTTATTTATTTACGAACAGTCACTTGACCAGATTGGGGGAAAATTATAATTATTAAATCCTAAGAACATAAATTAAACTAAATATGAGCAAAAACAATAATTAAAGAATACTTCAGATTTGTTTCCGTCCCCACCTTTTTAATAAATTATCATCGATTCATCAATTCACTTTTTACCCTATTCACTTGATCCGAGATTTATTTCAATCTATGTTTCTTCTTTCAGTTTAGTTACTAGCAGTGGCACACTCACTAGAAACCCTAATTAATAAATTAATCTAACTGGCACAGTCTAGATCGCAAAATTAATTGATTCAAGATTTAAGAAACTAAGATCAAGAACACTTTCTATTTATTAAAATAGATAATTGCTTAATTTTACCTTAATCACAATTTACCATGGCACATGCATAAATCATGAAATTGCTACAGTGAAAACCCTAATTCTGGCACAGAACAGAGAATTCTAGCAAAGATCCAATCACAAAGATAAATAAATTGATCAGGTTTATAAACCCTAGTAACGGATCTAGAATTAAGAACAAGTAAAATTATGAATAGAAATCAAATTGTGAAAGAAAAATACCTCAAATTGACAAAAGATGGTTCAAGATTCAAACCCAAAGTTTGGGTTTTAGTTCCTCATATGGAACTTTGAAATCTCCATGAAAAAGAAATAAAACCTAGATCTAAAAATTATTCTTTTAAGTCTCCAATCTCCCTTTAAAAAACAAAAAGAAAACCTAGTTTTATACCTAGAATAAGTCTTAAAACAATAATGAAAATAAAAGGAATTAAAATTAAACAAAAATAACCAAAATTCTGCCTTCCAGCCGGCTCACACGCGCTATCACGCGCCCCCACTCTCGATCCAGCCTCGTTCACGAGCCAGGAACCGTCGATCACGCGCCAGACACGCTGAAAACGCACCTGGTACATGCGTTTTGTCCAAGCCGCTTTGGGCCAGAGAATGGGCCTTCCGAGTTGGGCCTGCTGGTGGCTTGGCTATATTTCTTCAACCCAACTTCCAATCCACTGTTCATCTTCAATAATCTTGGGCTTTTAAATTTAATTCCTTTAGCCAGCCCTTGTGGCACAAGAATTGGGTACTTATGGCACAAGGACTGAGTGAAATTCTTCAATCCCTCTATCTCTCTTCATTAAACTTGGGCATTTACATTTAAATTCCATTTTGGAGTTTCTTTTGAATAATAAAATATCTAATTTGGGTAAAAATATAAAAATACTAAAATAACACCCAAATTATAATTAAACCCCAAAAATACATAATTGCCCAAAATTACATAAAAACTATCTAAAATACATAAAATTCATATTTTAAGCTCATAAAATCCTAGGAATAAAGTGTATCAAATCCGTCTCATCAAGTACTAGTGAGTAACCCGTCGACATTCGACGGGAGCATAGTAATGCTAAGAATAAGAAATAATAGTACTCCCTTTGTCTCAGAAAGATAGCCTTTTTTTTTCGTTGTTACTACGAAAGAACTTTGAGTAATAATTATAGCTTCTTTTAATTATTCTAATGAAAATTAAAAAATTGTTATTGATATACAATTATAAATACTATTAATACCAATTTTTAGAATCACATTAAGATAATTAAAAGTAGCCTTAATTATTGCTCAAAGTTCCTTCGTAGTAACAACGAAAAAAGATAGACTATCTTTTCGAGACAAAGGAAGTATAATTGAAGTTATATGATTAAAAAATATAAGATTATGAATAAATTGTTTTATTGTCACTATCATCACTATTACTAATTGGTCAGTGAAAAAGAAGTGACACAACTAATTTTATTCGTCAATTATACAAAAAAAAAAAATGACACAAACAAATATAAGTAGTCTCATTTTTACTACTACCTATTGTAGGGACCGCGACCACCACTTTCCACATTAGTATGATATTGTCCGTTTTGGGCTTAGCCCGCACGGATTTGTTTTTGAATATCCCCCAAAATGCCTCATACTAATGAAGTAGGTGGGTGCTCTTATACCTTGCAATTATTTACTCAATTGCCGATGTGGGATTTTAGGTTGCGCCCCAACAATCATCCCCTGAAACCAAGGACCACACCGCTATGGCCAGCAGTGTTTCCTCTGGCACATATCCAGCGAAAGCTTGTACCAACCGCCGCTATGGTCCACCAAGTCACATTTGCCTAACAACTACCATCATGATGCTTTCGATTGCAAGGCTCCATTCGCAATGTCACACAAGTGGAAACCCACCGTATAATCGCACGCAGTCCACCCGGTCGGGCCCATCGGAACCATAGCTCTGATACCACTTATAGGGACCGCGACCACCACCACCACTTACCACATTAGTATAATATTGTCCGCTTTGGGCTTAGCCCGTACGGATTTGTTTTTGGCATCCCCCAAAAGGTCTCATACTAATGAAGTGGGTGGGTACTCTTATATACCTTGCAATTATTTTCTCAATTCCCGATGTGGGACTTTGGGTTGCACCCCAACACCTATGTCTAAAAATGAATTTTTAAACCAAAATTTAAAATTCTTTATGTTGGGAAGGAGAGATTAACATCTTTGTCAAATTTAAAGTTAGCAAAGATAAATTGCAAATGCATACACATATTTATTGTATTTGAGTAATAAATAAAGAATCATTTATATCAGTTGTAAAACTTCATATTGGATGGGGTTAGTATATGTTTGACTCAACTTGAATCATTTCTTTGATCATAGTTCATAGGGTCACTAACCCGAGGTCAATAAAATTTAAAGCTGAACCACGGCTGAATTTGCACGGGTAGTACTTTGTCAGGTTCTACAGTGTTAGTACTGATTGTATTCTAATAGACGCTGAGAATGGATAATCTAAAGAACTACTACCTTTGTCCTGAAATGAATGTCCGAAAAGTTTTCAAATTTACTATTGATCAAGAGTAAATTTCATTTTCTTTTACATTCATTTTGGGACATAGATAGTATTTAGTTTATCAACTAATATTTATTGAACTAAAGACATTTGTCAAGGACAAATCATTACTGTTTTGCACAAATTAGCAGTCAAAACCTATTAAAATCTCCAAAGCAATTTTAAAATATGAAAACCATTGAAATCCAAAATATAATACCTTCATCATTTACCATACAACTTGAGTGAGAAAACACAGTAAGAGAAAAAAATAACAATGGGTGAAATTAAACAAATTACCGGCTCCATTCCCATCATCACAAACAAAAAAAGATATCCATTTTGGGAAAAAATATGTATAGAGCAACCTGCCACACAAAGATTATTAATCAATATAACAAATACATTACATAAATACTCTCTCCGTCTCATAACAACTTGCACCATTTTTCTCAAAATAGTCAACTTAATTGCACCTTGATCAAAGATTATAGGAGATGGATAAGCGTAATTAACATAGTAGCAGAGATTGATAATAAAATATATAGATGCGAACCATATTCAATATAGAATTGAATTTCAAGTTCAGGAACAAATATTAATAGGTGGGTCTACTGACTAATTTGAAATTTTGATGTTAATGAGAGAAGTAAACAGTCATTCATTCAAATGGTATTTTTGTATATAAAAATTGGTGGGCGTAGTAACCAATTTGGTGGGTGTTTATATCCCCACCCCAACCAAGTTGTTAGTATTTCGTTGATGGTTTACATGGCATTGGGCCGGTGTGATATCAGGCCCATTTGAGTTTAAAAGCCCGTTCTTGTTTAGAGAAGTTACAAATTAGGGTTCCCCAACTTAGTTTCCCCCAATATAATCTCCAACGCGCCTATCTACCTCCTCGACCTCTAACTTCCTCCTGTCGTTCATCAGTCCAACGTTAATTATTTACATTTTTTTTAATTTTTTTTTGTTGATCTTTAATCTCGTACTTGCAACTTTGATTTAGTATATGTATTTTGTTTTGAAAATTGGGATCAATGATGTTGATGAAGAAACTGCGTTATCTATCTGTAAATTCCCATAAAACGGAATTGAAGATAAATTTTACCTTCCTGAGATCCATTATTTCTCTTTCATTTATATGCATAATCATAAACACTGATTTTTTTTTTTATGATATTGATTCAATTTTAGACTGTGAATTGGAGAGGGCATCAATGATGATTTGTTAAACTTTTGTTATCCTTGCACTATGATTTTCTAATGAAGAAAACTATGGGGAAAGTAACTCTGAGATGCCCTTTTATTATTGACATATATCAAGATTAAATATGTTGATAATTGTGCTTGTTTGATGTATGCAACAAATCTTTTGATAGTTGTGTTTGTATGATATGCAACAGTGAGCAATTTGTGTTTAAAACAATGGACATGAACATAGCTTTCTTTAATCTGTTTTTGTAAACAGAGGTTTTGAATCTGCAGAAAGATAGATTTTTTTTGTATGAGTGTGTAGTACTCTCTCAGTGTCAAAATGAATGTCTTCATTTTGGGACGGAAAAAGTAAAAGAGCCATCTTTTAAGATGGTGGAGAACTTTTTTTTTTGAGTTCTCAAAATGAATGGCATTGATAGCATCATGGGAGAACATTTTTTTTTTTTGGTGATTTCGTTTTTGCAGTTTGAAGTATTGAGATGTCACTTCAGAGATGAGTTATATCACTGCAGAAGAGTTGTGGCACAAATACTCAGACCATCCACAATGGTGACCAAAGTCATCAACTTCTCTTTCCTTCACATCAACTTCACGTCATCAGTCATCAATAACTACAACTTAACACAATTTTACCCACAATGGTGACCAAAGTCATCAGCTTCTCTCTCATACTTTTTACTATACCCCATTATATTTTCTCTTTCTTACTCATTTTTATACCAATTATTATCGTTATATTATTTTGATATTATTAAATATATATGATAATAATATATATATATATTTATTTATTAGATATTTTAATAATAAATTAATATATATTTTAATATTGGAAATTATTTAACAAATATAATAATTTAATTAATAAGTCAACAATATCTTATTATAAAATACATAATTTAACATGCAACAACAAATTAAAAACCAAATTACTTAATTTAGCATACAAAAGAAAAATTAATATTACATAGTACACACTATAATAAATAACACAATTTTAATTATCATCAACTTCCTCATTAAATTTTTCCCAAATATTCTCAATCAAATCTTTCTTCAATGACTTGTTGATAGTTTTGTCTCGAACCCGACTTCGATTACTCATATATGATGATAAGTCATACTCTCGAACATTGGAGAAAGTAAAGCTTCGATTTCCACCGCTTGTTGATGCTTGATTTTGAGATGAATCTTCTTCATAGTCTTTTGGATCAAAATGTGTATATGTTGAACGTTCGTCTTCAACTATCATGTTGTGAATGATGATACAAGCTAGCATAATTTTACCTAAGATACTCCTACTCCATGCTAGAGCAGGTTGTCGAACTATAGCAAATCGAGCTTGTAAAACTCCAAAAGCACGCTCCACATCTTTTTGAACCGACTCTTGTTTTTTAGCAAATAATTTATGCTTTGCCGTCTGCGGGGCACTAATTGATTGAATAAACGCTGCCCATTTTGGATATATCCCATCCGTAAGATAATATCCCATGTTATATAAATGATTATTCACAATATAATTAACAGGCGGAGCATTACCTTCTAATATATCTGTAAACACTGGAGAAAGATCAAGGACATTTATATCATTACACGAACCTGGTGTTCCAAAGAATGCATGCCAAATCCATAGATCACGTGAGGCTACGGCTTTTAGGATTAATGCTGGCTTTTTATTTCTACCTTGAAATTGTCCTCTCCATCCACGTGGACAATTTTTCCATGTCCAATGCATACAGTCGATACTGCCCATCATTCCTGGAAATCCACGCTCCTCTCCTTGTCGGAGTAACGTAACTATATCATCAGCATTCGGCCTTCTCATCAGCATTCAGCGACATTTAGATGTTCATCAACTGAGTCGTATGCAGTACCATATGCTAATATTCGCATAGCAGCAGTGCATTTTTGCTCAATCGATAAACCAAGTCTACCACTAGCATCAACTTTCTGGTGGAAATAGTCATCAGATGCACGCAATGCTTCCATGATGCGACAAAAGACATGGCGTCTCATTCGGTATCTACGACGAAACATTTCTGAAGGATAACTGGGGTGTTTAGCAAAATATTGTTTATATAGTATGTTATGGCCCTCTTCACGTTCTCTGCGCACGTATCTTCTTCGAGCTTCATGTAGTGGCCTCTCAATAGTTGATGAAATTAGAGGAATGAATGAGCGTACGACTGCTTCTTCAGTTTGTCGCCTTTCATTAGTCGATTTATCACATTCCTTGACTATATCAAACATTACTTCGAAATCGTTATCACTTGAACTCGAAGATGATGAGCTTGATGAAGAATGCATTTTTGTTAATTTTTAGAAAGGTTTAGGCACGTTGGAGAAGGATTGGAGGATGTGTGTAGATTTTGTGTATAAAACTTATAGACCAAAAAACTCTTTAATAGAAGAAGAAAACAATTGAGGCAAAAGTAAAATGTCAGTTTATCAACATTGGATGCTCTAAAAGATGAAACATCATTTTCAAGCTTTATTGTTGAAATGACCTATCAATTTTGTCATCTTTATTGTTGAAATGACCTATCAATTTTGTCATCTTTAATGAAGTGACCTATCAGTGATATACCAAATCTCAATAAAGACATGTAGTGTTACTTTCATCATTTAATAATTAAAATGAACAACAATATCTTACATAGAAATATAAAGATTACAATACATTAAAATAAGAAACTAAATAATTTTTAACAATACTTAAAATTTAAGCAAACATTACACAAATTATAAATTAAACTAATATAACTAAATATCCTTGAATTCTTCAAACAATCTAGCGTAGAGCTCCGTTTCTTTTGATGATAATACTGATTTCCCCATCAGTATACTGTAAAGTTTGAACCTTTTATTCTGCTCCTTTTCCGCTTGCTTTTGATCCTTCTCCATTTGTTTTTTCTCTTCATTTTCTTTAAAAAACTCAAGCATTTGCTTCTGTAGTTGAAGTCGCTCAATATCCATCTCGCGATTTGTATGCAGACTACTGATGCAATTGGTTAGATTATCTTCATCAACGCTAAAAGAAGCAGTTTGCTTACCTTTTTGCTTAGCCCTCTTCACCCCTACAGGACGAATCTCAATTGTTGGGGTATCTGAGCTTGATCTCTTTGAGCTGTGGCCGCTCTGTTGATCATCTACAGTTATCGCACCTTGCCATTTTGGAAATTTTTTGAGCAACTCCCAACAATGCTCGAGAGCGAATTTGCGGCCATTGTTACTTTTTTCCCATATTTCTCGAGCTTCGGCAAGAACATTTTCCTCATTCCAACCGCTCTTCTTTTTTCGTTGGGCTTCTGCGTAAATTCCAACCCACTTATTCACCAGAGCATTAATTCTTCTCCAACGACTATCACACGAATCATAATTTCTTTCATTTATGGTGCTTGGGTTTTCTCGTTGAGCTTCTGCAAACATTTCCATTATAGTTGCCCAAAGCTCTCTTTTCTTTTGATCTGTTCCAGTCATTGCATCCCCTCCAGCCTCAAGGTAAGCCGAACAAAGTGCGTTATCTTCAGCTATTGTCCATGCCCTCCTATCTTTTCTACTTTTGGATTTACCCGGGTGATCAAGAGGAATCGTAAGATCATCTTCATCAACATTATCTTCAATATCTTCAAATAAAATTCTCGAACTACCTACATCACCAACAGGAGTTCTAGGAGACTTATTCTGAGATGAAGGACATTCGAGATTTGGAGAAGGAAATTGAATATTTTGTGGGAACATGTTTGGGGAAGGAAAGAAATTAGGATTAAATTGAGACTGAAACAAATTTGTAGCATTGGAAATACCAGGAATTTGTTGTGGTGGGGAATAAAATCCCATAAATTGAGATAGTTGAGGATGATTTAACAAATTTGGATCAATAGGCATATGGGTATTTGGATTTCTGTTGGCATTTGGATTTGTTTGGGAATGTTGGTTATTTCCATAATAATTAGGATAGTTTGAATCCATAATTATGAAATGATTTTTTTAAATGAATGAAAAGAAAGGATATTTTGAACCAAAGATGAGAAATGTGATGAATTTTGAAAAATGAATGAATTTTAGTTTACATTTATAGATAAAAAAAATATATGACCGTTTTATGTTTTCTTGAATTTTTTACTTTTTTTTTTTTTAATCAAAGTGACCGTTTAAAAAAGAGAGAGAGAGGAAAAAAAAAAGGCCATCTAGTGACCGTTTAAAAAAGAAAGAGAAAAAAAAAAAAAAAGCCATCTCTTTTTGGGTGAAAAGCAACGGGCATATTCCCATTGCCAATCCAACTTTGGCCCACCCATTTATTTCCAGCGTGTACTACACTTGCCCCTTTTCTTCTTTCCTTTTCATGCGTGTTGTTCACACACAAGTAGAAGTTGGCCCACATTTTTTCACCTTTTCTCATGACTTTTTGGTCATCGGTTGTCCAAGAATTTAGCCAGTCATGGATGACTTATTTTTATGTCACCATTGTGGGTTGTCATGGCTTCCACCTCAGCCAAGCCCAAGAATTTTTAGCACCACTGTGGGTGGTCTCATTGATTGTGTTTGAAAATTTAACTTTTGTGTAGTTTCAACACATTCTGTGTATCATTATAAAAATAAAGTAATGGCTTGAGAAAGCTATTGGTCCTGTCCATGGGTCATATTACTGATATCTACCCAAGCTTCATTGGATTCAGATGGCGCGGGGACGTTTATAGATGATTATGCTATAGAGCAAGTATCATTCGCTGTAATAGGTTTCAATAGGGGTTGGAACTTGTAATAGTCAAGGCTATAGATCTCTAATAGATTCCATAGTAATTTGTAAAACGACGCCAATTGCTTGAAATTAATGATATGTTACAACTTAAAAAAAAATATTACTGAGATATAGTCAAGACGATTAAAATGAAATGATATGCTTGATTTTTCTTTAACGAAAGTTTCAAAGCACTGCCAGTGACACTAAAAAGGTTGATGTGTTAAACTATTGCATGAGTAGAGAGTGAATTTGATATACAAGAGTTTCTGGGTTTCCACCATTCATGGCAGAAGCTCACGAAGCTTGATGACGATGGGGGAGAGATAAAAGTGAAAAGGAAAAGGAGAGAAGTTTACTTATTTATCCATCTATCATTAACTAACAGAGTCTATCATCAGACTTTATTTTTTTCCACATGTCTAAATTCCATTGGTGGTATGGGCAATAGCACACTCGTTTGGCCCAGGTGATCTCATCTGGTATTTTTGGGATATTAAGAGTATATTTGTCTTTTGATTCCCACACAAACATGACCATATATATATTATGGTGAACTTAAAATGGTAGTAAAGTGAGCTACCACTCCGAGCTGGGTATGACCACAAGGGCGTCAAAGCTCTCCCAACAAGGTTTTAACACTGCTGCATTCTCAGGGCTCGAATTCGAGACCTCTGGTTAAGCTAAAACACCCTATTATCAGGTGATCTAGGTGTTTGTTGGTGATGAAAGATGAATGTGGATCATATATGCTTAAATCCAATTTCAGATGGTCTTGATGACATTAGTACATTTCTCATGGATGGTAACTTGAAAATAATTCAAGTTAATATAGTCACAATTCTATGCCTCTTTTAAAATTCAAATCCCTTTAGCAAACTTCCAAAAATGCCACTTTCCGTTACATAAAGTCGTCCACCACCAGCTCATCACATCCCAATATCACCCGTTTCAAACCCTACCCAAATCCCGCTTCAAATTTCAAATTCGTCCCCCAGTCATTTCCAACCGTTGAAAACACACACACACACACACACACACACATAAAAATCTCTCTATAAATAAATATTTTTCCGTCCCCACAATCACTTTTCATTTCACCTTCTCTCTCTCCAAAAAAAAAAAAAAATCCCCAAATTCAAAAATCTCCAAACCCTAACTCATCACCATGCGAGAGATTCTCCATATTCAGGGAGGCCAATGCGGCAACCAAATCGGTGCCAAGTTCTGGGAAGTCATATGCGCCGAACACGGCATCGATTCCACCGGCCGTTTCCAGGGCGAAACTGATATCCAGCTCGAGAGGATCAATGTCTATTACAATGAGGCTAGTACTGGAAGGTTTGTCCCCCGGGCTGTTCTCATGGATCTCGAGCCTGGTACTATGGATAGTCTCCGATCTGGTCCTTATGGCCAGATCTTCCGGCCGGATAACTTTGTTTTTGGTCAGTCTGGTGCTGGAAACAATTGGGCTAAGGGGCATTACACCGAGGGTGCTGAGTTGATTGATTCTGTTCTTGATGTTGTTAGGAAGGAGGCCGAGAATTGTGATTGTCTTCAAGGTTTGTTTCTCTCTACGCTCTGAATAATTTATTAGATTTATCTACACAAGTATACACGCACTACATCTCTGTCAGGCATTTCTACAAACACCTTATAGGCATATGGTTGTTCTGTTTGTCAGTTCCACGAAAATCCACTGTTTGATTTGAAAGCTTACACGCGATCTATTTGTGGATATAGTTATATTAGCTGTGTTAACAATTTTTTTGTTATTTCTTTTTCAGGATTTCAGGTTTGCCATTCTCTCGGAGGAGGAACAGGGTCTGGGATGGGAACTCTTTTGATTTCTAAGATTAGGGAGGAATACCCTGACCGAATGATGTTGACTTTCTCTGTGTTCCCCTCACCAAAGGTGTCTGATACGGTTGTTGAACCCTATAATGCAACCTTGTCTGTTCACCAGCTGGTTGAAAATGCAGATGAGTGCATGGTTCTTGACAACGAGGCTCTTTACGACATTTGTTTTAGAACCCTCAAGCTCACTACACCTAGCTGTAAGTTCTTCGTTGTAATTATACTCCTTAACATTCTCAGTTATATATGTGTTTTAATCAAATGTTTAGGCATGTATGTGTTCATGAATTAGTAAGCGTATGTCTCATTCTGACTGAAATATCTGTGGATTAATTTGTTTGTACAGTTGGTGATTTGAACCATTTGATATCTGCCACCATGTCTGGTGTTACATGCTGTTTACGATTCCCTGGTCAACTCAACTCTGACCTCCGAAAGCTTGCTGTCAATCTAGTCCCCTTCCCACGTCTCCACTTCTTCATGGTGGGCTTTGCTCCCCTCACTTCCCGTGGGTCCCAGCAATACAGAGCCTTAACCGTCCCCGAACTAACCCAACAAATGTGGGATGCAAAGAACATGATGTGTGCAGCTGACCCACGACATGGTCGTTACTTGACCGCATCAGCAGTATTCCGTGGCAAGATGAGCACAAAGGAAGTAGACGAACAGATGATCAATGTTCAAAACAAGAACTCATCATACTTTGTTGAATGGATACCAAACAACATGAAATCAACTGTCTGTGACATACCACCAGTTGGGTTGAAGATGGCTTCTACTTTCATTGGAAACTCGACTTCAATCCAGGAGATGTTTAGGCGTGTGAGCGAGCAGTTTACTGCTATGTTTAGGAGGAAGGCTTTCTTGCATTGGTATACGGGGGAAGGTATGGATGAGATGGAGTTTACTGAAGCTGAAAGCAACATGAATGACTTGGTTTCAGAGTATCAGCAGTACCAAGATGCTACAGCTGAGGAAGATGGAGACTACTATGAGGATGAAGAAGAAGAAGCTCAGGAAGATATTTAAGATGTGATGGAGCATTGAAATGGGGTGCGGAGGTATCAAGATGCTGCAACTTCCGGTTGCCAGTGTCTAGGAATGTTTAGCTTTCTTTACGCGTATTTTGTTGTTTTAGTCTGACATTATATCAAATATATTTCTGTTTGGTAATTTCTTTGCTGCTAAATTCCAATATTGTGATCGTTAGTATTATGAATCTTGCAATGCGCAAAAGGTTCGCATGATAAAATTCTGCCATACAGGCAGCTCACATTTGCTGCCTCCAAATCGGAATGACATACTATCCTGATGAAGATATGTGTTTGCTACCTGTTTTTGATATTTACCGTACTAAGAAAGTGCCCGACACACTCTAATAAAAAACACCAATAGAATTTTGACACATCATTTTGTAAGCCACTTTTTGTGGCACAAAAGAAATGCACCTTGTTCTATACTCCTTCCGTCCCATAATAAATAACCCCTTTTGCCAATTGAGGTGGTACTTAATAGAAAGTTCCATTTCTCTAAACTGGAAATTTTTAATTTACTTCTATATTCGTGGGACTCACTTGTCACTGTCCCATAACCAATTTCGCCGTTTTAGGTGTACTTAAAGAAAGCTCCATTTTTCAAAACTGGAAATGTTATCATACTCATACTCAGAACAATTTTTTAATTACTATTCTCTACCCCATTTTATCTCCACATACTCGTAACACCTACTTTTAAAACACTTTCCCTTTAATTCTCATTTTTTAAATGAAATGAGTCATTTATTATTTGACTGAGGAAATATGTGCGTGTGTGTCAAAGTGTGTGTATATATATATATATATATATATATATATACTCCCTCCGTTCCATTTGAAGCTTCACCAATTTGATGATGACACACAAATTAATAAAAGTGATGAGTGTAAGAAGGGTTGTGAGAGGGAAAAAGTTCGTGGGTATGACAAGTGGGACCTACAATTTAAATATGTGAGGGGAAAGTTAGTGGGTATGACAAGTGGGCCCCATAATTTAAGTATGTGAGAGGAAGAAGTGTATGACAAGTGGGACCTACATTTTTTGTCATTTTTTGCTTAGGAATTTTAAAACCCAAATTGTAGAAATAGGAAGAACTTTTTGGGACAATGAAAAATTGCAAATGAGAAGATCATTTTGGGGCGGAGGGAGTAAAAGGTTTCTAGTGGAGTAAACTCTGGAGTCCAAAAATTATTCTCCACATCTTCTAGTCAATTCTTGCTACAAGAAAGTTGGAGTAGGACCTTCTCCATATGCTCTTGTTATAAAATCTTAATGCAAATAGTGAATTTCCCAATTACTTTTCAAACATTGTTATCATAACAATGGCAAAAGCATATCTAATTACTCTTAAAGTTTGTCTTGCACCACTGCTTTAGCCTTTAAGCTTTCAATTATGCAATTAAGAATCTTACCACAAGTGGGATTTTACTGTTTATGATCATGTATTATGCACCAAAATCTCATGTGGTTGGTCTCTAACAAGTTCTTTAATATGATAAATTTCCCACCCAAATCAAATTTTGTAGGGGTCTTAGATAAAAGCTAAATTGGTGAGTGGAAAATCAAAGCAAACAGATATGGTTGGTTTTAGATAATCTATCTAGCACATCTCAGGTTCAGAGAGAGAGAGAGAGAGAGAGAGACTCGAGCTCAGGCTCGGGTTTGTTCTTGGTTCAGGTTAAGGAGCTGGGCTCGGGATAAAAGAAACTGTGTCAAAATACTAGAAAACTCATGGTTAAACTAACTGCCTTAATAAAAAAGCATGGGAACCTCAATGTGTAGATCTATGTTTCCAGGAGATGAACATGAGCCATGAGTGAGGTTTTGACCATGCAATCTGCACATGGAAAACACATCCCAATCCATGCCGTCACCCAATGTGTACACCAAAAACAAATCTCATCCAAACGTAATAGGCCCAATCAAGATTTTGTAGATAGCCACGTAAAGATATACTCCCTCCCTCCGTCCCAAAAAAGATAGTCTCATTTGACTTTTTGTAGTAAAATTTGACCAAACATTAATGTCAATCTAATCATCTTGGTGAATTTTATTGTGATTGATAAATTTATCAATAACAATCTTTCGAATTTTATTGTGATGGTTAGATTGACATCAATGTTTGGTGAAAGTTCACTATGAAAAGTCAAACTAGACTATCTTTCCGGGACAGAGGGGAGTATGTAACTGCTTGCGACAATTAAATTTCATTTCCAAATTTGTAGCTGTATCTCAATGATCAAAGCATTGGACAATTTATAACAAAGACTACATTTGAATGATTGATCATCAAACTACAACAACAATAAGATGCACACTTACGAAAAACGAAAAAATAATTTGATTTACAAGCACAAAACCACCTAACTAATACTCAAATTTCAGATCCTAGGTTACTACTGCTTACCATTTTCAGTGGCTTTATCCACAATAACATTGAACTTTTTGTAGTCATATTCCACGGGCTTCACTGCAAGCTCTTCAGGCACAATTGGACGCCTATTCCCAAACACTGTCCACGCAAACAATATAAAGAACGCCCCCAAAGCTCCAACCCCCGTCCCAAAAATCAGTGCAGCAAGGATTCTAATAAGACAATTACTTCTCTTTTCAACGACCCGATTATTTTTCTCCTCCTCATACCCAACAGGATCCAACGGTTGAGAATGCATCGATTGAGGCACTTGCCTTTGCTCCAAACTCCAAGAATAGACATTGCATATTTGTGAAGAATTCCCATTCGATGAACTCAACCCCACAAGTACCTCTTTCTCTTTCCATATCCTTGACAAGTCAATCGAGTAGAAGAGCAACGGGTCCACCGGCTTTCTCTCCCCAAATTTAGCCAACCTAACCTCTAACCGCCTCGGACTTGCTTCATAATCAATCCAAGCTTGCAACTTCTCACCACTATTCAACACCAACTTGATGGAAGAAACATTTTTCACTTTTACAGATACAAGACTGCTCATATCAATCCCAACATGATTTCCATTAACATCACCATACTTATCATCTTTCAAAGTATCAAATTCAACAGCCAATACCCTAAATTTTCTCCCACTCAATAACCCAAATGAACCACCATTAAACACATTCAAAGGAAACCCAATTGGAACCATAACAAAAGCTACACCATCCCCACTTTGGGGAGACAATGAAAACGAGAAGCTAGTCGAAAAAGACACCAATTTTGAAGGAATTCCCTCAAGAAGTTTGATGGGTTTCTTATACATTACCCTACCAGCCCTAGAATTTAATGGACCAGTGATTTGCAAAGATAAACCACCATTAACAGCCTTTGCATCACCATACAAACCAATCTCAGAGCCAAAGTTTGAATCTTTATCAAATTTCTTGAAGTGGAATGAGCAATTTGAGTCTGCAGTTATTTTCTTGATGTAAAAGATGAGAGAAAGGATCAAGAAATACCTTGAGATGCAAAAAGATGCCATTCTTGATCTGGGTTTGAGCTAACTTGTGCTCTGTCTCTTGTTGTGGAAGAATTTACATTCACATGATAAGAACCCAACCCATTTGGTAGTATATTGATTTCTAGGGTTAGAGTACAGGGCAAGAATTAGGGGAAAATCTTGGGTAAATGGGATGTGGTGTGTGTGTGTGTGTGGTGTGGTGGGTTGAGCTTGGAGGTTGTGAGAATTTAATTCGGTTTTACTCTTTTCTGCAACCAGTCTGGTTCACTTTCTTCAGTGGCTGCTGACTGGTTGAATTTATTTAAAATTGTGGAGAATCTTTACATTCTTGGCCCTTAATATATCTTTAATTTGCACTTATAACCCTCTTCTTCTATTGTGTTCTCACTTTCAACACCTTATCAAGTTTATTGCAGTCAGAAAATCTAACCTCAAGGCTAATACTAATACTCCATCCGTCCCGGTTTAAGGTTCTTAGTTTGACTATACACGCTTATTAATAAACCAAGACAAATTTGGGTCAAATATATTAGTGTGTGGTTGTAACACCCCAACTTTTCACTACTATTAAATAATAACTTATTTGAATAAATCCCAAATTCAGAATGCCCCAACGGCTACAATTAACCACAATTCAAACTTTAACTGACATTCAAATCCAAACGGCTAGTACAAGTCACTAGCTCAAACGGTAACTAACGGAAAATAAAGACTAGAACTTAAACGCAGCGGAAAACATAACTATTAACTAACTTCTTCCAAAGGTAACTCTTATGCCGCCAAAACTTTGCGACTCTTGACTTGCTTATTTATAACCTGGAAAGAAATAAGAATGGAAGGAATGAGCGAACAATGCCCAGTAAGTTCATACGGGATCCCCTCGGGTACTAAGAGGAGATAACCGAAACGAACGGTAACAAAGAATTAACAACGAAAGGATAACTCAATGATCAAACAACCACTCAGTTTGAAAACATTTAACTTGATGAAAATCAATTCATTACTTGAAAACACGTGGCTTCAGAGACAGTTTCCAAAATCACAACTTTTACACACACTTTACTTATCTTTACTTTACTTTACTTCACTTTACTTCATTTAGGGATTAAGCACGCGCTGTACCCAGGGCTCGGGTTTCTACTGACCGCACCCAAAATCGGTATATCATGATAACCTACGTTACTTCATCAAGCAACGCAAAGGGGTCCACATGTTCAACTTAGAACTATGGATAACTGTGAGGGTCCACTTATCCGTTTCAGGATTATGGATAACTGTAGGGGTCCACTTATCCGTTTCGGGATTATGGATAACTGTAATCACTTTACTTATTACAAAACTTCACTTTAAAGAGCTTTTACAAAACAAAGCTTAACTTTACAAACTTTACTTGATCACTTTTTAAAAGATACACATCTCACTTGGACACCAAGGTTACAAAATCAATCATACACATGATACCCCTATTGAACAATAACAATATCAATAGAGTAGATAACAAAAGACGAAACAATTCGCAGAACGGAATAGTTATTAAAAGACTATCTAGCCACACAGATAGTTTACTTTATAAAAACAAAGATTGGGAATCCTAACAAAGGATTAAGAATCAATACACAACTAAGAGCGTAATCCCTTACATCAGCCTTGCGTTAACTCTTCTTGCACAACCACGCGCACGAATCTACAATCATGCGAAAATAACTTTCTTAGACAAAAGTAAACTATTTACCTCCGTCCCCAAATACTTTTCTTTTACTTTCTTAACCTTATGGGTTTATCTTCTTTAACCCCTTTTAAGGTTGATATTCATTCTAGGGTTTGTACTACCCTTTATTTGTATTCCCAAAATACCTTTTTTTTTAGTTTACCAAAATACCCCTAGGGTTTCATTGTTTCCATTCCCAATTAATATGCTTTAGGGTTCTATTATACTCACCAAAACACTATTCACAGATTACTATTCACGAATTACTATTCACAGATTACTATTCACGAATCACTGTTCACAGGCACTGTTCACGAGTTAATATTCACAAATTACTATTCACAGATTACTATTCACGGATTACTATTCACAGATTACTATTCACGAATCACTGTTCACAGGTACTGTTCACGAGTTACTATTCACGAATCACTGTTCACAGGTTACTGTTCACGAGTTACTGATCACAGCCAACCCTAGTTGATCATCATCTTCTTAGGGTTTGAATTCCTAATGATCAAAGCTTAATAAAGATGGAGAAGAAGGATTTATGGGTTCTCGATTTACCTTGATGAACACGTTCACCTTCTCTCTTTCTCTTCTCCTTCTCCGGCTCTACCTCTGCCTCAACCTTCTGCGGCTGCTCTCTTCTCTGCGCCGTCCCCTCTTTCCCATTCTTTTGCTTTTTCTTTTGAGATAGAAAATAAAACTAGGGTCTTAGGGTTAGGGAATATTTATATTAAAAGGGTTTTAATTCCCCAATCGAAAAGGATTTCAATATCCTATTGGGTTTTAATTTCCCAAAGCCCAAAGTAAACCCAATACTTACTCATTAATTAATTGAGTCCAAGATAAATAAAAGAGTCCCACGAAAATAAAATAATTGGGCCATAATTGCCGGTTATTACATTCTTTCCTCCTTAAAAGAGTTTGGTCCTCCAAACTAAACGTACCTTAATCAGAAAACAAGGCGGGATATACCTCTCGCATCTCGCTCTCGAGCTCCCACGTAGCTTCTCTTTCCGTATGGTTGCTCCATTGCACTTTCACATAAGGAATTACTATTTTCCTCAAGGTTTGATCCTTCCGATCTACAATATTTATAGGTTCCTCGTCGTAGCTCAAATTGGCACGAACTCTTAGTTACTTATACTCGATCGCATGACTCGGATCGGGAATGTACTTCCTTAACATTGACACATGAAATACATTATGCACTCCAGCTAGCACATGTGGTAAAGCTAACTTGTAAGCTACCATCCCAACTCGTTCCAAAATCTCAAATGGTCCCACATATCTAGGGCTTAACTTCCCGCGAATACCGAACCTCATGACTCCTTTAGTTGGCGAAATTTTCAAGAACACATGATCGCCCAATTGAAACTCTAAATCGTGCCTTCGGCGATCGGCATATGACTTCTGTCGACTTTAAGCGGTCAATAACCATTTTCGAATTTGTTGAACCTTATCAGCGGTCACTTGGATAAGTTCTGGTCCAGTCAACTTTCTCTCGCCAACTTCATCCCAGCAAGTAGGTGACCTACACTTTCTCCCATATAATGCCTCGTAAGGTGCCATTCCGATACTAGCATGAAAACTATTGTTGTACGCGAATTCTACTAGCGTCAAATGTTCGTCCCATGTTCCTTGCCAGTCCAACGACGTAGCTCTCAACATATCCTCTAGAGTCTGAATAGTCCTTTCTGTCTGTCCATCCGTTTGTGGGTGAAAGGCTGTACTCATTGCCAATTCCGTACCCAATGCTTGTTTTAAACTCTTCCAGAATTTCGATGTAACCCTCGCAACCCTATCAGACACTATCAAAACTGGTATTCCATGTAATCTCACAATTTCATCAATGTATAGCTTGGCCAATTTCTCAAATGAATCATTTACCTTAATTGCTAGGAAGTGAGCCGACTTCGTAAGCCTATCAACAATAACCCAAACTGCATTGTAGCCCTTCAACGTCTTTGGTAATCCTACCACCAAATCCATAGCTATATGTTCCCACTTCCACTCCGGAATAGGTAACGACTGTAGTAACCCTGCTGGTCTCTGGTGCTCACTTTTCACTTGTTGACATACTAAGCACTTTGATACAACCTCGGCTATATCTCCTTTCATATTGTTCCACCAGAACGACTCTCTTAAGTTTCTATACATTTTCGTACTTCCAGAATGCACGGAGAATCTCGAACAATGAGTCTCCTTTAAGATCTCCCCTTGATATCTTCATTATCTGGCACACATATTCTAGATTGGTACCTTAAGATTCTGTCTTCTCCCACATGAAAGTCTTTTGCCTTCCCTTTAGCGATACTCTCATGCATTTTCATTATTTCTTCGTCACTCCCTTGTGCTCCTTTAGTTCTAACCATAAGCGTTGGCTGAGCACTCATTTGAGCCAAATAACCCTTCACTTGCACTTCCATGCTTGAAATCTCAATGCGGTTCCACGCACTTTCCTCCTTAAAATTTAGCGTCACTAGCGTTCCATAGTTCTTTCTACTAAACGCGTCTGCTACTTTATTAACTTTCCCAGGGTGGTACAAAATCGTACAATCACAACCTTTCAGAAATTCCAACCATCTTGTTTGTCGCATATTAAGCTCTTTCTGGGTGAATATGTACTTAAGGTTCTTATGATCAGTGTAAATCTGACATGTCACCCCATACAAGTAGTGCCTCCATATCTTTAAGGCAAACACTACTGCAGCTAATTCTAGATCATGGGTTGGATAATTCTTCTCATGGTTCTTCAACTGCCTAGATGTGTAGGCTATAACCTTATCATTCTGCATTAACACGCAGCCTAGTCCTTTAAGTGAAGCATCACTATATATCACAAAATCCATCCGTTCCTGATGGCAACGCAAGGACTGGTGCGGCCACCAATCGTTGCTTCAATTCCTCAAACTCCATTCACATTCTTCTGACCAAAATAAACTTTGCTCCTTTCTGAGTTAATCTCGTTAATGGCACTGACAACTTTGAGAAACCTTCTACGAATCTCCTATAGTAGCCAGCTAGACCTAAGAAACTCTTATTACACTAACCGAAATTGGTCTCTCCCAATCCATAATAGCTTCTATCTTTGTCGGATCTACGGCAATCCCATCTTTTGACACCACATGCCCTAAGAATGCCACCTTTTCCAACCAAAATTCACATTTCTTGAACTTAGCATATAACTTTTGTTCTCTTAAGATTTGCAGTACTAGCTTCAAATGTTCCTCATGTTCTTTCTTGGTTTTCGAATACACCAAATTGTCATCAATGAATACAATTACGCACTTGTCTAGGAACTCTTGAAATATCATATTCATAAGTTCCATAAACGCTGCCGGTGCGTTAGTCAACCCAAACGGCATCACTACAAACTCATAATGACCATCCCTTGTTCTAAAGGCCGTCTTAGATATGTCTTCCTTCTTTACTCTCAGTTGATGATAACCAGACCTCAAATCTATCTTCGAGAAATAGCACGCTCCACAAGTTGGTCAAACAATTCATCTATTCTTGGTAACGGATATTGGTTCCTCACCGTCACACGGTTCAATTCACGATAGTCGATACATAACCTCATCGACCCATCCTTCTTCTTTACAAATAACACCGGTGCACCCTATGGTGATACACTCGGTCTAACCAAACTCTTATTCAACAACTCTTGCAGTTGCTCCTTTAATTCTTCAATTCTGACGGAGCCATTCTATACGACGCCTTCGATATTGGTGAAGTCTCCGTACTAGATCGATAGAAAATTCTACTTCTCTTTATGGAGGTATTCCCGGTAAATCCTCACGAAACACGTCCTTGAAATCTCTAATCACAGAAAGTGATTCTATAGTTACTTCCTTCTGGTCCGTAGTACTCACATATTCCAGAAATCCTCCACACCCTTCTCTTAACAGCTTACGCGCCTTCATTACCGATATAAGGTCCGATCGGCTTCTAGGTTTCGTCCCTTGAAAATAACACTCTTTTCCAGATAACAATATGAAGTGGACTTCCTTCTTAAAACAATCCACATGGGCATGGTATGCAGCCAACTAGTCAATTCCCAAGATTACATCAAATTCTTCGATGTCCTAAACTAATGAGATCAATCTCAAGTTCTTTCTCGTCCAATTTCAAAGGACACTTCCTAGATATAGACGTAATAGGGATCGATTCTCTAATTTGAATATCCATAACTAAAGAATTCTCTAACGCCTCAGGAATTAATTTCACATTCCTAGCCAAGCAATCATTTGGCACTTCTTATCAGAACATTGCCCCTTGGCGTCGTTCTTATGGTACTTACTTGTATTACGTTCCTTCTCACGATCATCAGCATCCTTTCGCTTATTATTCCCATCATTTAGATTCAGTCGACTCTTTCTCATTTGACTGCGATAACTATCAGATTATTTCTCTACTATCCTTGCCCCATCCAACACTTGATCATAGGTTGGTAGCATTAATGGAGTGATTCGTATCGGATTGGGTCGCTCAAACCAGTTCAAAATTCTCGAGCCTTTTGCGTTTCATCATCGAAGAGCGTTAGGGCAAATTCTAGCAATTCGGTGAATCTATCACCATAGTCGTTCACCGTCATACTTCCTTGAGTTAGTATCATAAACTCAGTCACTCTGCCGTTTCGAACACTTGCCGAATAATATGATACTATCATTAGTTATCATGAATACGAGACTCTTTCACGCTCTCTCATACTATAGCTCGTCTCTACAGACTAACATTCTATTTATAGGTCATTCACTAACCACTGGTCGCTTCAACAGACCATCACTATTTTCATTAGTCGACTTTACTAGATTTATTGGTCGCTTCATTAGACCATTTCTATTTTAATCGGTCATTTCAATAGACCATAATCACTTTCATTGGTCGTTTCAATAGACCATTCTTACTTGTTCCAGGTTAACTCGCACATTTAACACTATTACTCACGCGAACACAAGCATCGTACTATGCTTAATACTTTTACATAAATAGGCCGTCCCCAAAAGACGTAACTTTTACATAAATAGGCCGTCCCCAAAAGACGTAACTTTTACATAAGATCGGTTTACTAGATTCCCGGTCGTTCCAATAGACCAATTCTACTTAGGAAAATCATTTTACTAGACTTTACTTATTCATCGCAGGTCGATTCACTAGACCTACTTTCATTCACATTTTGGCCGTTTTACTAAGCCAATCACTTTTACTTTTGACCGCTTCAATAGGTCACTTTATTCTTGTTTCGATCGTTTTACTAGACCAAAACTAATTTCACTTGACCGTTTCAATAAGCCAATTATACTTAAGGTCTTTTCACTTGACCCATACTTTCTCGTTCTAGACTCGCTCACATGCTTTAACATTTAAGAACGAAACACTAAACAAAGCCATTTGCTTAGAATAAATCATAAAATTTTATTACGAGGATCTTCTTGGAATAAAAGTAAACAACACAAAAAGTCTAGTATTTTCTCTAACTAGAACTGACTATCAATACTATGAATGATATAAATTCTATGTTCCACTTTTCAATCATGGACACCTTCCTAGGCCTTCCCTTAGGTCTTCCACTAGGCACCTTTGGTGTCTTCTTAGAGCCTCGTGGTCTACCTCTGGACCTACGAACTGGTACCATTGGTGGTTCATCATCAATAATTTCAATTGGATTAGCTTTATTGCTTCCAGGTTGATATCTACTTCCTCGATTTCATCATCAGCTACTAATTCTTCCTCATTTGGTGCTTCATTACCTATAAGTGTGGTCGGTTTAAGCTCTATAGCCTTTTCTTCCTCGAACTTTTCCAGTTCATAATACCATTGATAGGCCTCTTCTCTGACCTCATGGTAGTCCCTCTCATTTTGACTCATAGTCTCTTTTACTTCTTCTAACTCTCTGCTAGAACCTAGCCGAGCCTTCCTATCTCGCATCTATTTTCCCAATGCAAGACTCACCTTGACCTTTTCATCTTTTAATTCTCCTTTCAGCTTCAGGATTTTGAGTACATACTTCTGGATCACTCTTTGCTTAACCATTCTATACTTCAAGTTCATTTTCGAGTTTCTTCTATATCCGTCCATAACTTACAGTTTGGACATAACTATTATCAGTACCATATAACCCCAAAGGTATATGACCATAACCATTATTTGCATAAGCAACTTAAAGTGATAACATTCCAGTGTAATCCTTCAAGTTTCATTCCCAAAGTGTTCACTTATAATCCTTTATATTCCTCAATATTCCTCGA
This sequence comes from Campanula takesimana, assembly GCA_026119855.1. Lineage (NCBI taxonomy): Eukaryota > Viridiplantae > Streptophyta > Magnoliopsida > Asterales > Campanulaceae > Campanula > Campanula takesimana. Next base: position 631,645 of record JAOWBW010000440.1, read on the forward strand.
GGAAATCTTGTCTTAGGTTCTTTCCTAAAATAGTAAGTTTCTACAAAAGAAAAGTTTTCAAACTTAGAAAGTTTCCCAAAATGGAAAGTTTCCCTAAATAGCAGGTTTCCTCCATTAGTGCTTCTCAAAATACTTTGTTCTTATCAGAGTTCTAAAGCCGAACATCGTTAAGTACTACTTCTCCCAATAGTCTTAACTTCTAAGTCTGAGTCTCCCAAGTAATCTTAAACCGGGGCTCTGATACCAACTGTAACACCCCAACTTTTCACTACTATTAAATAATAACTTATTTGAATAAATCCCAAATTCAGAATGCCCCAACGGCTACAATTAACCACAATTCAAACTTTAACTGACATTCAAATCCAAACGGCTAGTACAAGTCACTAGCTCAAACGGTAACTAACGGAAAATAAAGACTAGAACTTAAACGCAGCGGAAAACATAACTATTAACTAACTTCTTCCAAAGGTAACTCTTATGCCGCCAAAACTTTGCGACTCTTGACTTGCTTATTTATAACCTGGAAAGAAATAAGAATGGAAGGAATGAGCGAACAATGCCCAGTAAGTTCATACGGGATCCCCTCGGGTACTAAGAGGAGATAACCGAAACGAACGGTAACAAAGAATTAACAACGAAAGGATAACTCAATGATCAAACAACCACTCAGTTTGAAAACATTTAACTTGATGAAAATCAATTCATTACTTGAAAACACGTGGCTTCAGAGACAGTTTCCAAAATCACAACTTTTACACACACTTTACTTATCTTTACTTTACTTTACTTCACTTTACTTCATTTAGGGATTAAGCACGCGCTGTACCCAGGGCTCGGGTTTCTACTGACCGCACCCAAAATCGGTATATCATGATAACCTACGTTACTTCATCAAGCAACGCAAAGGGGTCCACATGTTCAACTTAGAACTATGGATAACTGTGAGGGTCCACTTATCCGTTTCGGGATTATGGATAACTGTAGGGGTCCACTTATCCGTTTCGGGATTATGGATAACTGTAATCACTTTACTTATTACAAAACTTCACTTTAAAGAGCTTTTACAAAACAAAGCTTAACTTTACAAACTTTACTTGATCACTTTTTAAAAGATACACATCTCACTTGGACACCAAGGTTACAAAATCAATCATACACATGATACCCCTATTGAACAATAACAATATCAATAGAGTAGATAACAAAAGACGAAACAATTCGCAGAACGGAATAGTTATTAAAAGACTATCTAGCCACACAGATAGTTTACTTTATAAAAACAAAGATTGGGAATCCTAACAAAGGATTAAGAATCAATACACAACTAAGAGCGTAATCCCTTACATTAGCCTTGCGTTAACTCTTCTTGCACAACCACGCGCACGAATCTACAATCATGCGAAAATAACTTTCTTAGACAAAAGTAAACTATTTACCTCCGTCCCCAAATACTTTTCTTTTACTTTCTTAACCTTATGGGTTTATCTTCTTTAACCCCTTTTAAGGTTGATATTCATTCTAGGGTTTGTACTACCCTTTATTTGTATTCCCAAAATACCTTTTTTTAGTTTACCAAAATACCCTAGGGTTTCATTGTTTCTATTCCCAATTAATATGCTTTAGGGTTCTATTATACTCACCAAAACACTATTCACAGATTACTATTCACGAATTACTATTCACAGATTACTATTCACGAATCACTGTTCACAGGCACTGTTCACGAGTTAATATTCACAAATTACTATTCACAGATTACTATTCACGAATTACTATTCACAGATTACTATTCACGAATCACTGTTCACAGGTACTGTTCACGAGTTACTATTCACGAATCACTGTTCACAGGTTACTGTTCACGAGTTACTAATCACAGCCAACCCTAGTTGATCATCATCTTCTTAGGGTTTGAATTCCTAATGATCAAAGCTTAATAAAGATGGAGAAGAAGGATTTATGGGTTCTCGATTTACCTTGATGAACACGTTCACCTTCTCTCTTTCTCTTCTCCTTCTCCGGCTCTACCTCTGCCTCAACCTTCTGCGGCTGCTCTCTTCTCTGCGCCGTCCCCTCTTTCCCATTCTTTTGCTTTTTCTTTTGAGATAGAAAATAAAACTAGGGTCTTAGGGTTAGGGAATATTTATATTAAAAGGGTTTTAATTCCCCAATCGAAAAGGATTTCAATATCCTATTGGGTTTTAATTTCCCAAAGCCCAAAGTAAACCCAATACTTACTCATTAATTAATTGAGTCCAAGATAAATAAAAGAGTCCCACGAAAATAAAATAATTGGGCCATAATTGCCGGTTATTACATTCTTTCCTCCTTAAAAGAGTTTGGTCCTCCAAACTAAACGTACCTTAATCAGAAAACAAGGCGGGATATACCTCTCGCATCTCGCTCTCGAGCTCCCACGTAGCTTCTCTTTCCGTATGGTTGCTCCATTGCACTTTCACATAAGGAATTACTATTTTCCTCAAGGTTTGATCCTTCCGATCTACAATATTTATAGGTTCCTCGTCGTAGCTCAAATTGGCACGAACTCTTAGTTACTTATACTCGATCGCATGACTCGGATCGGGAATGTACTTCCTTAACATTGACACATGAAATACATTATGCACTCCAGCTAGCACATGTGGTAAAGCTAACTTGTAAGCTACCATCCCAACTCGTTCCAAATCTCAAATGGTCCCACATATCTAGGGCTTAACTTCCCGCGAATACCGAACCTCATGACTCCTTTAGTTGGCGAAATTTTCAAGAACACATGATCGCCCAATTGAAACTCTAAATCGTGCCTTCGGCGATCGGCATATGACTTCTGTCGACTTTAAGCGGTCAATAACCATTTTCGAATTTGTTGAACCTTATCAGCGGTCACTTGGATAAGTTCTGGTCCAGTCAACTTTCTCTCGCCAACTTCATCCCAGCAAGTAGGTGACCTACACTTTCTCCCATATAATGCCTCGTAAGGTGCCATTCCGATACTAGCATGAAAACTATTGTTGTACGCGAATTCTACTAGCGTCAAATGTTCGTCCCATGTTCCTTGCCAGTCCAACGACGTAGCTCTCAACATATCCTCTAGAGTCTGAATAGTCCTTTCTGTCTGTCCATCCGTTTGTGGGTGAAAGGCTGTACTCATTGCCAATTCCGTACCCAATGCTTGTTTTAAACTCTTCCAGAATTTCGATGTAACCCTCGCAACCCTATCAGACACTATCAAAACTGGTATTCCATGTAATCTCACAATTTCATCAATGTATAGCTTGGCCAATTTCTCAAATGAATCATTTACCTTAATTGCTAGGAAGTGAGCCGACTTCGTAAGCCTATCAACAATAACCCAAACTGCATTGTAGCCCTTCAACGTCTTTGGTAATCCTACCACCAAATCCATAGCTATATGTTCCCACTTCCACTCCGGAATAGGTAACGACTGTAGTAACCCTGCTGGTCTCTGGTGCTCACTTTTCACTTGTTGACATACTAAGCACTTTGATACAACCTCGGCTATATCTCCTTTCATATTGTTCCACCAGAACGACTCTCTTAAGTTTCTATACATTTTCGTACTTCCAGAATGCACGGAGAATCTCGAACAATGAGTCTCCTTTAAGATCTCCCCCTTGATATCTTCATTATCTGGCACACATATTCTAGATTGGTACCTTAAGATTCTGTCTTCTCCCACATGAAAGTCTTTTGCCTTCCCTTTAGCGATACTCTCATGCATTTTCATTATTTCTTCGTCACTCCCTTGTGCTCCTTTAGTTCTAACCATAAGCGTTGGCTGAGCACTCATTTGAGCCAAATAACCCTTCACTTGCACTTCCATGCTTGAAATCTCAATGCGGTTCCACGCACTTTCCTCCTTAAAATTTAGCGTCACTAGCGTTCCATAGTTCTTTCTACTAAACGCGTCTGCTACTTTATTAACTTTCCCAGGGTGGTACAAAATCGTACAATCACAACCTTTCAGAAATTCCAACCATCTTGTTTGTCGCATATTAAGCTCTTTCTGGGTGAATATGTACTTAAGGTTCTTATGATCAGTGTAAATCTGACATGTCACCCCATACAAGTAGTGCCTCCATATCTTTAAGGCAAACACTACTGCAGCTAATTCTAGATCATGGGTTGGATAATTCTTCTCATGGTTCTTCAACTGCCTAGATGTGTAGGCTATAACCTTATCATTCTGCATTAACACGCAGCCTAGTCCTTTAAGTGAAGCATCACTATATATCACAAAATCCATCCGTTCCTGATGGCAACGCAAGGACTGGTGCGGCCACCAATCGTTGCTTCAATTCCTCAAACTCCATTCACATTCTTCTGACCAAAATAAACTTTGCTCCTTTCTGAGTTAATCTCGTTAATGGCACTGACAACTTTGAGAAACCTTCTACGAATCTCCTATAGTAGCCAGCTAGACCTAAGAAACTCTTATTACACTAACCGAAATTGGTCTCTCCCAATCCATAATAGCTTCTATCTTTGTCGGATCTACGGCAATCCATCTTTTGACACCACATGCCCTAGAATGCCACCTTTTCCAACCAAAATCACATTTCTTGAACTTAGCATATAACTTTTGTTCTCTTAAGATTTGCAGTACTAGCTTCAAATGTTCCTCATGTTCTTTCTTGGTTTTCGAATACACCAAATTGTCATCAATGAATACAATTACGCACTTGTCTAGGAACTCTTGAAATATCATATTCATAAGTTCCATAAACGCTGCCGGTGCGTTAGTCAACCCAAACGGCATCACTACAAACTCATAATGACCATCCCTTGTTCTAAAGGCCGTCTTAGATATGTCTTCCTTCTTTACTCTCAGTTGATGATAACCAGACCTCAAATCTATCTTCGAGAAATAGCACGCTCCACAAGTTGGTCAAACAATCATCTATTCTTGGTAACGGATATTGGTTCCTCACCGTCACACGGTTCAATTCACGATAGTCGATACATAACCTCATCGACCCATCCTTCTTCTTTACAAATAACACCGGTGCACCCTATGGTGATACACTCGGTCTAACCAAACTCTTATTCAACAACTCTTGCAGTTGCTCCTTTAATTCTTCAATTCTGACGGAGCCATTCTATACGACGCCTTCGATATTGGTGAAGTCTCCGTACTAGATCGATAGAAAATTCTACTTCTCTTTATGGAGGTATTCCCGGTAAATCCTCACGAAACACGTCCTTGAAATCTCTAATCACAGAAAGTGATTCTATAGTTACTTCCTTCTGGTCCGTAGTACTCACATATTCCAGAAATCCTCCACACCCTTCTCTTAACAGCTTACGCGCCTTCATTACCGATATAAGGTCGATCGGCTTCTAGGTTTCGTCCCTTGAAATAACACTCTTTCCAGATAACAATATGAAGTGGACTTCCTTCTTAAAACAATCCACATGGGCATGGTATGCAGCCACTAGTCAATTCCCAAGATTACATCAAATTCTTCGATGTCCTAAACTAATGAGATCAATCTCAAGTTCTTTCTCGTCCAATTTCAAAGGACACTTCCTAGATATAGACGTAATAGGGATCGATTCTCTAATTGAATATCCATAACTAAAGAATTCTCTAACGCCTCAGGAATTAATTTCACATTCCTAGCCAAGCAATCATTGGCACTTCTTATCAGAACATTGCCCCTTGGCGTCGTTCTTATGGTACTTACTTGTATTACGTTCCTTCTCACGATCATCAGCATCCTTTCGCTTATTATTCCCATCATTTAGATTCAGTCGACTCTTTCTCATTTGACTGCGATAACTATCAGATTATTTCTCTACTATCCTTGCCCCATCCAACACTTGATCATAGGTTGGTAGCATTAATGGAGTGATTCGTATCGGATTGGGTCGCTCAAACCAGTTCAAAATTCTCGAGCCTTTTGCGTTTCATCATCGAAGAGCGTTAGGGCAAATTCTAGCAATTCGGTGAATCTATCACCATAGTCGTTCACCGTCATACTTCCTTGAGTTAGTATCATAAACTCAGTCACTCTGCCGTTTCGAACACTTGCCGAATAATATGATACTATCATTAGTTATCATGAATACGAGACTCTTTCACGCTCTCTCATACTATAGCTCGTCTCTACAGACTAACATTCTATTTATAGGTCATTCACTAACCACTGGTCGCTTCAACAGACCATCACTATTTTCATTAGTCGACTTTACTAGATTTATTGGTCGCTTCATTAGACCATTTCTATTTTAATCGGTCATTTCAATAGACCATAATCACTTTCATTGGTCGTTTCAATAGACCATTCTTACTTGTTCCAGGTTAACTCGCACATTTAACACTATTACTCACGCGAACACAAGCATCGTACTATGCTTAATACTTTTACATAAATAGGCCGTCCCCAAAAGACGTAACTTTTACATAAATAGGCCGTCCCCAAAGACGTAACTTTTACATAAGATCGGTTTACTAGATTCCCGGTCGTTCCAATAGACCAATTCTACTTAGGAAAATCATTTTACTAGACTTTACTTATTCATCGCAGGTCGATTCACTAGACCTACTTTCATTCACATTTTGGCCGTTTTACTAAGCCAATCACTTTTACTTTTGACCGCTTCAATAGGTCACTTTATTCTTGTTTCGATCGTTTTACTAGACCAAAACTAATTTCACTTGACCGTTTCAATAAGCCAATTATACTTAAGGTCTTTTCACTTGACCATACTTTCTCGTTCTAGACTCGCTCACATGCTTTAAATTTAAGAACGAAACACTAAACAAAGCCATTTGCT